>CM021101.1:544141097-544741097 GCA_007115665.2 Sequoiadendron giganteum
TTTCAGTTTTTACATATTATCAAAAATATGGTTGTCATAATATGATTACAATCACTTTTTTTGTTTCTTTTTTGCAGCTAAAAAAAGCTGAAGTGGAGTATGTTATCAAAATCATTTGTCCCCCCTTCAGTTGTTATGAGCTCTACTCGTGATGTTAATATATTCTTAGTCGTGTACTCACGACGTGGATGTCGTTGCAAGGGGGAGTCTGCTGAATAACAAAAAAAATTTTAAATTGATATATTATATTATTATTATTACAAGTATTTCATTAATTAAAAGAAAATTAGAGTGGTGCTCTTTACCTGATGAGGCCACATCATGTTCTTGATCTTTTCTTATAGCCTCATTCTCAACATGTTGAACACCCTCTAAATCCTGATCTAGAGTTGAAACATGAAAGGTTGCATTAATTAATACACCAATTGCAATTAAATATGTTTAAAAGAACATTAGAGTGGTCCTCTTTACCTGATGGGGCCAAATCATGTTCCTGATCTTATCTAGCCTGATCATGCTCAACATGTTGATCATGCTCTACATGCTCTAAAGTTGAAACATGAAAGGTTACATTAATTAATACACCAAATTCAATTAAAGATGTTTAAGTGTATTAATCCATATTGCGTTTTGTATAGCACATGAATACATCCACTACCAAGATGCAGACCATGACCTTCATCTGCAGGTTGTGCTCCACCCTCATGAGGCTACATTCCAATGTCATGTGCAGTATTATCATTGCTTGTGTATTTAAAACAAATAGGAACATAATTACTTTATGGTGGAAATTAATATTGAATAGATTGTACAAGTATTCAATTTTAAATAAACTTTATCGAGTTTATTTACCTACATGTCGGATGCAATGGAAGATTGTGTTTTCCCAGTTGAGACTCTTACGCATTCAGCCAGGGCTCCATAGCCTTGCTAGAAGGCAATCTTCAGGTCCTCTTTTGGGGGCACTCTGTTGAATTAAGATCCCTACATTTTTGCATAAGATCATGAATTTTACTTCTATGGTGTGATAAAACCAAAATTGTTTGCAATTTATTATTTGGATGCAATATTTCATTTATTGATACTTACAATTTATGCAACTAATTCCATATAATCACCAGAGCCAAGTTTGTGCTGCCCATGTTTTTCTAGTCTTGCCTTTGTTGCTTTCGATGTGTCGGGCAACCTATGAAAACTTTGAAATAAATTAGATTATGTAGAAATAAAGAGTAATTAGTATATAATTACATTGTTGATAGTATCACATACCTTCTTTGACCTACTGGTGTCTTTCCTTTTTTTCTTTTCAGCCTTCTCCTTTCCATCCAAAACCAGGTCCTTCCACTCCCTCTCTGAAATCATGGGGGGACACTCGTACTTTTTGTTCTTCTCTAAATGTGACCTATATTGGTCCCTCACATACTTTAGATAGGTACCAACTTTCTTAAGGACCTTGGTTCGGTTGAATGTTTTATCACCGAACAACACAGTTAAATGGTTAACGAGCTCATATTTTAAATCTTGATTTTGGGCATTCCACCGTGTACGTGTGGTGGGCCCGAAGAGCTCCAATGTAATATCACTTAGATGTTTATAAAAAACATCATTTCTTGCAAAATGATCATGGGATCATTAGTCTAAAAAGAGTGATCAATAAGTAAATTTCAATTGGATTATATATAATAATAATTAAAAAAATTTAATGTACCTGGGACCTTCTCTATCTTTATGGGAACAAAATCCTCGGTCACCACAAATGTGACCGGAAATGTTCTCGTACTAGTAATACGGGAAGATCCAGGAAATGCTACTAAAACATCACTAGTACTAGTGGTCTTTGCATCCCCAGGAACATGTCCTAACACATGTTCTAGCATGTGTTCGCTGCCAGAGGGTGCACTACCTGATGCCTGCATGGTATGTGTTTCTGAAATTTCAATCGACAATATAGGCACGGATGATGGGGTCAGATGATGTGATGTATGTGTAGGAAGATCAGGATTGACACTTGTACCAACCCCTAATCCTTGGGCAACACTTACAATACCCTGATCATGGCTAACAACATCACGAGGACGCAAATAATCCTGTAAAAACAACACATATTTTAATTCATGACATAAAAGAGTACAAAATTTAAAACCATGAATGAACTTATGTTATAATTAAATATCTCATGATAGCTTACTTTCAAGTTATGTACTCTCTCAATCAATATTTTAACCCTTTCTCTATCTCATCTGTTTGAGGAACTATGAATATCAACTGAAGGATTTTTTCATTGCATTTTTTTGGGGTCTTCCTCATCATATCCATAGGGTTTGTGAAATATGTGATGTCATCATCACATAATAGTGACTGCACCTCCATATGGATGCTCTCCTCTACTAGTGCTGGTGTCTTTCCCCGATTAGTCGACTACGACAAGAATATTAAAAATATTGTCAAAATTAACCCAATAAAGTTATGAAAAAAATATAATAATAAAAAATTTTGCTCGTATCTCATTTGTACAATTACAATGAGGTAAACCTGTCGAGTACAAGCGCCTAAAAATGCATTGTCATCTGAGTTCTGGGTCAAAGCCTTCCCTGTATGATCAATGTCTCGCTATGACAAAAATTAAATATAAAAAAAAATTATCGAAAGGAAACCAATAGACTTACAAAAAAAATAAAAAAAATAAAATGGTATATTGGAGTCATTAATTGGAGGTTGGGTAAAATGGTATATAGTACGTACCACCCCCATAGTAACTATGTTTTTATCTAAGCGATTCAAATTGTAATCGATTAGCAACTCTTCCCCTGCAATTATTGATTTTATCGCACATACGAATACGCGGTTTCCCTCGCACACCTCAAATATGCAATTGGGTTGCTTATTTGTTGACCCAGGTCGTGTACTCTTTATAAACCCTACAATATTCCCTGATGCTTTTGGCCTTTCGTCAATGTACATAGCCACTCCTTTATTTTGATCCTTATTTTTTAGTTGTATATAATTTGCTGGCAATGCATACCCATGCATACTTCATGTATATCGAACCAGCTGCATCCAATCTTTGCAACTGTAACAGGGTCTGACATACTCCATCAATTCAGTAAATTTTTCATAACAGACCTTTATATCGTCTATCCAAAATAGGCCCAAACCATGTAATGGTGATGGTGCTATGTCATATATCCTCTCGTTGACACAAAAATCAATGTTTATTGGAGGAAGTTCCTTGGGTACCTATTGTTTCCGTAGATGTTTGTACCTCAAGGGCATCTCGATGTCGCCTATGCTCTCATCATCATAAGAACATGATCCCCCTTTAACGAGAAAAAATTCCATACGTTTATGAAATTTTCTTCTAATCTTTTGACCTCTAGTTGATCTCCCTCTTTTAGAACTACTACATGTCTCGCTTTCGTCTTCTCTTCCTGAATTTCCCTCACTCAAGGAAGATAGATCTATCAAATACCTATTTGGTGGTACCTGCACTCATAAGGATGTTGGATGAAGTTCTTTCATGGTGATGTGATCCCAAGGTGACATTATGATTAATTTATCATTTCATCGCTAGAATTTGGCAGGTTATAAGGTAATCAAGTCTTGATAGATTACAATTTATTGTTAGTACTATCCAAATGTGTCCATCACAAATCAAATTTACTTAATGTTTTGACTCCAAAACTTTGTAACAAGTGTTAAATGTGACTATGGTCCACTAGTTACACAACCAAGGCCTCAAATATATTCTCTAATTGTAATCAAAGGACTTTTTCTCTTCATTCAAGTAAATAAACTTGAAGGGAAACACCACCAAGTGGTTTATTGGACATCTACATGACTAAAAATAGCAGCAAATTTACATTTAATTTCCATATTTCTAAGTGGTTAATTAGGAGGGAGTGTGTACTAGGCCTGATTAAGTCATCATAATTTTATGCTTTGGCAATAAAAATTGTTTAAGTCATCTTAAATCTTCGTATGTCTAATTACTAGGAGACTTTTGGTATGTTTTAAGGTAGGATGAGTTGTCACATCAATGTTCTAGTTCTTTATGACAAGGTTTCAACATCTTCAAATAGTGAAAGTTAGTGCTCATAGTCATTTGAAACAACAACGTTTTGATTATGTATGATGGTAGGATTTGATAACTTAAAACAATTGGCTACCCAACAAACTTAAAATTTAAAGAAACTTTTTCAGTTTAAGGGGTTAGCACTTTCTTTCATCTGTAATGCCCCACCAAGTAACCTTAAAGGAAGTTGCAATTAACATCATAAGCAAACTAATTTTTTTTTTTTATAAAGTGCATTTAACATACACATTCACTTACTAGTTGACAACAACCTCTAAGGCTACAAGGTTAGGATTACTTAAACCCACACATACATATTACATATAACCATAGCCTTATGAACTTTATGAAATAACCATCATACATCATAAGAATACCACATAACATAATAAGATAATCAACCAAGATACAAACTCATAAAAATTAACTTAACCAATAGTTACATCACTCATTCCCAGAATTAGACACTAGTACAAATGTATTACAATTACATAACTCCACCTCTTACAAAAGAGGGATAAAGTATCATATACAAATTGAAATATTACAATGCAAGAAATTACAACAAGAATCGCGAGCTGTCCATCTGGATGTCTCGCCACCAAGTACTGAAGATAGATGGGGACCCAACGATTTTGGTGCATGTTCCACCCAACCAATGTGGTACCCGAAGGCCCACCTCCCATGCTAGGAGATAGTAACTAAGTAACATGGACTAAGATCTACAACCACTAACCAAAGGCAGACTCATACTGACTCATACTATTATAGCCAACCAAATATATGCTATCAATAAGTACAAATCTAGTTCAACTCAAGTACAACAAAAGTACAAATCAAGTACAACTTCAACACCACTGACATAGGTCACATTGCTTCCAGACATAAAGTAGATCAAGTAAGCTCACAGAACCATACACATAAAACAATTAACAACAGTTGTCCTAGATAGAGTGTCATTGCATAGTTTGTCATGAGATCTCCTCTGGGCATTCTTCATAAGCTCCGGCACAAGTAATCCTGGTGACCTCAATCGAATCCCAGCCCTCATGCTCACTCATGCGGAATCAACTACCTCTCGTACGGACAAGATAGTTGATCTTGCCATTCCAAGCCTTCTCACTCACCCCAAGTCTAAACAAGCCCTTGTGTCTATGAGTGAGGATTAAATTATCTTGATTAGTGAGAAGTTAGTCCTAATCTTCTAAGTACATTATTTTAATTATCACTTGTTTAAATCACTCCTAAAGGTTATCCAGTTTACCTCTTTGGGCTCTGGCGCTTGACAGAAGCCACTCTTCTATTCGACAACACACACCCAAACAATCCACCAAGGAAACCACAAGTGCATACCAACTAGGCATCATAATCCACTCCAACACAAGGAGGATACAAATAAAAGAACTCACTCCAAACATCTTGGAGGCAACAAACACATAGTCCACTCCTCTCATAGGAGGCAACAAGATGAAACCACATAACAAGGTCACTCCATACAAGGAGACACGGATCCCATAATCTGCTCCTAAACCAAAGAGGTGCAAACATCCCCGTTCGTGAAAATCGGGTAAAACTAAAAAGACGCCATGCACTACCCAAGGGAAACAACTGGATGGCATAAAGATTCAACAACCCTTATCCTCTAAGTTCTTCTGGAAGACTTATAATTTAGGACTAACACTAAATCCCAAAACCCACAATGCAACTTGACGACATAGCAACAAAAGCATTCAAGTCATTAATCAAATCTAATATTTGGATTTCCTGAATCCATATTCTTTCAATAGGTAGTGTTGACAAAGTCAAAGACACGATAACTAGATCATCTAAAATAATCATAACCCCTATTTCCCTTTTCATTATTGGAAATCTAAAACAATTAAACTTACTTCCTTTTATTGATTACAGAGAATTAAATCCTTTAAAATAATCATGAGGAAGATACTACTTTTGGATATACTAAATCCATATCTCAAATCATTACGTAATTCATTATATCGATAAAACTGAATTAAGAATTCATCTTTTCAGATAGGAGAGAAATTACACTACTATTTAATTATCTAATTGCTCTTAACAAAATAAGTATTTTCAACTATAACTCAAAACATTTGGCTTTAAATTAAATAACCAATTGCCCTTGCAAATTAAATAATTAATAAAATTAATCAAATTAACATTTGGTCTCTTCCATAACTTATTGTGTTAAAATAAGATCAAAATTTGGACTATAACCCAATATCATATATATATTTTTCCAATTAAATCAAATTAATAATTGGACCTTTTACACATGAATTTAAATTTCACAATTAAATTTTAAATTATGCATTCTTTAAATCAAATATTTAACTCCTTCAATTAAACTTTAACATGTCATTTTAAAATAAACAATAATTTCCCCATATGTTTATAATTTTAATTCCACTAATCTAATATACAAATTTGATTTAAAATAATATAAATAAATATAATACTTTAGTATTATAAATTATAATATAAAATATTATTAAATAATATTTTAATATTATAATAACAATACATAAAATATTAATATTTATAAATTTCAATTTATTATTATTTTATTTTCAGAACAGCCATGGGAAAATAACTTAACAGCAGTCTCATGTTTCAAACATAACTCAAAAACTACGATCTGGGTATTTCCCATTTTTGGACAGGAGTAAGAACATTTCAAAATGCAAAAAAATTTTAAATTTCCTGACAACCCAGTTTGTGAAAGTGAAGTTATAGGTGACACAACCAGACCAGTTTACCATGAAAAATATAACTATACTGCAGATTTTAAAATTCATTTTTTAATAATAAACAAAAGGTTTCATTTTCTAAAACATTCTAAATGCATTGTTCAATCTCTATGTTTGATTTCAATAACACAATCGATTTTCCCAAATAATTTAAATTCAACTAAGGTTTTCACAATTTTCACTCAAAAATTTTCACAAGCAAAGGCTGTAAATTTATTTAATTCTTTTCTTCTAATATCAAATTTATTTTCTAAAACAGATTTAACAAACAAATCTTTAATCACTACTATTTTAAAGAAAAACAATCAAGAACAATAAAACACAAAGAGGAAAACCTGGTACAAGAAGCTACAGGAAGAAATGAATTTCTCATGCAAGCCTCCTTCAAAGATTTCCTGAATTTTCTTCAATTCTCCAGTGAATCCAATCCAAAATCCAACAAATGCAAAACAATCTTTCCTTCAATCAATTCTACAATCAAACTTTCTTCAAACCCTTGTACAAATTTTCCAAAATTTCTTCCCTGCTGTAAAAATGTATTTTTCTAAAACTTTCTGCCCTAAAATTAAAACATGTATTCTTTATAAATTAGAAATACCTAATACAACCCTAATTCACATTACCTGCAAATTAGATATTTGAATTTGAATTTGAATTTGAATTTCAAATTTCAATTTCAATTTCAATTTCAATTTCAATTTCAATTTCAAAAACCCACTTTCAATTTAAAATGCAATTTCAAATAATGAATTAATTTCCAAAGTTGCAACTAATTTCTCAAATAAACATTTAATTACAATTTCTAATTTAATTTCCACACGTCTAAATTAAATTCCAAAATTAATTTTAATTCTTTATTTCCTTTCATTATCTTGCATCACGTTTAATTAATTAATTTAATTGTTTAATAACTAAATTCAACCCCTTGGATTAAATTTAATTAATTAAATAATTTAAATATAATTAATTAATTTAAATATAAACTTTTATCCACATTGCATTATTTAAATTAAATAACCATCAACATGATTTAAATGCAATTATTCTAAATATCTATTTCCAAATCAAGAATTCTTCATAATTAAATAACATCAAAGCAAGACAGACAATGACTCGACACACACAACTGACGACACACTAAGGCTAGGGTGTAAACTTGACACATGTTACCTAGCTACTATCTCCCGTTCAACTTAATCGTTGGATCGACACGCTCAAACCTGTGAAACCAGGTGGAGTCGATGTCATGTACCTGCAATCCTGCAACCAAGTAAACAACATCATACAATATATCCAACATATAATACACACCGTGAAGAAGGAATTACGGATTCGCAGGGCGCTCGCAAGCGAGTGATGCGAAACCGTCCTCTTCACCAATACACTCATCGAAACTGACACTTCCATTATAATCCAGGAATCTCATAATAACATCTTATGTTAACTCTACAACAACATTAATCTATAATGCATGTGAAACAATAATCAGATAACTACATCCCACAATAACAGTTGTCACTCAATAGTAACGATCAAAACATCATAACAAAATGTATCCAGTATCAAAGTAACTGCAACCAAACATAACATAAAGCAACTTGAACAAGAAACAAAACGGAGGGGTATTACATCCTCATTGCATATTGGTTTGATTCTTCAAATGATGCATTTATTATCCCACTTCTATCATATTGTATTCCCATCCCATTGCAATTTTTGCAATTGTTGGAGGAGTTGATACCAAAATTTCATATCCAATACCACGTTCTTGAAGCAATTTTTTATGTTTTTACTATTTTTTTGAAGTTCTTTTGTGTTGTATGGATCCGTACAAACTTGAAATGCTCTAAGATCATTGGTGTAGATAAATATATGTGTTCCCTTTCATTTTCATTTGTTTTGGAGTGCTAAATCATTGTTTTGTGGGAGAAAACAATCAAATACAAGGACTGCCATGTTTTGTCTGTGTAAGGGTTTGAGGGCTAAATAGAAATGACATCCACCAATCCACCCACTGTCTTGGAACTGTAACTCGGTGGATTGGTGTGAAACATGGTATGGTAGAGGTTCATTTCATTGAGGGGTTGTTTAAAGAAATAAAATTGGCATTGAATTGATGCCCTAGGGCTGACAGGGGCAATTTTCTTGTGAATTTGTGGTTGTTAAGTCAGGGTTTATCAATTTGATGGATATCTTCATGGTAGAGTCATGGTGACACTATTTGATGGTCCAATCTCTACTTAGAAAAAAAAATATCTCTAACAACTCTAAGAGCTATAATGGGATGGCAATAAAGGAACCTTCATATGAAGGATCTTCTAATGAAAGACCTTTGAATTAAGGTCTTCATTTGAAGGTCCTTCATGCAAAGGTTCCTTTTATAAATCATTTTGGACATGAAATATTTAAAATAAAAATACCTTCATTTAAAATTCTTGACATGGCATCATTTTTGAATGAAGGTTCTTCATTCAAAAGTCATGATGGCATCACCTTCAAATGAAGGTTCTTCATTCAACTGATATTTTATAATTTTGAAATTTTGGGATTATTTTTTTGCCTCATCCCACATGTGGGACACAATATTGTGCAATCACTCATTAACAAATAGATGAATGTGTGATAATAATTTAGGGTTAAAAATAAATCCATTTGAGCCTTTTATAAATGAAAGGATATTTGATGCAATCATATGCCTTGTCAAAGTTTTAACTTAATAGTAAGGGCATCATGAGTAGTTTGTTGGGCCCATTCAACAATATTTGATGCAAGGATTGAATTGTCTAGAATGTATCTACATTCAAGAAAGCCAATTTGTTTACCTGTATGACTATATCTCAAGCAATAGGTTTAATTGTGATGGCAATGATATTGACAAAGATTTTGTAATCTAGGTGTTGAGAAGCATAATTGGCCACCATCCTAGGAAATATTCTTCATTCTCACTTTTAGGTGTTAAAATTTAACAATACCTTGATTGATGAAAGAGCCCAAAGAGCCTTTCTCCATGTTATCCAAGTACACATAGTAGCGGTCTTCTCTTATACGGTTGGACATGATTTAAAGAACTTAGCTAGGAATTATTCATTTAACCTAAGGTTTTCTCATAATGCCATCATTGAAAAAGTATGATCAAATTCTTCTATTATGAAGAATTGGTCTATGTGCCTCTAGTAATCACTATAAATGTTTGTAAGGATAAAATGACTAATTGCATCAGGTAGGAGAAAATCAACTTTGAGTTCTTCAAAGATTATATTCCTCTATTCATAATTTTTAAGGGTTGTGTGTGGAGGAGGTTATCACTACGAAGAAGGGAGGAGACCTTTCCTTGCATATTTTTGTGGTGGAGGTATTAAAGAAGAATTATATGTCCTTATTTCCATTCATTAGATCTAGCTTATCCTAGCATATACTTGGGCTCCTTTTCCCCTATAAACATCCATTTGTTTGAGTTTATGTTATGTAAGCGTAATTCCATGCTATTTTGAAATATAAGAGGTGGAGGAGGCCAAAAGGAAATAACCCCTTTTTAGTTGTACCTTTGAATTTTTTCTTATTGTTTTATATTTTTAGCAACTTTGTGGACATAAGATTTAAGGTAGGTCGTACAACAAAGAATAACATGTTCCTGCCAACAAACAAGATGTGGGTAGATTATGGGAGTTTTTCCAAGACCTGAGGCTGGTCCGTAAAAATGTGAAAGACTAAGCTATTTTATTTTTTCTTTCTTTATCTTATACCATTTTATGAGAATGGGCGTGCCAATGTATGAGAAGATCTTTGGAAACTAAGCACGAAAATTGCAGGTTAAAGAGAAAGGGGGTGCCAAACTTACAGTACTCATTGTCTCTTGGTCATCAATTTTCCCTGAGTGCCCTCAACCTCATCCTCGGTGCTGGTATTGACCTTGTTTTCACTCCTCCATACTCTTCCTCGGTGCTGGTATTGACCTTGTTTTCACTCCTCCAAACTCTTTGTCGGCGCTGGTATTGACCTTGTTTTAACTCCAAACTCTTCCTCGGCACTGGTATTGACCTTATTTTCACTCCTCCAAACTCTTCCTCGACATTGGTATTGAACTTTCACTTCTCCAATTTGACGAGCTACAACCTAGTTTTGTTAGGTTTTAGAGTATGTTAATTATATTTAAAATTATGGCACCATTTAGTAGGTTTTAGAGTATGCTAATTAAATTTAAAATTATGGCATCATTTAGGTAGGTTTTAATATTCTACAATATAGTTAGGTATATATTAGCTATATTTTACATAATAAATAGTATAATTATTTGACTTATTATAATTATATATTATATTCTTTAACAAAATTATTAAATACATATAAAATTATTATAATTAATAATAAGTATATTTTTATATAATACAAAATATAAGTAATATAATATATATTTAATATAATAGTAATATTAGATTATCTTATATATAATTATATTATATTTATTATTATATAATAGTATATATAGGCTTTTACCTGGTATTTTAGAAGATTTTACCATTAAATGGTAATTGAAACTTGTTTTCCAATGACACAATAGTGGTTTCCAGGCATGAGATTTGTTTCAAGCTCAAATCTCACAATATATGTAGCCTATTAGCTAATACAAAGAGAGATAGAAACTAAAAAGATAGAGAATGAGAGAAAGAGATGAACTTAGATAGATAGGGAGAGAGAGAGAGAGAGAAATATAAGAGATACAAAGGAAAAGAGAGAGAGGGAAAATTCAATACCATCAACCTAACAATGTGTCATTGGTGGAACCCCCATCACAGTCCCCCCGACGGCCCGATGAAAATAGCTCACAACCTAGTATCGGTGTAACAATACTTTATCGGGATGACTCCTAAGGTGCTCTCCCGATATAGCAATAGAGTCAAGTTGTCAACAAAAGTAACCATGAATTATAACCATGGGCATGAATTATCAAATTTTATCAATAATCACAAAAATATACCACACTTTAATTTTATGAACAATGAAAATTGTAGAAATTTGTGTGACAAGATCCATATTATAGCCTACATTCACATTGCATCCATAAACAAATTTGAAATTTTGTAGTGATGTGGTCCATCCCCCATTCCTAACAAAATTTAATACCATCGGCCTAACAATGCTTCATCGACAGAACCCCCATCATAGTCACGCCGATGGCCCGATGAAAATAGCTCACAACCTAGTAGATCAGTGTAACCATATTTTATTAGGCTGACTCCTAAGGTGCTCTCGTGATATACCGATAGAGTCAAGTTATCAACAAAAGTAACCATGAATTATAACCATGGGCATGAATTATCGAATGCATAAAGTATATCGAGGGAACTATGGTGCATCGGGGAAACATTATCTGGTGTCCCACCGATAGAACGAAGGATAGGCATCCATCGGTGGAGAGGGTGGCTATCGGTGAATGAAACATCTTAGGTCTACAAGTTACAATTGTGACTAGCTAAATGGAAAGAAAATTAGAAAATTGTAAACAACATTTAAGTGGAAATAATTAAAAGTAACCATAATTTTTGCATCATTGAACCAATTTAAAAATTCAGCCAAAGGTGATAGTAAGAAAATTAAAATGCACCTATATGAAATATTTAGTCTAAGAGCCAAATTTGGATGGCAAAGTTGGTAAGAAGTAGTGTCGAAAGTGGAAAATTAATCATGAAATCATGGCGAATAGAGCATACAAAATATATTGGAAAAATCAAGAGAACTTATATCGCACATAAAAACACTCAAAATAATAATTATATCATACAGTTCATTTGGGAATATATTACAATATGGCTTTTACAAAGCCTTTCAAATATACCTTCCCATTTGAACTACTATCTTACAAGAATATAACTAATTATTTAATAACAAAAATAAACAAGTTAGTAAGGTGAATTTATTAATGTTAATCTTAATATTCCAACACCCTCCCTTAAGTTTTACATTCCACACAACAAAACATGTTGATTGAAATAAAAATATATATATTATTTAGAAGCTTTTTATTTAAAAAATAAATCATGAACCAAGTGTAACTCCATCAAGTTGCCTCATAACCTTCAAAATGGTGTATCTCTCGAGTTGAATTCTTGAGTTCATGGACTACCACCTCCCTAAAATTTTGAATCACAAATCCCTTAAACTATTGGATAATAATCCATTGCTCCATCAAGTTGTCTCATGACCCTTGGAAGGGTATAATTCCCTAGACCCACACAATCTCAAACTATCTGGGAAACAATACATATTGAGTTCACCAGATCCCTATCTATTTTCAAAAAATAAACTTCACAACATATGCATTTTTCAATTATTTCAACATAAAAAAGGAAAGAAAATCTAAAATATGCTTCTCATACAAAGACCCAACTATGAGTGAGAAGCTGACTCGAGATGATAAAAATATTCCACCTCTAATAATGAAGGCTCAAATAAGTATCAATCCAAGCAGTATATTTAGAATAATAATCTTCAACAAAAGGATTATCTAGGAGGTCCTCATCCACAACATAATCCTCAAAATAGGCTAAGCTAACATCATTTGATTTTTCTTTAAGTTCTCCCTCAAAAACATCATTGGCTCGAGTTATACAAGTCCACACTATGTGATCCTTTTTCTTACAATAATAATATTCATTTTTATTTTTTAATTTTTATTACCTCATGAGTATAATACATTCTCATGTTGAGAATCAACTTTTAAATTTTTTCCATTGTTTTTTTTGTTCTCCTAATAAGGCCAAAATCACATCTTCTTGTGTTTGAGAAGTTATTGGACTAAGCATAGAAATAACATTGTTGTATTTTAAGACTATTTAACAAAATATCCTTAGCATCTTCATCATCTAATAGAGCCTTGGCTTCTACCAATTGTCTAATGAGAGGTCTCAAATTTCTTATGTGATTTGACATAGTGATTATATCTCTCATTTTGAATCTAAATAGTTGAAGTTTTAGGAAAAATTTCACATTAACTATTTTTGCTCCAAATAATGTTCTTTGCTTTAACCAATAGTAGGTTACGCATGATATTTTTATTTTCCTTAATATGAAAATATTGATGTAATATTTTACTATTGACAATCCGATATTGCATTTGAAGAAAAACATAGACAATTATATATTTACATCTAATGCAACATCCATTGAAATGTTGTATAGTGTGTATATTTATAAATTTTGTTAATTTTAGGTTTAATTGACTACTACATAATAGTTTATGTGTTGAAAGAATTATTTCCATTCTTTGTATTTTTTACATTGGAATACAAATTATATTTAATTTCACACCAATATACTTCTTTCATAAAGATATTTGTTTGATTTTTCCTTGCTATTTTCATCTTTAAATTTTAAAAAATGTATTCTATAATATAGAATTATTTTCAAATTGGGACAAAAAGGATTCTAAGAGATATATTTAATCATAAATATCATTTAATTTGTATGTTGTAACTTCAGTACTTTTAGTTAAAATAAAAATAATTTAAAGTTATATATACATATAATTAAATTGGCAAAGTTGTTTGTCCATTTTACTTTTTACATCTGTTAACTGAACATATTCTAATATTACACATACACTTTATTAGGATTATATTTTTTCACTGTAAGATTTCCATTGTGAATATATTGTTGTAAACAAAATCACATCACTTAAGTCTGCCCAGTTCGCAAAGGTAGACCCACCTAGGTTTGGTAGCACCTGAAGAGAAGAAGGTTCAAATCATTTGGCCTTGTTTGTTACCCTACAATGTATCAAGATATTTGAAACCTCTTAAGGTATTCTTACCTGAATTTTTGAGAGCTAACAGCCTCCAAACCTCCAAATCCACAAAAAGATTCCACTTGTACGACCAAATTCTTGCCAAACCCAAAAACCCTTGTTTTAGGCCAAAATCATGAGGGTTTATTGAATCTCCTACTTCCACAACCTCCTAGACCTCAAAACCAACTCAAAAACAACCCATTAGGTCTTCACATGGATAGAAATTCATAAAATCAGATCTCCCATACATATTTTATTGAAACCTAGACTTGAACCTCTCATTTCACATGCTTTTCTTCACAAAACTCTTGAGGACAGCAGCTATACCTTATTTATTTATCATCCTACGCCCTATTCATGCATCCTAAAATTAGAAAAATATCCATGGGGCCTCTTACACAAGCTACAGTAATCACAAAAAGTGTAAGTACCCCTTTATATTATGTTGGACTACAAAACCCTCAAAAACAAGGTAACTGGGTTGTATGCAAAGAAATGAAGCTTTCTAACTCAAATCAATGCCTTAAGCCCTCAAATAAGATTCAAATCAAATATAACACATATCTTCATGACATGGAACTGATTTCACATCAAAATATGGTTGTATGTGACCGTACAATGCTGCAAAACAGGAAAATACAGAAATTGTGAAGAAAAACATAGATTTTGGAATGTCAAGAGCTTGTATTTTAAATCCTCAACCATCAACAACCTTTACAATGAAAAATTTATGCCTTTTAAAGGACTTTACACCTCAACCATAGAACAACCACCTCTACAACTGACTTTTTAATCTTTTATGATCACATGAAACATAAAACACACTAATTTCAAGGTTGTTAACATCACTATTGAAATGTTTTAATTTTTTGACCTTTCAAATGTATTGAAACTCCTATGAAACCTCTAAGACCATGCTATTAGCTTGATAATAGAATTATTATTGACATGACATTAACCTTGCACCCTTTTACATGTAAATTCTCCAATTTGTCTTAAAAAGGCTACAAAACACTTTAGTGCAAGACTCAAACACCTAACTCAAAACTTCACTTAGAACATGACTAATGGTATTTAGTGACATTATTCACAATAAAAAATTCTTGCAACTCCTAAACCAACATATTGACCTCCCTAATTATCATCACATGATTAAGCATAGCAAATGAGGTGTAGGTGCTCCTGCACCACTACCCTATCCAAAATTTTCTCACATTACATAAAGCCACATGTTAGTCCAATATAAGCCAACCAAATCCTACCTTATGTGTCCTAGTAATCAAATTGGATATGATCCTAAAAATCACATTGCGAAGGGTGATTGGTCTAAAAAATCTAAACGAATTTGCAATTATTCTACTACTACGATCAATGTCTCATCTTTCATGAAATTTCCCAAAACACTATTCATTATGAACATATGGAAATTTTTAGGAGAGATACAATACTTGTAACATCATGAATTAATTATGTAATGGCATAAAAATTAAAAACATCATGAATTAATTATGTAACCACATAAGTCAAATATAATTCTATCAAGAAATTAATATCAAATAGATAATACAATCGCATAACTCATACATTTCAATGTCATTGATCTTCTTCTTCATCCAACTCTTTGTCTATATTATCTGATCCAGATTCGACATTGTAAGGATTGGTCATATCATCATCGTCGTCGTCATTGATATGAGTTTCGATAATGTCATCATCCACATGAATATCATCTTCATGAACATTAACTCCTACATCATCATGATCTAGTTCCTCCTCTTCGAAATCTTTGTCGGGCACATCATCAACTAATGGTTGATCCTGATAATCATCTACATCATCTTCTAGTTCTTCAGTATCTTCTTTTTCCACCGCATTATACTTTATCGGCCTTCCTCTTGGATCATGTCTAACAACAAATGACCAACCCGGTTTACCTGGAACCTCTGAGTAAAATACCTACTCACATTGGCTTGGAAGGACATAGGGCTCATTTCCAGCTCGCTCGATCGATCTTGTATTAACCAAGGTAAATCCATTATCACATTCAATAACAGTTCTCTCGGGATCATTTCATTCAATCGTAGCTTGTACCATAGGACGACAAACATAACTAATTTGAAGAACCTAGAGTCACACTCAAGTGTATCATCCAAAATCCCATAGTATAGATTTTCTGAGACTTCTAGATGTATGTCGCTTCTAGATGAAATATTAGTCACCTACAAGACTACAGTTATCCCATAATCACAAGTTTTCTTCATGTCATCCAACTTTTTGATTCAAAATTTATGACCATTGCACCACATAGCCTTGTGGTGTTTCACCTACAATATGTCAAACATGTAAAAATTATTGCAATATCATCAGTTGATAAACATATTTATTCATGGCCAAATGTATGGAAAGAAAAAAATCTCAACATATATATACATCAATATAATTGAAAATAATTAAATAATATGGGTGATTAATATATTTATATGTACCTATTCATCTCTTAAACCATATGCTAAATCAATTTCCCTTGGTGTAACATTGGAATCTCAATTATGATGATCTACTTTAACCAATGAAGCCACACCTTCCCATGTTAATGCGCAACCAAGTTGTTGGCATCATTCAATCCATACCGTCATCCAATCAAGATTGTTTGCAATGTACAAATTTAGTGCATCCCACTCTCGACCAATTGTATAAAAAAAAATTGAAATTCACAAATGACGTATAATTAGTTAATTACCACAGTATACGACCTTAATTTATAATTGATGTATATTGAAGATTAATAATTAAATAAGTACAATATACAGAAAAACCAAATGTAAAATGTACTCTAATTAATCTCCATGGCCATCTTATAATTACCTGTCACTTTCTTCAATCTACCTTTCCCCATTAGATACTCCCATTTGAATTTTTTCATGGATTTGGGATCCCAAATGTGATCTACATGGATCTTTGTTTCAAACTTAGGAAGATATTCAGTAATGTACACCATGGTCTGGTATACCATATATCCCTCCACCATAGAACCCTCAGGATGTGCTCTTTGTCTAACCAAAAATTTCAAAAATTTAAAATGTCTCTCAACCATCCACATTGACCTTGTGTGTATAGGTCCACACAATTCAATATCCTCAACTTGGTG
Source organism: Sequoiadendron giganteum (assembly GCA_007115665.2). NCBI lineage: Eukaryota > Viridiplantae > Streptophyta > Pinopsida > Cupressales > Cupressaceae > Sequoiadendron > Sequoiadendron giganteum. Next base: position 544,158,869 of record CM021101.1, read on the forward strand.
TATGAGGTAGTGTTCTTGTGCATTGAAAAATGTCAAAGGTAGACACTTTTTCATTTCACACATTAGACAAGGAATTTTTCTCTTCCAATAATTTATATCTTCTTTATGGATTCTTGTAGATGACAACCATCTACAAGTGATTCAAGGCACAAATATATTAACGAGATTTAACAAAAATATACAATATATTACATAACAATAAAATAAATGGCAATTCTAAGATCTATACAACGAATTGAACAAATATTGCTACTTACCTCATGTATTTTCCAAGATCATATATAACTTACTTGACATTGTTGTCAAAGTTGTCTGGGAGAGATAGAGGTAGAACGTACTGCAACAATTTTAAAATGATCTTTTCATAATTTTTCCAAAAGTAGTAAACATAATACACTGAAAAGTACATGCAATATATAAATATATATATATATATATATAATATACCAGAATAATTACCTTAATGAAAGTATGCCAATCATGCATTTTCATCCCTGACCCAAATTCACCTTTCTTTGTTATGATATTGTTTATGTTCGTAGAAAATCCTGTGGGAAATTGAATTTTTCCTATGACTTCTTTTATAACATTGCTTTGCTACTCCATTAATAACCAAGGAAGGGCACTTATATTAATTTTTTCTCCATCAATATTTAATTGAATGACATTTTTCATTGCATGATTGGCTTCCTGAATGTCACTATAAATTTTGACAATTTTTTCTTTGTCATGCCTTCCATTGAATATTTTCCATAATGTTTTTGTTATATTCTTTCTAATATGCATTTTATCAAATAAATGCACAATTTGTAGTTGCTCATAGTAGGGCAACCTACTAAATTGTTTGGGATAACTTTTCAGTCCCTATGGAAGCCGACCATTAATGCCTTGGCGACCTTCATGAAGCATATAAGTTAAGCAAATTAACAACAACAATCATTGTCAATTGCAGCATGAGTAAACACAACACAATATAAAAATATAAATTCCAAACATATCATTATGATAGATAAACAATTTGATCTGATGTATAACCTTGATGATTAATTCTATTATACTCCAACTTCCATATGCGAGGTGTCATTCTTCGTGGTTTTGATGTAGTCTCTTTTTTCCCATTAAAAATATGTTTTTCAGTAGTTTGATACTTATTATTTATGTGGAGAAAGTGCCTATACTCATCAAACACCTACTTTCCTAAACTTGTTGAACGACAAGATTTCATCTTTGGACCACAAATTGGACATGTAAATTTTCCCTTTGTTTGAAGACCAGAAAGATCATATATAATTGGATTAAATATGTCAATTTTTATAATTATAAATAATGAATAGATTATTTTAAAAATATGCATGATATCTACTTCATAAAATTAAATATCATTAAAGTGCAGTCGAATGTTATAACATACCACAAAATGTGTTAGCCTTGGGGCATCATGAATTTTTCGTACAAAAATTTCATGGAATTGAAATTGTCTTTGTCCTATTGGTCTAGATACGTCATACATAGTGACGCCATTCCATAACTTTAGTAACTCATCAATTAGAGGCTCGATATATACATTCATATCTTTAACTTGGTACTTACCTAGTTGAATGAACATAAACATTACATAATTATTATAACCATTTTACTGCAATATATATAAATTAATGTACATGACTATTAAATGAAAAAATATAAGTCATTATGCAACAAATAAGACAAATGAGATGCTACTATGTTAAAGAAAATTGATGTAAAAAAATACCTAGAACAATCATTGCCAACATTATGTTCTCCCTCTTTATTGACATCCATGGAGGAATGTTATTTTTGATAACAAAAATAGGCCACACTGAGTAAATAGATCTCAACTCTCCAAATGGATTGACACCATCCGATGCTAATGAAAGCCTGAGATTACGAGGTTCTTCTTTAAGTGTGGCCATTTTTCCTCCACGTCCCTAAATGCAGAACCATTTGTAGGCATTCGAAGAATTTCATCTCCACTTCTATTCCATGCATGGTAATCCATAAATTGCGCTAAGCTTTCACACCTAAATAATCATTGCATACGTGGAATAATGGGAATATAACAAAGAACCTTGCGAGACACTTTTTTTGTAAGTTTATCTGTTCGATATCTACTGATATGACATTCTGGGCATTCTATTGCAAATTCATGTTGTTTATGATATATAATATGATCATTGGGACATGCATCTATTGCTTGATACTCCATTCCAATATCTTTCATAATGCCAGATAAATCTCGATATGAGCGAGGTAAAATATTGATGGTGGTAACAAAAATTCACCAATCAATCTACAACAAAGAATATTTTTTTAATATAAACAATATTAATGGTACATATTTCATCCTTTATTTACTAGTGATGAACTAACAACAATTAAAATAGATGAAAAAACATGACATATATGACATACCTTAACATCCATGAGATTTCTATGTTGGATAAACCATTCATAACCTTCAAGTTCACCAACAACAATACAACAGAGAGAAGAGTTATTTGGGAGCCTTAATAAAGGGGCTCATATTCCTTCTCAAGTACAGGTAAATCATGAACATCATCAAAGTCATCTTGATCATCATGATCAGCTATGCCACTAAATGTGTCATGGATCAATTAATTTGTACCATCATCTTCAACTATGTTTTCAGTGCATGATCATTAACTTCATCTTCGATATTCACAGCTCCATGTTCCTCCGCTTGCAAAACCACATTATCCGGGCCATGATAATCCATATCATGTTCCCTAGGGCGCCCCACCTTTATAATAATGATAGACACAAATAAACCATGATCATGATCAAGTGATTATATATATATATATATATATAATGTTAAAACGATATAAACATTTACAAATTCAATCAATATAAACACATATAATGAACAACTTACCAATGGACGATAATCATGCCCCCCTTCAACGTGACCATGTTGCCTACAATGTTTCTCAGTTGTTGTGATTAAAAGTCTTCTTGTCTTTAAGCCCTTGCAATTATTGCAAGGACAATAACATTTCCCATCACCCTTTCTTTTCAATCTAGCCCACAATCTAGCAATGTCTCTTCATTTTGTTCTGGACTAATATTATCTGACATGATTTTTCTTTACCAAGCTTGAATATTTAGATCTTCAAAAAATATCAAACTCACACTCCAATAATTTTTAATCATAGACAGGTAACAAAATCTAATAATTCTGATATTTTATACCAAAAAAATTTGGCATGCAACCACCCCTGCAAAAGAGAAGATAGTCTGAAGTTAATGACCCCAAAAAACACTTTAAAATGCTAATTCCAGAAATTATTAAATTATGATTTTACTATGATTTCCAACTGTTAGACTCCTAAAATCAGGATATTGAACTTGCACAACAAAATCTGGAAATGAAATTTGAAAATGCACAAGTCTAAAAATGAAATCTGATGAGATGTTGCTTTAAAATATGATTTTCAAACTTGGAAGTACAAATCTGACTTCACAAATGAATTCTGGAAATAAAATAGTATGGCATAATAAAGAGTTTCATTTGAAGTGGACCACCCTATTATATGCCTTGATAAAGTTAAAAGATCTATGAATTTTATCTACAATATAGCCTGCATAGTCATCAATCTTATTCACATCCCTGCTTTGGATATCAATAGGCAACACCATTAGATGGCCTCCTTGAAAGTTTAATCCATTAAGGGAATAATGAAAGGGTATTCCTTAATGATTACATGATATTTGGGGTTCCTACTCTTAATATTTTTCTGTTTATTTATATAATAATAAGGTTACACTACAATATTTTTGTTCTTTTTTTATCTGCTCTAACTCATATTTCCTTTGATACATTCAATCATACTAGTATTGTGCTTCCTATAAGAGCATTATATCATGGTTGAATGAAAACAATGTTCAATGCTATGAGGCCCAAATGATATTCATGCATTGGTTTTGAAATGTCATAAAACTGAGACTAGTCATTGTTATATAGTATCAAAGTTTTATTGATACTATTGGTTAGTATGATTTCTCATGTGAATTGATTAAATATTCATAACCTATATATTCATAGGGTCCAATCATTATGTTTGACAGTGTATTGGGAAATTTACTATCCAATGCTATTTGCAAAATAAAATATAGTAAAATATAAAACAATGATATTTTCTATCTATTAATTGCAACAGCCAACTCACAACTAACTCTATTCTCTTTAAATATTTGTTGCTTCTCTTTCATGGAAAATAATTACAAATCCAAAGTTTGCTTGTAGGCTAAGAGACTTATAAGTTGATATGTATATATTCATGTAATGATCTTTCAAATCTTTATTTTAATTGTTTGGTTGTTGGTAATTGTAGGTTGATTTATTTTCAAATAAATGTGCAAATTTAATATTGTAGATTGAAGGTATTTCTCAAAAGATTTTATTATATTTGCAGGTTTTATTATGTTTGTAGATTATAAAGAGAAGGAATATATTTTTCCTGAATTTCTTGCTTAAAAGGATTGAAATACACACTTAATTATTTATAATATTTATATATTAATAGATAAATATTATATTGTTGATTATTGTGATGACTTCCAACACTCAAATTGGAAGGAAATTTCTGCAGTCTTTATTATTTACAGTGGAGTAGATAGAAAAAATCAATGTTTTAAATTTTAATATATTTTATTTTTTATTGTATTTGTTCAACAAATATAGTTTGATGATGATTCTTTAACTAGTGCTACAATATTAGTATCTCGGGGTATTATATATGCAAATATAAACTACATTTGTATGATGCTTGATGTTATACCCATGTCCACTAGTTATCACCATAATTGTTATCATTATGTATATGCAATATAGGGATACTATAGAGCTAAGGAGCAATGAGCAAAGAGAAAAGATTTAAGGAAATGGACTTCAAAGTAAGGCATGACACTCTCCTATAGATTCCCAAAAGGAGATCACAGTCATGACTATTCAAAAAAATAATGATTAGTCCATGTCATAACCATGAAGGGGGCATTGAAATTAATAATAACAGTGATAGGGTAGTATGACGAACTTTAAAAGATACATAAAAAAAAGTAACTAAGCAGTCAAGAGGGCTTTTAAAACATCATAAATCTTGTCAAGGGTTCATTTTCTTCATAGCAGTATGGTAAACTAATAAATATTTCCATCTCACAAAGTTTCAAAAGAGGACAACCTACGAGTGTATTAAGGAGTGCATGGACAAATTCAAGGAGCTACCATAATTAATTTCTTCAAGTGTTATGAAAGGCCATTGAAATCAAATGAATAAACTCATGCATAAGCTAAAAGACAAAGGATAGTCAAGTTGCTAGAGGGCAGGTATCACAAAGAATATGGGATCACTTTTAACAGAGATGATGATGTTTCTCAAGGATCTCCCATTATGTCTATTAAATACTTATAGAGATATGATAGTCATATTTCATTGTCAAAAAGTAGCAGAGGTTTTGAATGATCTTGCATGATAGGAAGGAGAGGACAACATTTATACTAAAGGAGTTTATATAGTCCATAGAAGAAGGTCATATGATTGCCATGAGAAAATATTGAAATAAGTTGCATACTTTACAATGAAAACCATGAAAAAAAATCCTATGATGCACTTTTACATTTTTTGCTTCATTTTTCCTAATAAGGTCAAATACTTTGTTTTAGTGTCTGAATCTACCACATAGAGATTAAATATGCTTACTCTCAAATAAAGTTGAATTATATAAACAATAGTCAGATGCCTCAACATAAAGGACAATCTAAAGTACTAAGGAATTTTATATCCTTTATAAGAGATTTCTTTTAACCAGTTAAAAAACTGAGAGGGTAATACACAAGATGCAAGGAAAGTTTAAAAAGCTATCATAAGTAGCTCAGTTCAAAAGGAAAAGCATGAGTAGGTTGACTAGCTTCACTAAAAGCATGTTATTTTTTATAACATCTTACCTGGATATTACTTGAAAAGGTAAGGAGTTCTCTTTTCCACTCAGTTTCATATGGTGGCATATCTACATACAAATCACCAAATTGTCAAATTACTAAATAAATTGTATTACTTAATAAATTTGTTATAACATGTCATTCATGTCAAAGTCAACTCTTCTTACCACAAAAAGCTTGGTTTCCAATTTGACAAGTTCATCTTTTGATTCCTATATCAACTTCTAAAGGAATTTGGCAGCTTATACTTCTACATGAGGAGACAATTTCATCTTGTAAATTTTTCCAAAGTACAAAATAAATATAAATGATATAATCTGCATGATAGTTATAGCTTCCTAGATGTTTGGCATCATCTACAAATTTTAAGTGAACTCAAAAAAATAGAGAGGCCTTGACCTTCATTTTTTCAGTTTTTAGTTTGTTGCTCTAAATATCTCACAATATTTACAAATTGGTTTCTTTCTTTCTTGTTCAAATCAAAATTAGATACATTTGTATAGTGTCAAGATGAATTCTAGAACTTCAGGTAATAGATATACCATAACTGCTTTTATAAGACACTGGCATCTAAGGTCTAAAATCTATTTTTGAAACTTGGCAAAGGGAAAAATACATCTTTATGAAGTAGTCTTCAAAAACATCATAGCTAAATGGCTCTAACTATCCACTATCAAGCATTCCCAATTCTTTGTTCAACCCTCTAGGCCTGAATCTTGATAGCCATTTCACTCTATAGTTATCCCTATGTCTTTGATATTATCTAGTTATGGCTCCCAAATCTATTGAAAATTGATCATTAGGGTTAAAATTGAAACCTTGCAAATATAATCTTTGTCCAAATGCATCAAGAATTTTCCATCAGTTATAAACAATTCCCTTATAAAGAATTTATGAAGTCGGGTCTAAAATCTGGAAATGAAATTCTGAAAATGCACAAGACTAAAAATGAAATCTGATGAGATGTTGCTTTAAAATATGATTTTCAAACCTGGAAGTACAAATCTAACATCACAAATGAATTCTGGAAAAAGACAATGACTACCCTCAACCTGGAGATATCTTCTTGAGTTTTATATCTGACCCAAGAATATCATCGAGAAAAACACTATTGCAATAAATAGTTGAGCTCAGTTTTATTTATGTCAGCCATAATTCAACTTTGCAAGTCTGAGGAAATTTTGGACAAAAACTAAGGTTCGTCGAAATTTCGACGAACGTCGGGGATAAAAAATTTTTAAAATGAAAATTTCACACAAGTACCCGACGATACATCTGATTATACAACTTTCATCAGAAATTTTCATTAGATTTTGCAATCAAATGAGTTAGTGTAATCTCATGCCCTTGGCCATATGCAAAGCACTAGAAATAACTCTGAGCCCCTCCCAACGAAAAGTGACTCAACTGGACAAGACTAAGGTAAACATAGTTGGAGAAATGAATAGGATACCCATGCAAATTGTTGTTGACCCGAGGGTGCAGTAGGTGATTGAAATCCAAGTTATGGATTTCTCGACACATATGACATCATAGTGGAAAGGGATTTACCTGAGCCTTAAATGGCTACATTGCCTTAGATTATTCTCCTTTGTGGTTGCCCTGGAAGAAACTACCAAACCAAATCCACATCGACAGGGAGCCTAGAATGAAATTCATGATCACTGAGTATAACAACACGAATGAGGTATTGTTTACAGAAATGGAGCTGGGTAATTACCATCCTGTGGCTTACTAGGATGACGAAGAGTTTGAAGAATAAGAAAGTGTGGAGTAAGTCCTCATGTTATCTGATGTCCCCATAAATTTGTCTTCCCTCCCAGGTAGCACAGAAGTGTTGATTGAATCAGAAGATAAAGAATCCTATGAGAATGGTAGTCTTAGATTGCTTGATGGATTTCAAGATTGTATGCAGAGGTGCATACAGGATCAGCTCATTTTAGGAGCAAGAATGGACTTTTGGGAGCTGTTATTACAAAGCTGGTGTAGGGTCCACAATGCAAGTCACTCTAAATTTGAATGTTGCTTATGTCAAACAGCAGTGGAGAATATCAAAGGACAAGATACCCATAAGGAATAAATAGGAAAACAACAAAATTAAAACTAGCACATATGTACACAATTCCCCAAAGATATAGAAGCAGATGCGAAACCGAGTAAGGAAGCATGCTCCATCAGGGTCAAAATCAAAGGTTCTGCTAAATTTTGGAAACTACGTTTTGATGGATCTAAGTCCAAGTAGGGAGAGGGAGTTGGCTTCAAACTCATCAGTCCTACGAGTAAGATGTATTTTCTGCCCATAGAATCCAATTTTATTGTACAAATAATGTGGCAAAATACAAAGCATTAATTCATGGACTTCTAATGGCATTAAGAAAGAACGTTAAAATGTTGCAAGTATTTCATGATTCTGAGCTAGTAATGAAACAAGTTAGGAAGCTATATGCCTATCATGATAGAAGGCTAGAAAACTATAGAAATAGGGTATGGGATCTTATAGAAGGTTTAGATGCATTCAATATTCAGCTACTCCCTCGTAATAAGAATCAGACCGTTAATGCCCTAGCTCAAGCAGCTAGCACCCTCTAGCCTCTATCCTTAACCGAACTAAAGAAGTTCATTGTAGAGCTCACCTCTACTCCCTTAGTGTCTGATAATGTCACCAACTTCCAAGTTTTTAATGATGATAAACACATGTTGGACTTCATCACAAGTTCTAATGTATTTACAACTCAAATCATCAATGAAGCAGAATCTGAGGAGGTTGAACCTGATATAGAGGGAGTGATCAACCTAAAGAGTAACACAATACCACGAGGTATGGTTCAGCTAAAAAGGATATTTGATTTGGATCAGATTAAGGACCAGAACCAACAAACTAAAAAGGAGTCAATAGATCATCAATGTGATGCTCATAACATAGGTATAGTCGATGAAGTTAAAAATGTGTTCATAAGCAAGGTGTGTACACCACAAGAAATAAAATGGATCATTGACGCCTTGCACAATTATCATGATGTAATTGCTTGGGGGTATGAAGACCTGAAAATGTATGATACTTCCATCATTAGCCATACCATCCCCCTCAAGCCAGATGTGAGACCTTTCCAACAGCGTCAATGCCCGATCAATGCATTGTTGGAGCCAATTATCTTCAAGGATGTTCAAAAAAATTTATTAGCTAGACTCATCTTTCTTGTCAGACACACCACTTGGGTGGCCAATTTGGTCCTGGTCAAAAAAAAGAATGGGGAAATTAGACTGTGTGGATTTTTTGAACCTAAACAGAGCTTCTAAAAAGGACAACTACTCGGTGCCCTCCCTGGATGAGGTATTATAGATTGTCAATGAATCTCAAATGATGTCATTTCTGGATGTTTATTCTAGATATAATCAAGTGATAGTGCAATATAAAGATAGGCATAAAAAGGTGTTCACCACAAAATGGGGAACATTTGCATACAGAAGAATGTCATTTGGATTAATTAATGCAGGCACAAAATTCTAGCGTGCCATGGAAATATCCTTCAAAGAAATCATCAAAAATTGCATCATCATATACATGGATGACCTCACTGTGTTCTCAACGAAAAGAGGGGACCATGTCTTCGATTTGTGCAAAGTTTTTTAGAAATGTAAAGAGTTTGACATCTCACTGAACTCGAAGAAATGCATGTTTGGGGTGACTGAAGGCAAGTTGTTAGGACATGTGATTTTAGAGAAAGGGATCTCTATAGATCCAAAGCACATACAAACCATATTGAAAATTCAGCTCCTAGACAGCAAAAAGGAAATGAAGTCCTTCTTTGGAAAGATCAACTTTGTCGGGAAGTTCATCCTGGGCTTTGTTGAAACAATCAAGCCATTGAATTCCATGCTCGAGCAGGATGCCAAAGTAGAGTGGACACCGAAAGCTAAGCAAGATTTTGAAAAAATTAAGAGGGCTATTGTTGATGCCCCAGTGTTGGTCAGTCCAGATTACTTGAAGCCATTTTGCATCTACTCTTTTGCTTCAAATCACTCATGCGGTAGCATGTTAACACAGAAAGATGATGAGGGGAATGATCACCCAATTGTATTCACTAGTTCTTCATTGAAGGATGCATAATTAGGTACCACAATGTTGAGAAATAGGCATATGCCCTAGCCAGAGGAGTTAAAAAATTCAAACATTACATCTTGAGGAACAAGGTGTTCTTCGTAGTTTATGATCCAACTATCAAGACTGTTAATGCAAAATGGGTCACTCTGTTGCAAGAGTATGATATGGAGATTAATCCCATGAGGTTGGTTTGAGGACAAACCCTCACTCGTACAATAGCAAAAATTGAGCCAGAGCTCACAGTGCAGTAGTATCACTCGAAGGATGTTTCCCCAGGTGAGTGGTACGACAACATTGCCTATTACCTACTGAACAACAAATTCCCATCACAACTGCAAGGAGTACAAAAATGCGCTTTAAGGTTGAAAATTAGTAGCTACATGCTACAAGGATCTATATTATACGAAAGAAACCACGAAGGGATCTATCTCAGGTGCCTTGGAAAACAAGAAACAAATGAAGTGCTAAAACAATTTCATGATAATTTTGGTATTGGCCACGGATTTGGCCCTTCAACCACTCATCAGATCCTATGGGATAGGTACTACTGGTTGACATTGTTCAAAGATGCACACAATCATGTCAGGACTTGTCACCTTTGTCAAGTTGCTGCAACCAGGGAGAGAAATGTTTCTATCCCACTGCAACTAGTCATGGAGGTAAGGCCTTTTGCTCAGTGGGGAATCAACTTCATTGGTTTGGTTATCCCACCATTCTCTATAAGCCATAGGTATATTTTGACTGCTACTAGTTACTACACTAGATGGACTGAAGCAATTGCATGTAGGCAATGTACAACTGAAGTAACTATTTTTTTGGAAGTTTTGTTTTGAATCGCTTTGGTTGCCCGTTTGCTCTCATTTGTGATAATGGTCCTGCATTTGCATCCCTTAAGTTTGCTAGTTGGGCCTTTGATCATGGAATTATTCTCAAATTCTCCTCCAACTATTATCCCCAGGGGAATGGCTTAGCTGAATCCACTAACAAAATCTACTGGTTGTCATCCAAAATTTGTTTGATAAAAATACAAAAGACTGGCATACCCAGCTGCATTTTTCCTTATGGGAAAATCATACTCATCACAAGGCTTCCTTGGGAAATTCCCCATTTCATCTTGTCTATAGCTTAGAGCCTATTTTCCTAGTCCACCTAAATTTTCCCACGCTCCAATTTGTTAACACATATTATGAGGAGGGGGAACTCTAGGAAGCCTGCCTGGCTGAATTACTTCACTTATAGGAAGTCTGTGACCAAGCAATACAAAATTTCACCAAACATTAGAGTGTAGTAAAGAGATGGTTAGATCATCGAGCCAAAGTAAAGGCCTTTAGGATTTTTTATTTGGTATTATGTTGGGGAAATGCCCATGAAAAGAAAGGGGGACATTACAAATTCGACAAGCTTTGGCTTGGCCCCTTTCAAATTTCCAAAATTCTAGGAGATAATTCCTTTTGCCTCAAAAATTTAACTAGAGAGGATCTCTTATTGCCTATGAATGGGTAGTACCTCAAGCATTACTTCCTTGCTTGAGATATTTTGGCTCACCCTTTGTACATAGTTGTATATAGTTATAGTAGGTTATTTTGCTTTATTGTCTTGCTTTTACTTCGATTTCACTCGCTTTCCCGGATTTTGGTTTTTTTAAGGGTGTATTCCGCTCTTGATGTGGTGGTTGTGCTTGCCCTTGTCAAGGAGCCCACTTTTCTACATGCTCCTTTCATTCCTTGGATAAGTCTTCATTAGTTACTATGAGTTTCAGATTGCTTTTGTGAAGTAGGTCTCCTTACTTGAACTCTAACTTGCTTTAGGACAGAACCCTTATTTGAATCCCTTCACATTTATCTTAGATTACACACAATATACACCTTAAATATTTTTGATGAGTTGTGCAATAGTCTTCATGAAGCTTCATCAAGTGAAAATCTTAAGTTTTCTCTAGTGACCACTGTGATTCCAAACCCACTATGAGCTTTAGTGCTTATGCAGTTGAGAAAATAATATTAAAGAGAAAATATCAAAGAAAAGAAAGGAAATGTTGAAATGGGTAACTATGTGCATGTGCGAGAAACTCTATCAGGGCTATGGACACCCGACTGACAATAGAGCAATGTTCGTGGGGTCACAATGACAACTCCATTGGGGCTATGGATGCCCGATTGGCAATGGAGCAATGTCTAGGTTACTTTTAGAATTAGAAAACTTACATACCTTGCCTCGGCTAATTGACTATTGTCTGTTATGGTCTCTGATGAAAGGAAATAAACCCATTGCACACACTCCTGAGATACCTCATGATTTAATTCAACCAAGGATGTTGTCCTCTCTTAAGTTTCTAGTTTTCCCAATGGAAATTAGCTTCTGGTTTGTAAAACCATAGATTCTGGATTCCAGATGAATCCTTACCCTTGGAACGCTCGAGAGAATTCTCCCAACAGAGTCGCCATTTGGTGTGCCTATAGCACACATGCCCCCATTCGGATCAGGGACCCCCTCTTTCCCTTTTTGGCCTTCGTCAGGAAAATTTTTTCCTTTGCCTCATTTTGCATGCCACCATTTATGAGCTTAAAATGGTCATATGTAGTAAAGTCACCAATTTCCAATTGACCAAATTCATCACCCCAAATTTTTCTAAGTTATTTGCCTCTGTGGGTTTGGGCCTGCAGGATTCCCTTAGTTGTTTTCCCCTACGTCCTCTAGGCTTCACAGGCCTATATTTGTGGGTCTCCCATTAAAGGGCCACTATGATTGTCCTGTCGATAGCTAGCGGCTAACTCCTAATGTCCACCCGCATTATGTAGCCTACAATTTCCTTCATTATCTAAGCCTTCACTAACGTCCAACAGGGCTTAGGTTTCCGCAACCCACCAACTCAACCTGTCGTCGTACTAGGAATTTAATGTGCACCATTCATACCATTTTTCTTATAAATAGAGGTGTCGACCAGTCATTTTCAACCTAAACTTTTATGATTTGAGGAGTGAACTAGGAGCACCAACCCCCACAAGATCTCGTTGTGAATTCAAGCCAAGTTTTCATCGAATACTCGCTTTGTTCCCAAGTAAGCTACATTTAAAGGGGTTTGTTTTCTATAGTTAGGGTTTTGAAAAAAATTAAATCTTGTGAATCAAACCTTAAATCGCCTAGAAACTTTCGTGATCCTCAGTCCCGCATGAATAATTTTCTCCCAACATTTAAAAAATTCCCCAACATCGGTTCAAACTGCGCCCTCACGATCACGTGGAATCTCATCTCACCTTTTTCATTCTTCAAGTGGCGGATGAAACATTGTTGCCCACACTACCTCTCTGGCCGTTTTTAATAAAAATTGAAATCTCAAAAAAATTGACTAAGTCCTCAACTTTGCTCTGGAATTCTCGTGCAGACTTTCGCTTGCGGGCTGCTGCCACCCTGTCACTGTTGCTTAGCAGCCAAGCTCTCATGACTCCCTACAGCATGAGATTTGCATTCCTCACAAAAATCGAGTGGACCAAGCCCATCACCTGAAAATTTTCTAAGCCTGAATGATCTTGTGGGCCGCTGTGTGCGGCTCGTTGTTCTCCGACTTCTATTGTTCGATGAAAAATTCATCTTATCCACCCACATTATGGACTCTGCTTCCTTTGATGCCTTCCCGTCTTTGGGAGTCTGCCAAGCTAAAATAGTAAATCTAAAGCCACATGCGATCCGACCTCTATGGTTGGCCTTATGTGGATGGCCCCTACCTGGTCGTCGTTCTTTAGTGGTCAAATGAATGCATCTTCCTGCATGGCGGATTCTGTAGGGGAGGTTTCCCTTTTCTCTTTCAAAGTTTGTCAACACCAAAACTTTAGCCCACAGGCTTGTTGTGGGCCCACCCATGTGGACCGTCGCTCCCCCATGGTCCTTCTCTAAGGATGAACATATCATAATGAACCGATGGTTTCTTCTCGTATTTTCCAAAATGATCAAACTTCAAGACAAAATGCTAAGCATCCAAGTCACCCATGGGTCCCACAATGCAGAACCCTACATGCAGATGGTCATCTCCTGAACGTTGCTATTTAACAACTAAGTTTTAAACATCAATCTACCTTACAATGCCCACATATCCTGGACCCACAAAACATCAGAACATAATCTAATGATGCCAAGTGCCCTACAACCCATTTTCGCACATGCCTAATCACCTCAAAATAAATTTGATCACCAAATCACCCATGCAAAATTTTAGCTACGGGCGATTGCCTGTGGGTCTTCGTGGCCCCGAAGATGTTTCCTCACTATCTTCATCCTAACAGCTTCTAACATGGGGAAACCCACATCCCTAGGCCCGCATTTTCCTAAATGGTCCAAGTGAACTCCAAATGGGGATTAATGATGAATTTTACGATCTTTCAATAATGCATTAATGGATCTAATGCTTCATTTGTAGGATTTGATCGATATTCACCTCAATTTATATGTAAACACACTTACTGCATCTTTTGCATGCAGGATTTATGGAACCTACTGCGGGTCCATCAGGGAGACCTGCTGAGAAAGCTAACAAGGGAAAGAAGCCCACTCATGCATCGAGAGGAAAAGAGAACAACCAAATGAAGTATCAATTCCACAGAGTGGAGTGTACTTCCAAGTTCTCCTCTACCTGGGACTCGGTATTAGATACAAACCTAGGGCACATGGACATCGATGAGTTCACGCAAAGGGTAATGGTCAACCCTAGCATAGAAAATCCACAAAATATCAAGGCAAGTGGTCTTGCCAAGGCAGTCGGTTTCCCTCCACTAATTGCTCTAGAGCTCATCATGGCCTGTAGAGAAGCTTACCACTCCATCAGAAAAATCATTGATCATGATGGGAGGGTATTAGAAGATTTTTCAGGTAAATATATTGGCCACACATTCCACATCCCCACCTTTGACACAATGGAAGAGGTAATGAAATAATTTGATGAAAACATGTGGAAGCAGGACCCCATCACATGAAAAGTAATAATTAACTAGCACTAGTTGAAAGACAAGAGGGGCAATGCCAATAAAGTACATCAGGAGATGTTCAGAAGTGAATTTTTTGTAGAATACCATGATTTGGTTACTCTATTGAGCAAAAAAATGGGCCTCTCAACTGTTGCTTTCTTCAAAGAATGGATGTTTTATTTTGTTGAGGAGATCATTCGAGGCATGTCCAAGTTCCATTGGGCCAAGATGATCAGCTCATGGCCATCAAGAAGGCCTCCCAATTTCATATGACATCATATGTAGTCTATCTCCTTGCAAAGAAGTTCCCATACAAAGGACTTTCCAGTGCGGGCCAACTAGGAACAAAGAAAGGAGAACTCAAAGTCTATGACTACTATCCCCAGTTGCAGTATATAAATTTTGAGAGAGAATACACGAGGGTAAATGATGCCTTTATTGCACACATAATCAAACTCCTGGGAGGAGACTTTGAAAGAAGGGTATCACACAGCACAAAGTCCTTCATCAAACAGTTTTGGTATTTGTTCATACAGTTCCCAAAGTTCAAATATATTAGAGAGAAGAAGGCTTCTCAGGGAGGCCCTACCAACCGCCCCGCTATCCAAATGACTGGATAATCTTTTTGGAGGTTTCCCGATAGTTGTAGACTCCCACACACTATTGAGTGATAAAAATCGAGTTGGGATCCCATATCCCCTAACCTTCGGGTAAGGAATGTATTCCTGCCCCACCGCTCAATGTGTAGAGTATTCAAACAAGGAGCTCGCAGAATATAACTTGGATCCTCACATGGACCAAGGAAGAATGGACCCATACAAAAAATTAAAGAAATAGGTTGGGAGACAATACGCTCATTGACCTCACATCGAGGCCCTACCAACTGCCCCGCTATCCAAATGACCGGATAATCTTTTTGGAGGTTTCCCGATAGTTGTAGACTCCCACACACTATTGAGTGATAAAAATCGAGTTGGGATCCCATATCCCCTAACCTTTAGGTAAGGAATGTATTCCTGCCCCACCGCTCAATGTGCAAAGTATTCAAACAAGGAGCTCGCAGAATATAACTTGGATCCTCACACGGACCGAGGAAGAATGGACCCATACAAAAAATTAAAGAAACAGGTTGGGAGACAATACGCTCATTGACCTCACATTGAGGACTTTTGGGCCAACTACAATGATGACAAGGAAGTGCAAATGAGGCAATATATAAGGATGACCGCCAAGTTTTTCAGGTCTGTCAACTTGTTCCAGGTGTTGGACCAAAATATCAAAGAAGAAGACAATATTTTTGATGATAGATACAATTTTGTGGCCAACTTGCCTTTTCCTATGATGGATCGGAGTGAAGAAGAGGTCACTGACCTCGATATATTGACTCGATCTGTTGAAAGTAGAATGGGACAATGGGTAGATGCACAAATTTCCCAACTCAAAGTTCAAGGTGCCAAGCTAGCATATGGTGAGCTCGAGGATGAGCTTGAGAGTGAAACTGAAAGTGGCATAGTTTTTTCCTCATCAGAAGAAGCTCCTAAGTCCCCACCAACAACAAGGTCAAAGAAGAGAAAGTATGCGCTTGAACATAAACCTAACATAAGGTGTATTCCAAAAATTCCACCGAGGGAGAATCATCTAAAAGAGAAAGAACAACAGGGATGTTTGTACTTGTGATGCCCACCATCTAGGAAGAGGAACACCACAAAGAAGAAGAGAATGAGAAGCCACTCTCATCACCCACCACTTCCATCCCACTTTTGTTGTCACCATTACCACTCCTCCACCTTCCGCCTCCCAGGCTTTGCCCATTTCATCTTTGTCCGTTGTGGACATCTCGGTCCACCTCATTTCCACCTCACCAACTACTCTGCTAATTGTACTTGACTCTTCCTCTTCCACAACTTCCCTGTTGTCCTCTTCTTTTATCCTGCCACCGCTACCTAACCTATCTACTTTTCTACCATCCATGCCCTCAATCTCCATGCCATCGCCTATATTGTCGCAAAATTTCGCAGCATATATGGAAAACCTACCTATCAAGATTTCTAGGGTAATCCTTAACCCCAAGGTTTAGGCATTTATGGTGTCACTTGCTACTACTTTTCCTCTCCTACCCTCACAAATTGAACCACCAACAATGGAGGCCATGATGCAGATCTAAGAAGAGATGGAAAGGCTCCATGTTGAGAAATATAAAGAGACTACAGAAGAAGTAGTTGAGGAGCCCAAGGATTCTGATGAAGAAGACTATTTTGAACACCCAGAGCATGGAATGAATATTAACTTAGACAAGGTGGACTCTAATGAGGAGAGGTCACAAACTTCAGAAGAGTACGTTGAGGCTCTTAATGAGTGTTATGTGATCGAAACATCAGATCTAGAGCCAGATGAAGAGCTACCCCACCAGCACAAAGATGTGAGTGATAAGGTTGATCCTAAAGAGCACCACTCTGATGAGAAGGTAGATATTGATTTGGATGTGGAGATACTCAAAAATAATCCACTAATGGGCCAAGAAAAGGGCTTGGTACAAGAAGAAGTACCTCCAAAAAGGGAGGAAGAGAAGGGAAAAGAGAAAGAGAAAGATAAAGAAGAAGAAGAAGAAATGTATGTTCAAGAAAAGAATTTTGAGCTTGAACACAATGTGGAAATTGAACATGAAGAAGAAAGGGTGTCCCAAAAGGAAAACATCATTGAAGAAAATATTGCTTCCACTGAGCCCGACAAAGGAAGAGCTATGTAGATAGAAGACTCATATGAAGAGGAGAGGAACAATGAAAAGGCCCCTAGTAATTAGGAAGAATAGTCTCAGAAGTACAAAGAATAGGAAGGTCATCATTAATCACCCAAAGCTCAAACTGAGGTGTCTGACTAGCTGGAATGGCAATTGAGAAAGAAATATCCTATGGTTGTTGACCCAAAAGTAAGGCTTGATGCAATAATAGCCAGGGCACAGATGAAAACTAGAAAACAAAAGAAGCCCAAGCTCCACTCTCACATCAATGTGGACGCCTCTGGATCCAAAACAATACAAATTTCCACCCTTGTGACAAAAAAATATATGGGAACTTTGCAAGGTCAAGGCTACAACATATCAATGATCAATTGAGGCCCGATGACCCATGAGCAGAAGATAGATGAATTTAAAGGGTCAGTGGCCATCATTATGCAGCAAATGAATAAAGACTAGTCCACAAAAGAGGAACTAAAAGCACAAGTGGTAGATCTCACTTCCTATATTCAATAGTGGACATCTATGGAAGAATAGGCTCCTATAACATCATCCATGCCCAATGTCCTCTCCCAAGAGAGCTGAATAGAATGGAAAAGATGAAAATTAGATCAATTCCACTACTGATTGGTTCAACCGGGTGGTATATAATGGTGACATGGGTATCTTCCATGCTGCCCTTACATTTAACAAGTTCTAAGGTTTGCAAAAGTAGATGGATGAATTGATAAAAACTTGCAATAGGTTCTTTGAGCTATATAGGATCACATATCCTAAGCTTGAGATCATTCTTAAACTCTCTCAAACAATATGGGAAAAGGAACTAGAGCTCCTAAAGGATGATCATTGGTTAGTGGAAACATGAAAAACGATCCTGGATTATAGAAAGGAAGTTCTAGAGAATGTTTTGCACGATTTGGAGCTCAATCTTGAATGGGTTGTCAAACACTAGAATGACAATGAAGATTACTTTAAAATGATGATGGAATATGAGATTCCTACTCTAGAACTAGATCCAGAGAATATTAAGCCTTTCTTTCATAACAAGATGGAGCAGGGGGCTACAGATACACTATCACCAAACTTCATGGATTTTGTTGCAAGGGCTTTCACCCAGTTTAAGCAGGTCATTAAAGCAACCTTGAAATGTACCAAGCATCGGGAGAAAATCACTAATAGGCTCAAGAAGATATCCTTCCAAGTCCTTCAATTCAATATCATGGAATGGGACAAACTCTAGGCTATGATAGGAAGATTCGTAGAGTATGGTACTCTCCAGAAGAATGCAGGAAATCTAGTCATAGATGAAGAATATTTGAAAATATAACTGTAAAGGATGGTAGTCACTAGAAGACAAAACTACCACAGTGTCAAAGCAATTAAATGACAAAATAAACTAGATGACAAAATAGGGAAAAAGATAAGAGTCTATTTTTATATTGTCATATATTTGGGGGTAGGTGAAACCCTAATGTAAAATGAATCTAAGCCACACAATGTGAATTAATCTTTTCCATTCATTTTTCTTTTGGAAAACTATAAATAGGGGCATCCTCTCATTTTCAAAGAGAGAGATGAGTTCTTGTGTAAAGGCATGCTACAAAAAAATAATGAGAATAGCATTATTTTGATGGATTCTTGTGTTTTATTCTCATGTGTGCATGATTCATTCTCCCAATTTTATATTTTAGCTTTGTTGTTCTAGTTTTAAGTTACTTTTAGTTGTTATTTCATGTTGCACTTTAATGGTGAAGAATTCTATAGTGTTGATATCTTCCTTTCTCATACTTTTTCTTGTTTGTTGATAATGAACAGCAATGTAAAGTTAGTCTGAGTTGTGTTTATATTGCTGCAATTAAGTTCAAATTTGTATTCATGCTTTAATGGTGAATGAGTGGTTAGAAAATCTCCAGACCTTAGAAGATTTCTTTGGTTTCATGAGACTGTAGGTAGTCCTTCGTTAAGTGGGATCTACTTTTAGGAAGGTTGTCCATTGTAGCCTCCTCCATTGTTACTGTTCAACATTAGTTGCAGGTTTAGGAAACTTCTTATGCCTTTCCCTTTTGACCTTTCTTTGAAAACTAAAGTTTAAACAAATTTCCAACATCATTACAAAGTCCAATTTGATGAGTAAAGAGGAGTTTTAGCTTGTTGTCCTGAACTTGCAGCAATTGTGCATCCATTTCCAAACTTTACAAAACTACTTTTGCAGATCCAATTCCCTCCATGCTTAGTGACCATAAATGCCCTTTGTGATTACTAGAAAATCACATCAACCAATTGAACTATTCCAAGCATTGTCATGAACTGACACCTTAGAGACCTTGGGGTGATTTTTAAAACTTATTTGTATAAATTGCCTCTCAAGAGAGACAACATACTTCTATGTTGTGTGTGTTGATAAGGTGCAAAAACACCCATCAATAGTCAATTCCTAAATATGTATTCTAGCTCTTATGCGAGTTGAATAAATAATATTAAAATGTTCTCTGCATGATATTTTACTAATTAAATTATTGTCTAAACAAAGTTTAGATTTGAAATTTCTAGTTTGATAAATCCCTAATTGGAGCCTTTGACCTTAAAACTACATTATTTTATATAATAAAAAGTTTAGAAAAGTTTGATATTAGTTGCTTCAAGAAAGGTAGTAAGGTTTCTAATGAAGGAATATTATGAAATTTACTGTTGTGGGTCTTCTAGTAGGATATTGTTGGATAGAAGATTCTTGTGAAGTTTAATTTTTGTGTGGACTAACCAACAAAAATTGAGCCAATTCACATCAATTTTGAAACATTTTATCTATAAGGATAGATAAAGGCCATAATTATGTTACTAAATAAATTGGTGAACCACTTACTATGGTTGGTAATTGTAAATGTATGAAATCGATTAACCAATTAACATCAAATCAAACTTTAAAAATAAACAAATGATCAATCAATTACACCATTTCAATGAAATTCATTTGTCAACCAACAACTAGATTCAATTCAAAGAATCTATAAGACCAAATAAGAATGCAAAGAATCTAACTATTGACGCAAACCTCAATCCCATTGTGGTATTGTGTTTGAAGTGGATATGGAGTGCTCAATTCAAACAAAATTCATGATGTTACAAAGAAAATTGATAAGAATTAGAGTGGAAGATTCACAAAAAGCTCTCAAATTGATCAAAATTAAGTAATCAATTCAAGAGAGTAAGTTTGCATAAAGCTTATAAATGATTTTTACGTGAAATGGTTTGCTATTTATAGAATTTAAAAATCATGATCAATGGTCAAGATCGAAAATGGTAATCAAGGGATGAAATTGAATGAGAGAGGTGAACATGGATAAAATATGGATCAAACGGTTGAGAATCCATGAGGCATGGATCAAAGATCAGATCATTCGTTTTAAATCCATGAGAGACCTAAGTTATTCCCTAAATTTCAGGAACTATGTTGGAGATATTTCCATGAGGAGGGAAATATTTGAATTCAAATTGAGAATATTCCATGAGAATACTCTTTCAATTATTGGAGGAACTAGAAGAAATTAGACAATTAAATAATTAAGAAATTACTTAATTATGCAAGTGGAACGAATTTAATATTTTAATTAAACAATTAGAAATCATTTAATCAAAGTGTTATTAGGACATCTAATTAAATAATTTGCATTATTTAATCAAATGAGAGGCCTTAGGAGATTTAATTAAATAATTTGCATTATCTAATCAAATGAGATGAAAATTAGTATAAAAGGGGAAATTAATCAAAAAATATGCATTATCTGATTAATAGAGGAAAATGATGAATTTAATTAAATAATTGACATTATTCAATTAAATAGATGAGAGTGAGTGAATTGAGATAGGAATGGTGTAAGAAAAATCAAGTGTGAGATATGCTCAAGACATTTTTAGGTGTCTACATTTGCCCCTCTTTGAATTGAGGTACCTAATGTATTGCTTCAAAGAACTGATACTAACCAAATCGAAGTTTTTTTTTTTTTGACTTTTGTGCCCCAGCGGACAATAAAATACTGGTATGTTGCCCCCTCGAGAGATCAATTAGAAAAAGAAAATTGGTTGAGCTCACGACATTATAATGGAATTGGTTCAACTACATTAAGGATGAAAAACAAGTCCTAAAAGGATTAGATACTGACCAAGATGCATAAAAGGATAGAAAAATGAGTTTCAAGGTCAAAACCCTAAGTTTGGGTAGGTATATATGCTCATTTTAGGAAACTTCTAGGTCATTTGCACACTTTGCTTTTGAAAATTCTTGAGTCCTTGGAGAGATTTGTGAGAGTCACTTGGAGCACCTGCTATGATGGATTTCATTGTGCACTCCATACATCGAGTCGACTGAGTCCATGAGTTCCAATGCCCTCCTGGGTGGAGTTGTTGGGTATGTAGTTTGAAAAACCTACCTTGTACTTTTTCTTGATAAGCTAAATGTAGCATAAAACTTAGGGAAATAAAAGTGTAGTAATTCATTTTTGTACACCTTTTTCACGAACGCCACGCCTTTTTACAAAGGCATGGATCCTTTGTAAAAGGTGCGAGGGGTAAATTTTAAGGTTGTGCCATTGCAATTTCTTAGCACTATTGTATTGTGCTTTTGTGCTAAACCTGTGAGATTGATGATTATAAATAGTGCATTCCTTTGTAATAACCTCACACTTTTGCAATAAATTTGTGCATATGCAAGCATGACAATTAAGCACTTTTGTCTATAAGTGCTCTTTTGTTCCTTTTATCTTTTAACTTAGGTTTTCCTCTTTTTTCCCAAAACTTGATATTGTGCACATTGTGTGTGCAGGTTGAGTTACATCCCCTGACTTCCTAGTAACATAGATCAATGTTGCTAGATCAGATGGGTAGCTTTGGTACGGAGAAGACCATATAATTTCATGCATTGGGATTGTTCCATATCTTACACATGTTGTAGATTTATGCCCATTGTGCCTTGATTAGTGTTGTTGTGGATCGATGGCATTCAGAGACATCGCCCTTCCATTTCACAACTGGAAAGGCCACCATCACTTTGGAGGATGTGTGGCACATTCTCAGAGTTCCTATTGATGGTTCGTGTGTCGTCTATGATACTATTTTAGGTGGTCAAACCTTTCTACAAGTATTAGGAGTACTACAGGTTCCATTGGTGTTGCATCTAATATCACCATTGTATTAGTTGGCCTGATTATGGGCATATTACTTCCTAACAAATGGTCTCGACATTTCGGTGTTGGATGGGGTGTAGTGCTTGAGATCATACTTGAGGATGTGACCTCTTTGCATGGGGTCCATATATCTTAGCCCACATGTATCATGACATGCATCAAGTGGTTTATAGAGGTAGTGATGCATTATCTATTGGTTGTATCATGCTTCATATATGGGTATGGGAGCATATTTTTGTTTTACATCATGTTTGTACATTTTTCCAAGCTCATGATGAGCCCTTTGTGTACCATTATGAGGAATGTTGACTCACCTTCATATGGGTGTTACATTACTGAAGACATGTGATTGATGATATGGTAGATTTCACATGGAGGTCATGGAAAGGATTCAAGGTTTGGGATGGCGATGCAAATTATCTTCCTTACTGCCACCAGACCAGGTGGTTTATTGGTTGAACTACAAGCATCATTGAGTGGTATCTTCTTGATCAATGCTTGAGATAGCTTGGGGAGACTCAAACTATCCCCCACCCAGAGTATATGGATGCTTTTGCTAGGACCCACAAGGATCAGATATATCGGGGCTCGATGGCATATGTGTAGGCTACCACAACATATTTTGATCATCTTGCTCAGTTTCCATGGGTTTATGTTAGAGGTTTCATTGATATTGGTATCGCTACTGATTATGACACATGGTTCATGGCCAAGATGCCAGTGAAGTTTACATATCCAACACAAGTTCCCTATAGACAAAGGGGTGAGTCTAGTAGACTCGGATGATAGAGACTAGCAACACATGCAAAGGTACATGGTGACAAGGTACAGTTCCCTAATCAGGATAGGGATCAAGATGAGTAGAGAGGTCCTGATGGACCCACCTCCTGTTCACAACCAAGATCAACAACAGGACCAGTAACTGGCACAACATGTGTAGAGTTTGGATGTTCAACAAATGCAATCTAACCTTGCCACAACCATCAGAGAGAGAGAGATGAGGCTTACCAAGAGTGAGACTAGCTATAGGCACAATTGGATCAATGCACCCACGAAAGGGATGCAGAGGTGGCCCAACGATAGAAGTCATATCTACTATTGGCTCAAGAGATTTCTCATTGTTAGTAGTTCGAGGCATAGGGAGATACCATCCCTATCTCTAAACACACATAGGAGTTTTGGTTTGTTCAGGATGATTTGTCTTATTACAAGAATATCTACCTGATGCTGGTCCCAGCTCACCAGAGGTAGCCATCATACTCTCAAAGGAGTGCCATGGGTCTGTCGAGCAGATCATTTGGAGGCTCTGTGGGTAAATCGCATGGTCATTATAAAGGAGCGGAGAATTTAGGGAGAGTAGGACACTTGGTTGGGTATCATGAGAGGTAGCCATCTACCCATAAATAGGTCTGAGGCAGCAAGGGATAGCTTTTGTATAGCTATTTTGTATTCATATTTTGATACAGATACACATAATGTACATTCATTCATCATCTCTTTGTAGCCTCATGTATATTTTTTAGATATATCGCACACTTGACTTGTATCATGACATTTATTTTTAATATACATATGAGATGAGCAACCCTTAACGTAATCATTGCATGTGTTGATCTTTTATGATGTATGATATATGATTATGATTATGCATATGTTTATGATTATAGATGTATAATGTATGTATGGATGGATGCAGAGGTTATGTATGAATGCTAGATATTTCCTCTATTATGATGCCTACGATTTGTTATGCATGTGACTAATGGTTTATGGATGCAAGATGGATGCATATAGGTATGGTTTCTTTTTCGTATCTTTATATGATATATGGTGATCATGAAGGATGTATGCTATGTATGTATGCTGACAATTTGGGGATGCAGGGTGGATGCATATATTTTTTTATGTCATGATACTTGGATGTTATTAAGAATAATATAGAATGGAATGATAGAATAGAATGAATGAACGAATGATATTCAACATTACACCAACAAATCTATAATTATTCGAGACTTTATTGGATATGTGGTGAGATAGTGATGGTTTTTCTTTGCTTCTTGAATTGGGTTTTAATTTCATTACAGAAATCCTTATTCTTGATATAGAAAATAGGCATGATGCACCAAGGTATTGAAAACTAGGATGACTTTGTTCTAATGCATGGAATTTGACTCTACAAACAGATAGGAGTATCCTTGTTCAGACCTGACATATAGAAACCTTGTTTGATCTTGTGAAATAATAAAGCCATTGAAATAAGATGACTAACATACAAAAGGTATGAACAACCTAATATGTCCTAGTCATTGTTTTACTTGAGACTATCCTTACACACGTAAGGAAAGTATTTGTTGAGGTCATGTTACAAGAATATCCAACAAACAAAACAAACAAAATCAACAATCAATGCCCCATTCCTTTCTAATTTTTAGACATCATTGAGAGATCATCAGAAGGGGCCAATAAGATAAATCCCAAGAAAAAATAAAAATAAACAAACAGTCAATGTTATTCATATATCTTTTCAAAGAAAATTATTTTTGTTTCATACCCAATGATGTCTATTGTAGGAAAGATATATCTGTAAGACATGTTTGGATGTTGATTTGTTTTCTAAGTGTTAAAACTCCATTGATATAAATGTTAACTGACATGCTTGACCAAGATCAAGTCTTAGTATTTTACACTTTAAGTTCATGTTTCACCAAATGTTGTATTTGTTTTTGTTTTTGTTGCCAAAGTTTGAAGGTGATGATCGACTTTATTATGATTGAAAGTTTATTACGAATGAAAGCCAGATGGGATGGGTGATTTTTTTTTCAAATATTTCCAATGTTTTTGACATTTTGAAATATTTTGAGCCTTTTTTTTTGGTATTTTGGGGTTATTTGAATGTTTCAAGTTTTCAAATATTATGAGGTTGTTTTGAGTTTTTTTTGAATATTTTCTAAATGTTTTGGTTTTCTAATTTTCCAAATATTTTTGAGTTTTCCAAGGTTAGACCAAGAATAGGACCTAGGGAGGAATAACCTAATGCCTCAAGGGCTCATCAAAGATGGCCTTGCCTATGTAACAACATAGAGACAACGTAGTTCTTTGACAAGACAGATTATTGTGAAAAACTCCTAAAAGACTAACCTTAGCCTTAGGGGCTCATTGATGATGACCTTGCCTACATACACGTGCAAAGGTAACGTAGTTTGACTAACTATATATTTTTTATTTTGATGCTTTTTGACCCGTTTAGGGGTTTTGACCAGATTTGGATTTTTTTCACTTTTGAGATGATTTGGATGTTTTTGAGGATTTTGAAACATTATAAAAAAAAATTATTTTTTTATTTTGAAAATTTACAAATGTTTTGATGTTTTGGATTTTGAAACTTTACAAATGTTTTGATTTTTTGGATTTATAAAAATTTACAAATGTTTTGATGTTTTTGGATTTTTGAAACTTACAAATGTTTTGATGTTTTTTGGATTTTTGAAACTTTACAAGCATCTTGATGTTTTTGGATTTTTTCATTTTTTTAGATTTTTAGAGAATTAAACAACTTAGGTGATATACAAGAATCTAATCCAATGACATGTATAAGAAAATTCCCCCAATGTAGTATTAAGTTACCTTGATATGGGATGAATAGGATGACTTGGAGATAAGACCAAATAACATGGATAGATACTTATTGAAGACCAAGCCATGGTAGGGATGTGAATGTATGAATGGAAGATGGACAAATGTTGAATTATTATGAAATGGGTGGAAGGTAAAAGTATTTAATAGATGATAGGTGGTAATTATTTATACAAGGCGAGCTCGTTTTCCAGGTTTTCACCAAGGTACTTTCCCAAAGTGCCACTTAAGTGGTTTTCACTAGAGGGTGACTTTTCTCTTTATTATTTTTATACTTTTTCTATTTTATTTATTTTTTCTTTTTTGATGTTTATACCCCTCATGGGCTAAGCATAGGATCTTGTGAGATGGATATTGTTGAGATATTCTTACAAGGGTTCTCCTTTAGGTATTGTGAGCTAATAAGCTCATGATCCATAGCTTGTTGTAATAATGAATAGTCTCAACCAATTCAGCTCAAATTTCCCTTTGCTATTTTGATTTGGCATGCTCTTCTAATTTTGTTTCAAGACAAGATCTCCAACCTAGAACCTCGACCTTTAATTTTCTTAGTATAACTTTTGCTTAGTTTTTTTAGTTTACTTGAAGATGATTAAGTGCTTACATACATCATTCATCTAATAGTTCTGACTCATTCAACCTTGACACTTTGTATTCCTCATCGGTTATCAAGTTCTACAATGATATCCTCAATGAGGGGAGCTCGACCTCAACAGAAAAAATGGCTTTATTCTCATAGACCAAGGAATAAGGGTTTGCACCAATAAGTGTTCTAATGCTAGTTATGTATGCCCAAAGGGTGAGGTTCAATGGCAGGTTCCAATCCCAACCAATGTCATTGATTGTCTTCTTTAGGATTTTAATGATAGTTTTGTTAGAAACCTCTACTTGGCCATTTCCTTGGGAGTAATAAGGGGTTGAGAAATAGTGTTTTATATTAAACTAGTTACATAACTCTTTCACATCCTTGTTCTTAAAGGGTGTTCTATTATTTGATATAATGTCTTGTGGAATACCATAATGAAAAATGATGTAATTAAGGGGATATTTGCTTCCCTGTTACGTAAGTCATTAGTATTACTTCAATCCACTTCATAAAGTACTCAGTGGGTGTGATGATAAACTTATGACCATTGGAGGAAGTTGGGGTAATTTTTCCTATGCGGTTGAACCCCCATTGTGAGAATGGCCATGGAGTGGTGATTGGTCAGAGCTCCTAAGTTGGAGCATGGATGAGGTATCCATTTTTTTGACACTACAAGTACTTCTTAACAAATTGAATAAACTCTTGCTCCATAGTTGTTTATTAATATCCCATCCTTAATAACTTCTTAGCCAAGTTAAGGCCACTCGAATGTGACCCACAAATGCCTTCATGCACCTATTTCAAGGTGGCATAGGCTTCTTCTTGGTTAATCCATCACAACAAGGTCCCATCGAGACTCCTACAATATAAGATGTATCCAACGACAGTGAAGATTGACGCTTTTCAGATAAAGGTCTTTCTTAGGTTGTGAGTGAGGTTAGAGGGAATGTTTCCATTATGGAGGTAAGTGAAGATTGCATGGTACCAAGGTGAGCCAAGACCAACAACATCGCACACAAATTTTGATTTTGGAACATCAAAATTCGATACGAGAAGCTTCTCAATGAGGAATTTACATTTTAGACTATTTTAAGGCATATTCATCAATGAACCAATGGTATACATAGCACTCATTGCTCTGTTATTAACCCTTGGGATTTTTCAAAGGTTATATCAATGAAATACTCCTTGAAGTTTTCCACCATCTTTTGGTAAGGCATGATTTTATCATCTTTGGTTTGATATTCATTGTTGAATTGCCTTACTATTAACTAAGAATCCCCAAGAACCTTTTGTTCCTAAATCTTCCATTGGATAGCATTCATCAACCCTATGATTAGGGCTTCATAATTTATTATATTATTCATGAATGGGAATTTAAATCTATAAGAATTAGGTATACAATCACCTTGTGGAGTGACAAATAGTGTACCTTCTCTAGATCCATGTTACATATGTGATCCATCAAAATATAATTTCCACTAGTTTGTTGACACTACAATAAAAATTTCCTCATCTAGAAACTCTGATATTAGTGGTGATCTACGCATAGTGGTGCTTTAGCTAGTTGATTGATGATAACTTTCCCATTGATTACTTTGTAATCAACATATTCAATGTCAAAATCACTAAGTACCATGACCCATTTCTCCAAGCCACCTGTGAGTGTAGCTTTGGATAGTAAATACTTTAGTAGATCAATCCTAGAAATGAGCTTAGCTTCATGACTGAGCATGTAGTGTCTTAGCCTTTGAGATGCAAAGATGATTTCTAGACATGGTTTTTCCATTGGTGTGTAATTAATCTCAAATCCTACCAAAGTTCTAATGATTTAGTATATATCTTTTTCCTTTCCTTCTTCATCATGTTGCATCAAAAGAGCTCCTAATGTTGTTGAGGTTGTCAAGATATACAAGATCAAA
The DNA here is from genome assembly GCA_007115665.2 of Sequoiadendron giganteum. Lineage (NCBI taxonomy): Eukaryota > Viridiplantae > Streptophyta > Pinopsida > Cupressales > Cupressaceae > Sequoiadendron > Sequoiadendron giganteum. The sequence continues at coordinate 544,187,961 of CM021101.1, forward strand.
GGTTTACCAGAAATTGGTGGCATTAATATTGGTGGTGATTCCAAGTATCCCATTTGTATGTCACACCCTTGTGAACGATATGGGTAATTGGGTGGCACTTACCTACCAGTTCTGTGATGAATCTTCTTATTGATTGGAGCTTCCCTTGAAGGCTTCTAAGCTGCTTCAATGTCTTTGATGGTTCCATTTCCATTATTTCCTTGACTTTGGTAGGGTCCACCTCAATTCCTCTTCGGGATATGATATACCCCAAAAGCTTACATGTGGTGATGCCAAAGACACATTTGTTTAGATTGAGTCTCACCTGATATTTTTCTAGCCTATCAAAGATTAAGTTTGTTGCCCTTTGATATGTTGCTCCAACATTCTTTTAACCAAAAGGCATTACATTCCAACAATACATCCCCCACATAAAATTAAAGGTTGTTTTGTGTTGATCTTCCTTAGCAATCATGATCTAATTATATCCAGAGAATTCATCCATAAGTGAAAGCATTTCATGTCCCATTGTAAGGTCCACTATGATATCTATGTTGGGCAAGGGGAAGTCATCTTTGGGATAAGCTTTATTTAGATCTCTAAAATTCGTATAGATACATATGCCCCCAATAGGTTTTGAAACTGGAACAAGATTAGAAACCCACTCTAGATAATCAATAGTTCTATTAAAACCTACATCCAAGAAATGTTGTAGCTCTACTTTGACAAACAATATGATCTAAGGATGCATCTTCCTTAATTTATGCTTCACCGGTTTCACATCTGGGCGAATTGTGAGATGGTGAACCACTAATGATGTGTCAAGAATAGGAAAATTTGTATACGACCATACAAAGAAATTTTTTCTTTCCCTCAAGAAGGTTGCCAAATTATTTTTTTCCTCATCGTCTAATGAAGAAGCATAAAAAGTGATTTGAGGTGCTTCCTTTGTTCCCACATTGATGGGTTGTGATTTCTCTACCAGAACTGCTGAATTTTCTTGCTCTATGTTGCGGAGATTGAATCCTTCATCCACGGGCACCTCAGAGAGGTTTTCACCATTGAATGCATCTTTTATCATTGGATGTGTCTTTTAGTTTTACTATTTTAGATTCAGAAAGTGCCACATGGTGGTTTTCACTTGGTTATTTTGTCATAATTTTCAATTTTTCCATTTTTCAACTGAAATATTTAATCGTATCCCCAAAATAGGCTTATGTGTGCAGCTCTATGTCAAAACCAGCTTTATGATGTCCAAATGGAATAAGATCTCTAATGCCCATAAACTCAAAAATCACCTCATCATTTTTGAATGAATCCAAAATTGGTGCATGTTGTTGATCCCAGTTGATAAGTTGGGGATATATAAGTGTAAGCTCATTGTCTTGGGTTGGGGAGGAGAAATATCTGGTGATCATGGTGATCATGAATATAGAAGCGTGCTCAAAGAGATGTGTGACGCAAAAGGGTAAGTCATCAATGTTTTCGTATTGGGATGTACTTAACCACGAAGAATCCTTATCCACCTCAATCAAAGTATTCATGATGAGAGGAGCCAAATTTTTTTTTGAGGTATAACCAAAGCCAAGATTCTTTGCTCATTTCTTAGGGACTATTGGTTCCCACATTACTTTTTGTTTCATTTCAAGGCCGCTAGTGCCTGTATAACCCATGCTCTTCATTAATTGGAATCCTTTTATGCTTGTATCCATCGAAAGTGGAAGCTCCTCTTTCTTGTCTTTCTCATCTTGATAAATCCATTCAGATATGTTCTCTTCTTCTATGATTTCTTTGTGTAAATTCTCCCACTTTTCAAATGTGGTGTTTTTTAAACTTTTTGGATACTTTGTCTATGTGTTGTAGTTGACCATATGTTTTGGGATTTATTGGTAGTTTCCCTACAAAGAAAGAGTCCTTCAAATCATATTCACCACAACCTAGTTTTGTAATATTTACTTTAATTTTAGGAAGACTTTGGTTTATACCAAACATTGATGCCAATGTTAAAGGATCAACATAGGAGGAAGGTATTGGAACTTCATCATTTTTTAGGAACTTGGAGCACCTTATAGTATTTCTCCTCCATGTTTTTGCAGTAATTAAATGGTTTTGGATCTCCATGAATTATGATTTCCTTATCATCATAGGTAAATTTGATACATTGATGGTACATTGAAGCTACGACCTTCTTGGCATGGATACATGGATGACCAAGGAGAATGTTATAAGGTAGCTCAAGATCTAGGACCTAACAAGTCATCTCTATAATAGTGGGTCCCACCTATATTGGTATCTTGATTGTTCCTTGTGAACTTCGTTCATTATCATCATAAGCATTGATTGTGACCCATTTTTTCTTTTTGATCACATCCTTTTAATAGCCCAATTGTTTGATTAACTAGAGGGTACAAATATTTAAGCTTGCACCTCCATCTATCAACACCCTCTTAACCTTGTTTTTATGGACATATACTTTGAGATGAATTGCACGGTTATGAAAGGTTTGGGATGGAAGATCATCTTTTGTGAAGAGTAATCTGTGTGTATATGAAATGTTCCCTACCATGGCTTGAAATTGGTCAGTAATGTCAGTAGGAATTTTTGATGATAAAAGGGATTTCTCTAGAACTTCCTTATGGGCAAGTGAAATCTTCAATAATTCAAAAATAGAGCTTTGGGCCTAGGTAATTTGAGTTGATCAAGTAAGATATAATCATTGGAATTATCTCTTGGTGGTACTCTAGATGGTAAAGGGGCTCCTTGTATGATAAATTTCCCTCATCATGCGGTGGATGTATGCTACCTATGGCATTATCATAGGTATGGTTAACTTGATTGTAGGTTTTTCCTTTTCCACCATTGTTTCCTTTCCCATGGTCAGGCATTGTATTCTTATATATACCTAGATCCTTGTTTCTATAACTTCTAAGGTGTTGATCCACATTCACCTCACCATTGTCTATGAGGTCTTGTATGACATTTTTCAATTTCATGCAATTGGATATCTTATGTCCCTTTGTAGGGTAATAGTTGCAATAGTATTCATCCTTATACAATGAGGTTTTTGTTGGAATATGGATTTTAAGTGTTGTCATTGATGGAAACCTAAGCCATGCATCCGATCTATAGTACAATTTTGGTTTACACCGGCAGAACATGGTAAAGAACAGGGCTTCCTATTATAAGTATAAAAGTTGATCTGAACATCTCACCAGACTATTATTTTTGGGTTTTGGATCTCTAAGGAAGGTTTGTTGATGTTTTTTAATGCTTATTCATGAAGTATACTGATACACATTCACTGGTGTGAATTCTAGGAGATCGAGTGTGCTAATCTGTTGATTATTTGTGCTAGAAGGCCGACCTAGTGAATATATTAATCGCGGATGTATAAGGAGTAATTAATCAATTTTTTTCATGCTCTATTATGTTTTTTCAGGTCCTCTCTTTGTCTTAACTGAATTTGGAGGATGTGCATAAATAATTAGTGGTGGATATGGCTGACATTTGAGAAGAACTTAATCTTTTATGAAGTCGACATAAGAATGATCAAATCCTTGATAGTGGATATATATATGAGATCGGTTTTATCATTTTGTGTGTGTCATATATGGAGAAGTGTGTGAAGATAGAAAATATATGGAACTTGAATATGGTGTGAAATTCAACAGATTAATAGTGTGAATTTGTCTATGTGTGATTTGAAGAGTGTAAAAGAGCAGAGCAGAGCAAAGCGAAGTGTAGAATTAGAAAGCAGATCCAGAATCAAATCTTTGAGCTTCATCGGAACTGTAACCTGGCATGAATAGATGCTACTATCTCAGTTCATCCTTCAGATGGTTTTAATCTTAACTTTTGTAAGGTAGTGAGCCTTCTCTTTTGAGAAGTGAGCTCTAGGCAATGTGCCTGAATGCAAGTGCATTCCTTTTGTAAAACTTTATTTGAATACTCAAATCATGGATTAACCCCCACCGTGGTTTTTCCCCTAACAGGGTTTCCATGCAAAAATATTTGTGTTATAGTTTTATGAATGTTTCCTTTGCAATCTTTCAGTTTTTATTTTAATGTAATGACAGAATGGTTGAGTTTCAGATTAATAAAGTTAAGATTTGTTGAACACTGATTCGCGCCCTCCTTCCCCCCCCCTCAATGTTCCCTTGAGTCCAAAAATTGGTACCAAAGAATCTGGTTCCTCGAAATAATTTTAGAAGCTTGAGGTGGATCTTGGAATGTGATGGACTCTAGTAGTCTTCAGTAGCAGCTTTTGGTGGCACTTGATGACCTTGATCAGTCTAAAGAAGAAGTATAGGAATTGAAAGCAGATCTTAGGGATGCTAAGAAATTCATTCAGTCATTGAAGGATTAGATTGTTAAATCCAGGGAGACAAGGAAGGATCTCTATGATCAGATCAAGCAACAAGAGAGTGAAAACATGGATGATCCTCACTTGAATCAGACCTTGAAGGAAATAACTAAAGAATGTGAAAAGCTTGACAGAGAAAATGCTACCCTAAAGCATGAGATGGAATCTATTGTGATGAAGCTGACTAAAGAGATTGAAGAAAGGAAGAAGAATGAAGAGAATCTAGCTCAGTCCTTAAAGGAGAAATCTAATGAACACGGAAGAATGAATAACGAATTCACTCAGCTAGAAAGTGAACTACAACAATCCAAAAACAATGAAGAAGAACTTGGTAAGTAGATTGTTATCCTCGGAAATGAACTTACTACTGCAAATGAGTACAAAGAAAAGTTTAAGATTAGTTCAGTGAATATTGATGAGTTGACTCAAGGACTGAAGAGTGGAAATGATAAGAGAGATATTGGATATGAAAAAGGAGAAAGTTCAAACCTGGACAGAAGAATTTTAGATAAGAAAACCTGATGAACAAAGTTGGAAGGTATCCGGTAAGATAATCTAATGCTCAAAAATTTAATGGATACTATTTTGATTGCAATAAATTTGGCCATATGGCTACTCAATGTAGAAGTAATATGAAATCAAAAGATTCGTCATTTTTTGGTGAGTGTTTCAAATGCAAAAAGTTTGGTCATAAATCAAATGAATGCATAAATATGTCAAACTACTCTGTCAATAAAAAGAATGTTGAATGTTACACATGGGGAAGATTTGGACATATTTCTAATCAATGCAAATCAAGAAGAAATCAATGGAATGATTGGTTTGGACAAGGAAGCACTGTGTGCTACAATTGCAATAAATATGGTCACATTGCAAGATTTTGCATAATTAAAACTGTGGATAGAATACATCCAGTATATAGAGGCATAAATATACAAGGAAATGATAAAGGAAAAGGAAAAGTGACTACATATGAGATAATAGATGAGATGAAGAAGACATGGGTAAGGAAGAATGATTCTGATGTTGGAAATGGTTTTGCACCGGAACCTGCTTCTGGTAATTCTTTCGGTAATTGATTTCAAGCCACCGGTCTAGGGGAAGTTTCTCAAGAAAATCTTTCCTTCCCTATATGTGGATGGTAGCGGAATGCGAAGAATAGTCAAGAAGGTGTATTTATGATGTGCAAATATTTTGGATAACTTTCACAAGAAAATTTAGAGAATTCATAGGTCCGCAAGATAATTTTTCTCTCATTGTGAGAAAACGGAGCACCCAAAAAACTTAGGGAAAATGCATTTATTGCACGTGTTTGAACTATAAAATTCAAGTTGGAATCGTCATTTTTTACTTTGCATCAAAGAAGAGAAGAAGGAGAGCACTCGCTAGAACAATTTTGAAGCAGAGAAATTGATTTGCCGTCGAAACTCAAAATCTATCAGGTATTTCAATTGTCTTCATAATTTTCACATAATTTGGTGTGCAGTTGTTAAACCTAATTGTGAAAGGAAAATGGAACAAATCAAGAGGAAAATAATTTTGGACAAATACAACAGTGGAAAGATTAGGTCCATGAGGAAATTTCTATTACCCAACAAATTGAAGCAATTGAGTGAAGCCAAACACAAAAATTTGGATATTTGGTATTGTTTTTTGTACTTTGAGGACACAGAATTTATCAAATTCATCTTGAGTATATTATATGATGATACTTTAACTTTGGACAAACCCTACATCATTTCAAAGGAGGTAATTGAGAATCTGACTGGATTATGCAAAGTCGAAGATATACCAAGGAAGAAATCCATCTTGAACAAGGAAGTTGAAACCCTAACCAGAATAATTGGAGATCAGAGGGCACTAATAATTGCAACAATAAAGAATCTTGTTACAAAATATATTGTGCGTGGAATTTCATATAAAGTCTTTTTCAGAAACTGAGAAGGAGTGACCTTTCCTGGCACAGTCTATATTTCTCACAAGGATCAGCTAATGGAGAATGTGCAACTGACAAAAGAAAAAGGATACCCTTTTAGGTTCGGTACTTTGATCATATGCTTAGTAATTTATTTCTTGAACTGTTTACCAAAAATTGACAATGTCGTGTGGATGCAAACAAACCGGTTTATAGAAAAATATACTCATATTCTAGGAGCTTGGCTGATTGGGATATAGAATTTGAAATTTTCTTTAAGAATTTTCTTGGAAAGTGTGGTTTGGCCAATATTTAACCTCCGGTAAGAACAATGGAAGTTGGTTCCTCTTCCGGTGGCATGGATAAAAAGAAAAAAAGAGAAAAGGAAATTGTTGAATACAGCCCTTTGAAATGAAAAATTCCCATAATTGAGGGAAAAGGTAAAGAAAAGGAGATTGTGGATATTCCAAATGAAGAATCTGATGAAGAAACTGAGGATCCACATAAAATGAATCAGAACCAGAAAAAGCCACTGAGGAAGAAGATGATTTGGCAAAGGAAAAACTACAACAGCTTATTCAGGTAGGTGGAATGCAAAAGATCACTAAGTTATGGTCTGTTAGACCATCATATGATCAAGATATGATTTTTGAGTGTACTAAATTCTCATGTTGAGCACTACAAGATCAAATTGGAAAGTTTGCAAAACATTTTACCTCAGGAAATGATTGAATGCAGTAAAGAAATAATGAACTTTGAAGATAAAGACAAAGAAGAAGGTGAAGTTATCTCTCACCTGAAGGAGTAATTTAGAGTATCACTTACCAAACTAAAGAAGAAAATGAATGAATTGAGGCAATGCATAAATTCATCTAATAACATCTACAACTATTGCATCCGTTTGCCTCATGCTGTTAGTAATTACAAAGAGAAATTGGAACAGATTAAAACAAAGTTGAATGGTATTGGGAAAAGCTTTGACATGTTTCAAGATCAGGATGGCACCATCAAAAAAAGGATTCGGGAGTTACAGTCTGAACACACCAAAATTTAATTCACCAAGAACACACTTGTTGATACTTTTTGGAAGGTGAAGGATCTAACTGAATGCAGATTGGAGCATATGGTGGAGATATAAAGGAAAGTTGAGAAACTGGAAGAAGCAATTACAATTTTGAAATCTTTAACATAAATTGTCAATAAAAAATCCAAAAACAACAGTTTGATCATTATCATTGGGATATCAATAGATTCTTGGAAGAAATTCCTTCCAAAAATGAAGAAAAATCATAAGATAATTTTCTAAAGTAGCAGTCAATTGTTTTCAAATTTTTGAAGTTTTGGTCTAAGGGGGAGAATTGTCGGTATATATAATTGAGAGTTTTGAAGATTTTTAACACTTTTTTTGTCTTTTTGGCATATGGTTTCTATGCTTTGTCATTGATGTCAAAGGGAAGGAGAATGAAGTAAAAAATGATTTATAAATCTTAGGAGGAGAGAGTGCAGCAAAGCTTGGCATCATACTTATAATGATTCTGACACTTAGTCATTTTTCACTAAGTGTTTCCATCAATGCCAAAGGGGGAGATTGTTGGAATATGGCTTGTAAGTGTTTTCACTGATGGAAACCTAAGTCATGCATCCGATCTACAATACAGTTTTGGTTTACACCAGCAGAACAGTGTAAAGAACATGGCATCTCATTATAAGTATAAAAGTTGATCTAAACATCTCACCGGACTATTATTTTGGGTTGTGGATCTCTGAGGAAGGTTTGTTGATGTTTTTTTATGCTTGTTCATGAAGTATACTGATATTAATTCTTTGGTACATGATCTAGGAGATTCAGTGCACTAATTTGTTGATTATTTGTGATAGAAGGTCGACCTGGCGAATATAGTAATCGTGGATGTATAAGGAGTAATTAATCAAATGTTTTCATACTCTATTATGTTTATTTAGGTAATCTCTTTTTCTTAACTGACTTTGGAGGGTGCACATAAAGAATTAGTGGTGGATCTGGCCGACATTTGAGAAGAACTTAATGTTTTATGAAGTTGACATAAGAATGATCAAATCCTTGATAACGAATATATATATGAGATCGGTTTTATCACTTTGTGTGTGTCATATATGGATAAGTGTGTGAAGATAGTGAATATATGGAACATGAATATGGTGCGAAATTCATGAGAGTAATAGTGAAAAAATTTCTGTGTGATGTGAAGAGCAGAGTAGAGCAGAGCGAAGTGCAGAATCATAAAGAAGATCCAGAATCAAATATATGAGCTTCATCGAAACTGTAACCTAGCATGAATAGATGCTAATATCTCATTTCATCCTTTAAATGGTTTTAATCTGAACTTTTGTAAGGCAGTGAGCCTTCTCTTTTGAGCAATGAGCTCTAGGAAATGTGCTTGAATGCAAGTGCATTCCTTTTGTAAAACTTTTTTTGAGTACTCAAATCGTGGATTAACCTCCACCATGGTTTTTCTCCTAACAGGTTTTCCACACAAAAATATGTGTTATGGTGTTCTGAATGTTTCCTTTGAATGCTTTCATTTTTCTTTTAATGTAATGACGGAATGGTTGAGTTTTAGATTAATAAAGTTAAGATTTGTTGAGCACTGATTCACCCGCCCCCCCTCTTAGTGTTCCCTTGAGTCCAATAGTTTTAACTGTTGGCTCTCCATATTTCTTATATTCCAGAAGTTTTAATGTGTTCTCTTGAACCAACTTGTTCAAGAATTTCATTGGGCTCCCCTAAGGGAGTTTATTTTCATCTTGGTGGGTAGTTGTTTTATCTTGGTTGTTGTCCTTGTTGATTGTTAACATTGTTGACATTATTGACATGTTGTGTGCCTCCTTGTTGTATGTTTGGTTTGGAAGGTGCATTGATGACAACCTTCACATCTATAACCCCATCATTAGTAATGTTATTCTTGGACCATATGTTGGGTTTTTCTTTGAAACTAGATGACAGGTGTTTTTCATTGTAGATTTGTATAGATCCTTTTGCAATGAGGGCTCTTTCAATGTTGAGTCCTTTAGGTATGAATTCCTCAAAATTCAATACACATTGCATCTTTAATTGTAAAGCAAGATCTGTGTTTAAGTTTCTTGTAAGAATCTCAACTTGTTGTTTCTCAAGAATAGGCCACTTGCATTTACTAGCCTTATGTCTCCATCATTGCAAGAAAGGTGCAAAGGCTTCTCCCTGATTTTTTTGTAAGGTATAGATTTCTTCCAAGGTGACATTTGCATCAATATTGTATGATAAATGTGCTACAAATTGATCAATTATTAATTGGAAGGTTCTAATCCTTAGAGGTAAATGATAAAACCACTCTATTGCTTGTCCACCTAAGCTTCATGGAAAGAGTCTCATAAGGTATGTGTCATTGTAAGATACTTCCATGCATGCTACATAGAACTCTCTTATATATTCCTCTAGATTACCATGTCCCTTGTATTTATCAAACTTTTGGATCTCAAATTTTGGAGGGAATGGAACCATCATGATACTCCTATCAAATGGATAGGGACATAGATCTTGTACTACATATGATTTCTTTCTTTCATGCTTGAATATCTTGGATCTGTTGTGTTAAATTTTGTATTTGAGTTAATATGTCCAATGGTCCAATGCTTGGTGATGAATCATATGTGTGGTATTGTGGAATAGTGAATGAGTTAAATAGTGGATTTTGGTGAGGTGGTATGTTTTTGTTGTATTGATCATATAGAGGATTGTTAGGTGGTGTTGTGAAAGAATTGTATTGGCCATATTAATTTTGATTCAAAAAAAATTGAGATTTTGGTTGCAAATTTTTTTGTGCAAAGTTTTTTTGTTGTGCTTGTAGTTGTCTTTGCACTTGCAACTATTGTAATATTTTTTGTGTTTGTTGATATGCTAGACCTTGTTGTGGTGATGGAATGTGTTGTTGATATTGATTATTTTGTGAAGTAAATGTCATATGACCTTCTTGTTGTTGATATTGTCGATACATGTTTTGTTGGTGCATGTTATGATTTTGAGGAGATGCTTGGTACTGATATTGTTGATTAAATTATTGACCTTGTTGTTGTGGATGTTGTTGTTGATATTGGTGATTTGGTTAATGTTGATTATGTGGTGGTGGATTTGGTTGTTTTTGTTGTTGTTGATACTAGATATGTTGAGATTTTTGATATTGAGGTGGTAGATTTGGTTGTTGTGGTGGTTGATTTTGATATTTAGTTTGCGGATTTGGTTGTTGTGGTGGTTAATTTTGATATTGAGGTGGTTGATTTTTTTATTGGTTTTGATGTTGTGATATTGGATTTTGTGATTGATTTTGATGTTGTGGTGGTGTTGGATTTTGTGATTGATTTTGATGTTGTGATGTTGGATTTTGTGATTGATTTTGATGTTGTAGTGGTGGATGTTGATATTGCTCATTGTTAATGCCACTCAAGCTCAAGTTTTTTGATATTGTTGATTTTTCATGTTTGTACCTTGAGTGTTGAAAGTTGGTGGTTATTGATGTTCTTGATTGTTAGGATCATTCAAATTCAAGTTTTGTGGAGGTACATTTACCCCTTGACTTGTCATGTTTGAACCTTGAGCTTTGAAAGTTGGTATATTTTTATTTTGGTAACCTTGGTTTGGGTTTATGTTCCCTTGATTTTGAGTATTTCTCAAGGGGTTTACATATTGATTTGAAGAAATGTTTTGACCTACCCCTTGCAAGGTAACTATTGGTTGAATTGATACATTAGATGAAGGGGGTGGTGGCATTGGTTGTGTAACTTTTTTTTCCAAAGCTTCACTACCATGAGGTCAATTTTTTGCTGCTAGGTATGCAAATGTTTGATCCAAAGTTTATTCTTTGAGTGTATTGACATAAAATTTGAGGGAATTTTAGCCCCACTTTGTGTTATTTTCAACATATAAAAGTTAGGATCCAAATTCATCATGGTTTATATGACATAAGGAAGATTTGGGTCTTGTGACATTTAAAGAATCTCATCGGGGGTGAATTCCCTAGGTTTCTTTGGTTCAAATGTATTGTCCTCTATGTAAATCGTTTTAGTTTGTGACGTTTGAGGTTTTATTTGAGGTGGTAGTTGTGTTTCATTTGTAGTAGTAAAAATTCCAAATGGTAAATCTCCACTATTTGTACTCATTGGAATATTTGACCCTCCTTGATTAGTTCCAATGTTCTTCTTGTGTTGTAAGCTAGTTGTGACCATACAAGTTGTGACCACTTTCGGGGATGTTGATGATAATGTTTCTCTCAAATTTTTGTGTTCAAATGTTTCCTCAAATTTGGATAAAAGTGACACTTTAACTAATTTTGGACCAATGATTTGAGATGGAGTTTGGTTGAATGGAATGGTGTGAAACTTTAAATATAGAAAATGTTTTTGAACTAGGTCTAAGATTGTTTTGGTTTTTGATGATCATGAATTTGCAACTTTAAGAGTAGACTTGTGACTCTATATTGTGCTAACTCACCATGACCTAATAGTTTGACTTAATACTTGAAAAGTAGATTATTTTTCAAGCACTATGACAAATTAAGAAGTGATAATTTAAGATCTAGTTTCAAATGGATAATGTCTAAAATCAAGTTGTTGTTTGAAAGGGTTGAGTTTGATGTTTTGCTTGTTTCTTTTAAAATTTTGATACAAAATGAGAATTAATGGTGTTTTGATGATTCCAAAATGAAGTTTAGAATCCACGATTTTGTTGATGTTTTGTGTAACTCAAACAATTACCAATTTATTTTTTCATGAACCAGGTCTATTGAAAGTTTGTTGATCATAAATCTAGATTTCAAAGTTTGTTGAACTTGCTACAATTCTCCAATGGATAATAGTGCATAATTTTTACAAAAGCATGACATTTTTTTCTACAGAAGTGCATAGATGCATGCAAAGGTGTGGTGATGTCTACAAAGGCACGTTGTTATCTATAGAAGTACCACACTATGGAAAGAAAAAAGGAACTTATTTGCAATTCCCTAAGTTGACTCTAAAAAAAGGCGCGATGATGTAGACAGAGGCATGGAGATGTTGCAAAGGCATTGTTTTAGTAAAAACAAAGGCACGATGATGTATACAAGGTGTTTCACTATCTGTCAAGTGCACAATTTGTTCAAAAGTTTAAAAAAATTCCATTTTTGTCTGCATGTTTGAATCTTTATTTGAGTGTTTGATTGTTTTGCAATTGATAAAAACACAGTAGATAATGTATTCAATTGGCTCGATTGATATTAGATTTCTTTTTGTGTGTATTTCTTCCACAAAGTCACACTAGATGGTTTTACAAGGTCTCAACATGAAAACACACCATATTGCACATCCTATTTAGTGGGTAGATCAGGTTTATCTTCTCAAAGTAGGCTTGCACAATAAAATACTTCCCATAGAATGAGTAACTAGAGTGTGCATGCATACACGATACACCTCTTACCTTGGAAGGAAAAGTTTCATGTAAGGGATTTTTTCACCTCAACTATATTTCGTACATGGCGAGTAGCTTCATGGAACGATGCTATTCCATTGCACCACTAAGAGAAGATGTTTGAAATTCTTAGGCCTCTAAAACAAATAGGATTTTTGTGGGTAGAAATTGGTGAACACCACCAACCTCTCAAACATCACCTCAAGAAATTGAAAAACCATAGTCCATAATGCAAGTATGGAGCACTACATGCATGGATCAATCTACATCTTTCACTCTCAACCAATTTATGTAGCACACCCAAAAATTTTGCTTGAGTTCGAACCCATGAGTTCTCTATTAGGATGTATCTCAAGGCAGACCTCCTACTCAAAATTTAAAAAAAGGAGTTACTATTTCTCTTCACCCAAGATCACACTAGGAATGAGGGGATATGATACATTGTAACTACCTTAGGTTTACAATGAACATAAAGTGCAAACTAGAAGTGTTTCTCTTCACCCAAGATCGCACTAGGCGCGAGGGGAGAGGATACGTTGTAACTACCTTAGGGTTATAATGAACATAAAGTGCAAACTAGAAGATTTTCTCTTCACCCAAGATCACACGAAGCACAAGGGGAGAGGATACACACTTGCTAGTCTACCATACGCATCAATCAAATCATACAAGTTCTTTTTAGGTTTGCACCAAAAGTAAAGTGTGGTTCATTTTATCCCCATGTTCAAAGTGAAATTTGTTGGTTTATTTTAAGCCTAAACAAAGATGAGATTCATAGTGTTCTCTTTAGAATCCAAAATAAATATTTGATTTGTGATTCCATTTTAACACGCCAATTTAAATGTGTGATACTACTATAAAATACCAATTTTAAAGAAACTCTAAGGTTAATTCCTTAAACAAGTGTTAATAAACACTTTAGAATTCTTCATGTTGTAAAGATCCATCTCTATCAAATTAGATCGCACAATCACTGGTTTGGGTTAGTTCTTATCAAATTATGAAATCAAATTTAAGAAATAAAGTAAACAGAAGCACAACTTTTCTGACAATGGTGTGGCACTGTCAGATGACAAAAGCATGATTTTTTTACAAAGGTGCGGCCCTTTAACAAATATGTGGTATGTTTCTGCAAATAAAACAGTTAGAAATAAGATAAATACATGGATCCAATAACAAAGGCGTGGCACTTTCCAGATACAAAGTCACGGATCTTTAACAGAAGCGCGAACCTTTAACAAAGATGTGGACCTATTAAAAACAAAGGCGCGGCTATGTCCCTACAACCTACAAATCTAATAAATCTTGAAAGAAACTAATTAGATAGGAACGTGGGGTCCCACTAAGCTTGTCAATTTGTAAATGTATGAAATCAATTAACCAATTAACATCAAAGAAATCTTTAAAACTAAACAAATGATCAGTCAATTATACCTTTTCAATGAAATTCATTTGTCAATCAATAACTAGATTTGATTCAAACAATTTAAAAATCAAATAAGAATGAAAAGAATCTAAATATTGGCGAACCTCAATTCCGTTGTGGGATTATGTTTGAAGTGGATGTGGAGTGCTCAATTCAAACAAAATCCATGATGTTACAAAGAAAATTGATAAGAATTGGAGTGAATGATTCACAAAAAACTCTCAAATTGATCAAATTTGAGTAATCAATTCAAGAAAGTAAGTTTGTATAAATCTTGTGAATGATTATTATGTGAAATGGTCTTCTATTTATAGAATTTAAAAATCATGATCAATGTTCAAGATCGAAAATGGTAATCAAGGGATGAAATTGAATGAGAGAGGTGAACATGGATCAAAGATGGATCAAATGATTGATAATCCATGAGGCATGGATCAAAGATCATATCAATGGTCTAAAATCCATGAGAGACCCAACAGATTCCCTAAATTTTAGGAACAGTGTTGGAGATATTTCCATGGGGAGGGAAATCTTTGAATTCAAATTGAGAATATTCCATGAGAATATTCTTTTAATAATTGGAGGAATTAGAAGAAATTAGACAATTAAATAATTAAGAAATTACTTAATTGTGCAAGCGGAGAGAATTTAATATTTTAATTAAACAATTAGAAATCATTTAATCAAAGTGTTATTTTGAAATTTAATTAAATAATTTGGATTATTTAATCAAATGAGAGGCCTTAGGATATTTAATTAAATAATTTGCATTATCTAATCTGAGATGAAAATTAGTGTAAAAGGGGAAATTAATCAAACAATATGTATTTGATTAATAGAGGAAAATAATGAATTTAATTAAACAATTGATATTATTCAATTAAATAGATGAGAATGAGTGAATCGGGATAGTAATGGTGTTAGTAAGCGAAATTAAGTGTGTGATATACTAAGGACATTTTTTAGGTGTCTATAGTAATGTCTAATTTAGTTGGATGTGGTACAAGACAATATAAGGAGAGGTATTATGAAGTATAGATTAGATGATAGTGATGATGAAAGTAAGTGAGGATTAGGTGATAAAGTTATTATTGAAGATAAATAGACAAGGATGAGTGATAACATCCCTCACTAGAATTGGTAAGAAAAATTGAATAGATTTAGATTATTATTTTGGTCTAGTCTAGACCCTAAAGAATTAAATGATTGGATTAGTGATATTGAAGAATATTTTGAATATGAGGACATTTATGACCCTAATAAAATGATTTTTGTAAAGAAAGTTGAAATTCCATGCTACAATATGGTGGAAGGAAACTTGGGTTGAGAAATATATAAAAGTTAAGCCTATTAAAAAATTGGATAAAATGATAAAGAATTTTAAATTTAATTTTATCCTTGCAAATTATCAATTAGATATATAAAGAGGTTATAACATTTGAGACAAAAAAAATAAGTGTAAAAGCTTACACCAAGGAGAATTATAATTTATCTATATAGCATGGCATTATGAATATTACCAAGAGAATATGTCTAGATATATCAATGGTTTAAGGGGATAAATTCAAGAAGAATTGAGTATGTCACTTGAATCTAGTCGATTGATGAAGCCTATTAGTTTTACTTAAAGTATGAAGATAATTTGAACCACATGTTTTAGAATAAATGAGATATCTAATCAACCAATTTTCTAGAGGAACTAATAATAATGATGTATAATAGATTTTTTTAGTTTTAGGGTTTTAATTTTTAGGTCTAGGTTTTGTTGTTTAGGGTTTAGGGTTTAGGGTTTAGGGTTTTAGTTTTTAGGTATAGATTTTGTGGTTTACAGTTTATGATTTAAGGTTTGTGGTTTATGTTGATGAATATGTTTACAAATAGAATTTAAAAACTATAAAATGAATAGGCTTTTTACAACAATTAAAATAATATAACCCTAAACCATAATTACAAACAAAAAATGTTAAATATAAAGAAAAAAAAGTAGGAAAACCAACCTAGAGGTCGTTGAGGTCAAATATGTCAAAGGGAGGTGGTGGCAGGTGTGATTCGGTGGCATATAGTGATTCAAAAATATGTACCCATTACCTTTGGTCGTTCTTTGTTGCCTCAAAACTTGTAGGTGAAAATGATTCGACAATCGCTTTTTTAAAAAATAAATACCTTTTCAAAATGGGTACCCATTTTATAACAGGTACCTATTTCATAACAAGTACATGTTTCATAACGCATACCCATTTCATAATGCATACACATTTATTAGTGGGTACTTGAAGTGAAATGGGTTCACATTCGGATTTAGGCTTGAGAACCCGTTCCTAAGTGGGTACCCATTTTTTCAATATGGGTACATGTACCTTATGGCTTTTTTTTGGCCGAAACTTCCCCTCTTCATGGAACCAACTTCTTTCTTTTACCCTAGGGTATTTAGCCACCACTAACCCCAATGGTCATCCACAAACCAAGAGACAAGAACATGGATCTAATGCTTTTCTACCTAACCTAACCATAAAGCTTATGCTTCCTCAGAATTCTTCCTAACATGAAGAATACATGACCCTACACAAGAAGCCTAGCAACCTAGAAATAGTTGGCAAAATGGAATTTGGTGCAACATGATATACCTACATACATTTCTCATATGAAAAATTTATGCCCTACTATCAAAATAAGGCAAATAATAAAATAGCATCCATCTATTTCAATGGTACACATAGCTCTAAGCAAAGAAAGTAAACTAATAGTAGGTGGATCTAGAAAATAAAATCTACTCCCCTTTGTTAGTGCCTATTCAACGTTCGTCATTGAAGGTAAATCCAAATTACATATAGAAGAAAACTACTTTCTTCATCAAGACAATATAACATGCATATATCCAATTATCATAAAAATAAATAACCTATTTCTTTCCATGCAAAATGATTATATGGCCTTTTATTATTTTAAATATTTCATGCATAATGATGGTTAAATGTATAATTGTCATGAAATTTGCTTATTGACATGAAACTTGATTATTGACAAGCAATTCAATCTCTAACTATTGATATTTCTCAATTTCATACAATATTTAATGTATATGTATTGATAACTAATCTTTGATGTCATATAGGTTAAATCCATAAGAAACTAGTTCATAACATATGATACATATTTGTACCATTATATTTATATAGTTATATGTATATACATATATATATATATATATATGAGTATGTATATATGTGTATACATATAACTATAATTGTACAATTGATATGCTAATTGGAAATAAAAGAATTAGATCAATAACAATTAAATGATAGTTTCATATATTCAGTTTTATAATCTTATAGTGGAATCATCACAGTAGAAATAAAATGTTTACCAATATTAACATATTGGAAGGAAATACAAACATATAACTCAAGTGGTGGTGATGGCAGTGAGGAAATTTCAAATTTTAAAGTGGTGGGACTTCTTGATGGTGCTGCAGGTGTTAATGGAGGATAGCTTGCTAATGGGAAGGTGATGTCAGGCAGGTTATTTGTTTCGAGTAAGCGAAGTGGGCCCCCTTTAGTGGAAAATGAATTTTCTGGTGGGAAAGGTGCTCCGAAGGTTACTTGTCCTTCTCATTCTTTGGCGTCCTCTGAAAAGTGGAATCTCAAGGCTGAAATATCTGTGTCAGACCTGTCATTTGATGGTCTCAATGGGACTTCTAAAGGTTTGGGTCTTGGGGCTAACAAGACTAAGGATGACTTCTTTTCAAAATCATCTTCAAAATGGTCAAATCTTTTTGGTGCAAAGCCTAAAGGTAAAAGCATGTCTCCTCCCGTTTCTTTTATTGTGAATGCAAAGAATGGAGAATACTCTATCTCTATCCTAGATAGTATTGTTGAAAAGAGTGTTTCAAATATGGACATGTCTCTGTTGGGGAAATTTTTTGGGCCACGACCTCATATTGAGTTGGTTCAGAAGTTTTATTTGAACTATTGGAGACCTAAGGGACAAATAGATGTGGCTACAATGGCTAAAGACTTCTTTACCTTCACATTCAACTGTGAGGATGATCTTCTGGTGGCGCTAATGGGTGGTCCCTGGTTTATTGGGAAGTCCTCTCTAATGGTGAAAAGGTGGGTTATGGGTTTTAACCCCAACTCATGGTCTTTCTCGGCTGCTCCTATTTAGGTCAGAATCCCTAGCCTCCCCCTTGAATTATGGGATGAGGAATTTTTCAAAGGGATAGAAAGCACGTTTGGGTGTTTGTTGTCGATTGACCAAATGATAGCATCTAGGAAGTGCATTGTTTAAGCCAGAGTATGTGTTAATTTGGAACAATTTGTTGACCTACCCTCTATGGTCATGAAGATCAACTCTAAGTATGGGGTTTGGGAACAAGTGGTGGAATTTGAGTCTAACCCTTTTGCATGCTTCCATTGCAATAAATATGGTCATTGGGAAAATAAATTCCCTCTCAAGATGTCGAAGAAAGTGACTAAACAATGGAAAGAAAGGAGAAGGGGCCTGAAGGGCTCTCCTCAGGATCTGTGGAGAAAGAGGGGTCAACCCTTACTGGTGAAGTTGTTTTGGTGTCTGATATACCTGCTCATCTGGTGTTAGCAGAGGTTGAGAACAATGGGAATTTTGAGGGCCATGGTGACTTGGTAATGCTTAATAAGGAGCAGGTCAAGGGTGGTGAGGTTAACATATCATCCCCTCCTTGTAATATGGTGGAATCTCTGGAAGAGGTTAGGTTTCAAGCCTCAGTGGAAGACAAGGTTTTTGTGGGTGTGGGTGTGGGCTCCTTGTTTTTGGGGGCCCAACTACCACATGATGATGGCTCGAAGATCGAAGGTCTAGAAGTCTTATCTAAAGTAAAGGATAATGGAGAACCTGAGGACCCTGATAATCCTCCCTATATTTCAGTGAGAGGTCAGAATAGGAAGAAGCATTCCCCTTCCCCGAGTGATGGGCGAGGTCGTTGATGTCATAATTGCATCATTTAATTCTTTATTTATCAAACCGGGTGTGTCTCAGAGCAATATACAATAAGGGTGATTCCAAAAATTGGGGGTTTTGCGTTATAAATAGTGACTATGATTCTAGTCAATCTCCTTCGGGAGCTCTTAGGAGCTCTCAGGAGTGCTTCGGGAACAGAACGTGGTAAGTTAATTTCTAATGATGGATCTATTTATTGGTTAACTAATTCCTATTTAAACCGATTCTAATCCTAATGACTAAGCTGAGATGTTACCTGACTCGACTGGAATTTTTTCATTGGGACTTCTATAAAGTAAATTAAACTAATGCTAAGTCTAAATATAGAATTTAAAGTTGCTGAAAAGAAATCTATTTACGTTTGCAGATAATAAACTTGATTCTAGGGAAGCAATGAAGCTAATTATATTGCAGAAATTCAAACACTAATTCTAGAAAGTGATAACACTAAATCCCAAGAACACATTCCAACTTAGCTTTGGCTCTATCTGTACATTAATCATGATTATCAAACTTTCTATAGCTACGTGCATTTTCCAATAAATACTTAATGAAATCTGCAATGATTAATCTAATTCTATTCTACAGTGAAATGACTTTAACCAATTTAAATCATAATGAGTTAACCTAAGTAAATACCATTGTTGGACAATGATAAACAAGAAATGAATTGCTAACTTTAGACCAATTATAATAAAACAAAATTAACTGAACCAAATGACAATGACACTGGATCACCTCCTTCGATTGAGTGAGCCCTGCTCTTCCTCCGGTGGGATCACCACATAGTAATTCAGATCAAATTTCTATTTTCATTCAAATTGGCCAAAATTGGCGAGTAAAACAAGAGTACTGAGTACCACAAAGTTACAATTTCCAGCAAAATATCAACTAACTTTAATCAAACCTAAGGATGGATATATATAGGAATATCCTTTATTTTTGAATTCAAACTATTGGTGCTAGCCACCAATTATAGAGTGCAAAGGAAAATGAAACCCTATCTCAAAACTATCAAGAGAATCTCGCATTATTCTAGCTGTAGCAGCAGTTCCAGAATCGACAAAGAGAGCCAATCCAAAATTATAGCAGTTTAGGATCTTTTGGGAGCCTTCAGGAGCGTGATTATAGCAATGATGATAAACAAAGATTCTAACGGATACAGCTCGATATCAGCATTGAAGTTCCTACATGAAATCCACAAAGATATATTGCATTCATGATAATAGATGTTTCGATTTGCACAGTGATATCATTATTAACACAACTAAAAGAGCACATTTAATGTAAAACATCACATCTAATATATCCTTCAATTAGTCACATATAATATAAAACAAGAAAACATTAAACATATTATCTACTGCCATAGTAGTTAATTAATATAATAATAAAGTCTTTTGAGCATTTAAAAGGTTAATAAAAATAGTATTATTGAACACTCATCATCCTCCCCCTCTCTATATAAACCATGTCCTCATGGTGGAGGATCTGGAAAATATCTGTTCTTTTCTATCAACCAAGTAATTGTCTTCAAATTCAGCATCATGTAGCACATAATCCAAGAATTTCCTTTGATGAGCATATCCATTCATCTTCTCAACTGCCCTCATCCACTCTCTCGGATTTTCTCCGATGAACTGTGGTGGTGCATCAAATGTTGGTGCTGGTATAATGATAAGAGGAGGCCTAAATCTCATTCCTACCCAATTTTTTTGTTGCTCATCAATAATATCAATCATAGTTATGATCCTGGTTAGACTCCATGTGATGTTCTTGGGAGAAATTGGTTCTCTTCTTCTCAGCTATGGTGGAATGGTTTTGAATCTATCTCTAGCTACACTCAAGGCTCTCATTGATAGTCATTCTTGAACCCTTTTGAAAACTTGGATTCTCTCATTCAAATTCCTTTTGTATGAAGGAGCTACATTCTTTGATGTGGCAAAGAATCTGAAGTAAGCTCTGAAAGGTTTGGACCATGCAGTTTCATTCCTCATTGGCAATCCAAGTTTTAACTATGCTTCCTTATATTGATTATCCCTGTGTTCCCACTCTACCTGGTTTTATAGCAATGAAACAAAAAAACTAATTTGGAGTTCTCCTATTAAAACATTAAGAAATGATTTTGGATAATCACCAAGCAAAAATCCATGTTGAAAATATTTGCACGTTTAATTATGGACAGTGGGGTGACTACTGAAGAAATGTTCAAGGAACTCCCTATCATCCTCATAATTTTTCTTCCTCTTGAGTAATAGTTGGTTTATCTTCCATTGAAGAAACCTATCCCTCAGAAAGAGTGCATAATATCTTGATGGTGTCCTCATTGATAGTATTGCAAAAGATAATTCCACCATCTGTTGCAATCTCTCATACATTTCATCTTTTTCTCTTTTCAACTGTGAGTTCTGATTCTTCAATTGATCATTTTCATATTTGAGTTTAATAACAATTAATGAAAGATATATACCTGGTGCAAATGATGTGGAAGCTTCATATGATTGCAACATATTAGTTTGTTGCCTTAGCTGGTGTTCCTTCTGTTGCAACTCTGCTTTTAGCTTTCCTATCTCCTCTGTACTAAATCTCGTCGTTTCCTTTGCCCTAGCTAATTCTTCTACACTAACTTTTTGCATGGTTTTTGTGGTTTCACTTAGTTTTCCCTGAAGAGTACGCTCTTTCTCAGCCATTTCATTTTCTAGTTTCTCTATTTTACTAACAGAATTTTGCAACTCTTCCTCTTTTCTTCTCAATTTCTCTTCGAGGAATTCAATCCTACTTCTTTCCTCTTCAAATTCTTTCTGAATTCTTGACATAGCCATGGTCTTCGCCATTTAATTTTATTCTTTTGACTCCTCATCCTCTTGCAATTGAGTGGATTGTTCTTGCTCATTCATTGGTTCTTTCCCCTCTCTTCGTTCAACCAATGGGGAGTGTGAGGGATATTTTTCAATTTCTTCATCCTCAAACTCCTTTGAGGCCTCCCTCTCTTCAAAATGAGAGTGAATTCTTTCAGGGGAGTCAAAGGACTCTCCAACAAGTTTTTTCTCAAGAGATGGGAGTGGAGCTTTAGGAAGGCCCTAAGGTTGTTCTGGAAACTACTCAATTTGTTGGTCTGATTCATGGCTTTCAAGATTTTCCCATCAGTTTTCAAAAACTAGGGTTTCCTCAGGAGTTAAAACAACATCTTCAACTATATTAGGGTTTCCTTTTTCTATTTATTGTTTCTTCTTTTTGGCTACACTACGGGTTAGCCTAGCAGACTCTTGTGCCTTCCTCTTTTTCTTATTACCTTTTTGTTTCTTAACAAAGGATTCTCCTTTTACTAGCTTTTATGTGGGTCCCCTTATAATTTTTCTTTTCTGATTTTTAATAGTTGTAGACAAAAATTCCAACCATCCTTGTTTACCAGTTTTTTTTTTCAAGAAATGGTTCTTAATGATTAGGTGTATTAACCCATGATATTTAATGCAAGACTCTCTTCTAGATTTTACCTTAGTTACCATAGAGGAAATTTGGGAAAATAGGAATGTAGGTAAATTGATTCTTGCAAAAGGGTCTGCATTTCCATACCTTAAATGTATTAAAAATCCCATTCATGGACCCAAAAAAACACCGTACTGACCTTCACATGTGAATAATTTCATCAGCCAACTAACTACAGTTCTCCATGGTTCCTCCAGACTGTTGCGTGAAATTCCTCGTGGTTCCCCTTTATGCAACAAATTTTTTGGCTTTTTCTCTAGTTCTCTAAAGAATTCCACCACCAAATCTTCATATTTTACTTGTCCTTTTTCCACTGGCCTTCCTTTAGCAAGAATGCCAAAAATTTCACTTATCACCTCCAGAGTGACTTCAATTACCTCATCCTGAACTCTGGTTACGTTCACATGGAAATTCCTAACGAATTCCTCCACTAACTCCTACTGGAATCCTTCATATTTCAAGAAAAAATCCAGCCACCCAACTTCTCTTAATAATCTTTTCGTTTCTGGGTCGAGAATAAAATTCTTCGGCTCTGCATTCCACTTGTTCCCCATTATACTTTAATCTACAACTTCGTCAGAATAAAATAGCTATCTCAATTTAGTAAAAGCATAGAATGAAAACTTCTCTAACTGAATCAATTTTTAGAAAGACCTTACATCAGTCACACATGTCGTTACTTAATGCATTTAATTATCCAGATGATTCGCATGCCACCATCATGTACTTTTCATTCATTATTTGTAACTTTGGCACCGTAGCTGACATCAGTGAATTTAATGAAAGGGACGGCTGACAACTCACCATTAACTGCCATTATTGTCGTAGTCTTTTCAAAATCTCAACTTGATTCCCCCACCAGATTTAGAAATGATTACATTCATTTATTATAGCTTAAATAACTCTTTTGGTGGAGAGTCCTATGCTAACACGTACTTCAATTTAAATTATAATAAAAAAAATAAAAAGATAATATTTGGAAATGACACTAACAATAAATTCATACCTTTTAATAATGCCAAAGTTAATTCGCGCGCTCCAATTAACTCAGTTGGCATTTAATTCCAACGAATTAATTAAAGAAAAGCACGAAATCAACATGAAGGAAACCGTTGGAAACTTAATATTTCCTCAGGAGTCATCGGGAATTTTCAGGAGCTCTCAGGAGAGAACTAAGGTTGATCCAGGAAGACCGCCATTTCTGGTTTTCAGCCATTCCTTCATTTTTTTCCTTTTTTATAATTTCTTTTTCTTTTCCTTTTTTTCCAAGAGATAAACCATCATTTACTGGTTTTCAATTTATCTCCTTTATTTAGAAGGTAAATCACCATTTTTGGTTTTTAATTCACCTTCCATTGATTCCTTTCTTCAAAAGGTTATTCAGGTACACCTCCCATGGAAGAAATTTCTTCCATCAGAAAATGTTCAATTCTTCGTTGCAAGTCTAATAAGAACTCCTCCCTTGACTCAGGTTTATCATAGATTTTTAACCTGTGACCATTAACTATAATCACTCTTCTCTCACCATCAATAGGCACTAACTGTACAACTCCATTCTCAAACACCTGGTCAATCTCATATGGGCCCAACCACCTTGTGTGGAATTTTCCCTTAAATTAATGAAACTTAGAATCAAACAACAGTGCCCAGTCTCCCCTCTTGAATCTTCTTGTTATGATATGTTTATCATGCCACTCCTTTCTCTATTTTTGGATCATCTATGTATGTTGGAGTGCCTCCATTCTCATTTCATCAAGACGTTTCAGTTGTAAAACTCTTCTCTTCTCTGCTTCTGATAAACTAAAGTTGATATCTAATGTTGTCCTCAGTGTCTATAATTCAAACTCGATCAGCATGACTGGAGTCTTCCCATATACTAATTCATATGGGGAAAACCTAGTGGTAGTCTTCCAAGTGGTGTTATACGCCCAGACTGCTTCACCAATTTCTCTGCCCAATCTATTTTTCTTAATAACACAGTTTTTGTGAGAATGTTTTCTAACTCCCGGTTGGTGACCTCCACTTGCCCATTTTCCTATGGTTGATATGGAGTATATTTTTTGTGTCATTTTATATTTTTGTATGAAATTTGTCATCATTAAAGACATGAACTATGGTCCTTGATCAGAAGCTACTTCCCTCGATGCACTGAACCTCTATAGGATATGCTTGTATAGAAAATCGGCCACCTTGTCTTCTCTTGTTGCCGGTAGAGTCTTTAATTCTACCCACTTTGTAACATAGTTTGTGCAAACCAGAATGTAGTGTTGTCCCTTGGAATGTGGATCAATAGGTCCCACAAAATCAATGCCCCACTTTTCAAATGGTTCAAGAGCTATTTGAGGCTGCAGTGGCATCTCCATTATCGGTGTAGGTCTGCCCATGCTCTGGCACTCATCACAATGTCTCACAAAGAAGGAAATATCCTTTGTCATAGTCAGCCAAAAATAACTATCTCCTAAGAGCTTATGAACAGTCCTGATCACAAAGTAGTGTACTCTCTCTGGCTCATGATGACATGCATGCACTACATCATAGACATCAATCTCAACAACACACCTGCGGAGAACATGGTCAGGGCACATTTTAAATAGTAAACCATTAATCCACTAAAATCTGGAACTTTCACGAATCAACCTCTTTTTCTATTTAAAACTGAAATGACTAGGGAACTTCCCTGTTATGAGGTAATTTGCAATGTCAGCAAACCATGGTGGATGTATTGATATTTTGAATAAATGTTCATTTGGGAATGCATCATCAACTGCTTCTTGATTACCCTGCAAAATAATTCTTGACAATAAATTAGCAACAACATTGTCCTTACCAGGTTTTTCTATTATAGTTACATCAAATTCTTGCAACAATAACAACCATCTTATGATCCGCCCACCCACAACAACCTTGTTCATGAGATATATTATAGCAGCATGGTATGTGTGGATGAATATCTTATAACCTGTAATATAATGCCTAAACTTTTTGATTGCATAAATCACATCCAACAATTCTTTTTCAATGGTTGTATAGTTTATTTTTTCAAGATTTAAGTTTTTGCTAATATAATAGATTGCATGCATTGCATGTATTATCATCTTTTTGTCCTAGTATTGCACCGATTGCAAAATTAGAAGCATCAGAATGGATATGAAATGGTACTCCCCACACAGGTCCTTTTATGATTGGGGAAGTGGTTAAAGCTTATTTAAGTTTATCAAAGGATTGATGACATTCATCTATCCATAGGAATTCTATGTCTTTCTTGAGTGATGTAAATAGAGGTTCAACAATTCTACTAAATCCCTCTATGAATCTTCTATAATACCCAACATGTCCAAGAAAACTATGAACTCTTGTTTGACTTATTGGGACTTCAATCTTTTGTATAATTTCAAATTTCTTAGGGTCAACCTTAATCTCGTGTTTTGAAATATGGTGTCCAAGTACAATTCCTTATGTCATCATCAAAGAACATTTCTCATGGTTTAAGGATAACCTATGGTCTTTACACCGTTGTAAAAATTTGTTCAAACTCTCTAAAGCATCCTTAAATTTTTGTGCATGTACTATGAAATCATCCATATACACCTCCACACATGAGGTCGTCAGATCAACAAAGATAGCTAACACAACTCTTTGAAAGGTAGTTGGTGTATTAATAGCCCGAATGGTAAAACTGTATAGGCATATGTACCCCAAGGACAAGTGAAAGTAGTTTTGTCTTGGTCCTCAAGAGCCACTTGTATCTAGTTATAACCACTAAAACCATCCAAGAAGGAGAAATAACTACTACCAGCAAGATTGTCAAGTACCTGATTAACGAATGGTAAAGGAAAATGATCCCTTTTTTATGGCCTTATTTAACTCTATGTATTCAACACACACACACCACTTTCCATTCTTCTTTGGAACAATAACCAATGGGGAAACCCATTGACTATCTAATATTGGATAAATGAATCCTACTTTTAGCATCTTTTGTGTCTCTTTCTTGACAAGGTCTCTCAAAACAGGGTTAATCCTTCTCTACCCTTGCCTCGCTGGTTTGATATCCTCAATATAAATATGGTGTGTACAAATGGAAGGATGGATTCCTCTCATATCCTTCTATTCCCATACAAAAGCTTCGGTATGATTCTCTAACGTTTGCTTCAATTTTTCTTCCTGTGAAGAGCACAAATATGAACTAATAAAGAGAGGTTTATCCCCTGCTACCGTGATTTCCTTGGTTTCATTCATTATATCAAGTGGGTCTCCTACGAGTGTATTTAAAGGATAGGGATGGGAACCTTGTTGATGCAAGATTTTATGACAATCCTCCTTTAGTTTGACTTGTTCTACCTTTCTAGGACTAAGATTATGTTCCTCACATTCTTCAACATGTTCCATTAAGGTTACCATTGCTAACTCCACAACACCATCCCCATCAGACTCAATATCCTTGTCAACCCAAGGTTGAGTACTAGATTCAATTGATGGTTTAGCATGAGGATATAATGACAATTATTTTTTCTTTTGTCCATTGGAATTAATCATGATACCTAATCTACAGTCTATCATGTTGTTGTGGCCAACCATGGTCCACCTAAAATTATTGGATACCCAGAATCTTTCTTTCTAGCTTTAAGGACTAAAAAGTCAACTGGATAGTCCCATGTGTTAATGGTGACCATGATATCCTCAATAAGACCCTCAGGTTTAGTAGTGGATTGATCTACCAACTGTAAAACTATTGTTGTGAGCTAGATTTTTGTCATACCTAGTATCTCAATAGTGTCTAAGGTGATTACATTAATAGCTACACCTAGATCAATTAGTACATTAGGGATTTCAACTCCTCCTGTGCTTAGGGTTATTATAGGGCTCCCAAGATCATTATATTTATGTGGAAGCAGCCTTCCAGATAGAACATCAGTGAGTTTAGTCCCTACTTGAATGGTGGGAGGTAATTTCTTCTTTCTACCTGGATTTCTCATACAAAGAGACTTAACTAACTAATTGATTTCAGGAATATCCTTAATAGCCTGCAACAATGGTATTTCTATGTTGATTTTTTTAATTCCTTGAGAAGTTGAAAATCAACAACATTCATGTAGTTAGGTTGGAAGTTGTCAAGAGTAGTTTGTCCTATCTTCAGGCGCTCTGGGTAGGGTACCTAATTAACTTCTTGCTCATTCTGAAAAAAAAAAAAAAAATCATTTAAATTCTCCTTTTCACTTTCCTTACCCTCTTGATCCTTAGTGACTGGTACAGATGGCACATTTTGGTTTCTCAACTGAATATCATTAGCATCAATGACATTCAAAGTAGGGGGGTTTGCATCTGATTGATTATTTTTTGGATTTGGTAAAGGTTGTGCTGGAATTTGAAATTGGTTTACCTGCTCATTAGCAGAAGTACAACCCTGTGTTAATTGTTGTGATTGTCCCCAAGGATGTCTAGGTCCTTGATTTTTCCATGGTTGATACCATTATTGATTATGTTTCCATTGAGGTTGATTTGCTTGCCACAAAGGTTGATTCCACTAGGGATTCATCCAATTAGGTTGACCCTAGTATGAAGGTGGAGGTTGTCGTTGAAAGGGAGGATTCCATTGATTGGAATTCTACCAAGGGTTTTGATTCTAGTTTGGTCTAGGACCATACTATCCCTGGTTAGGATTGTACACAGTGTTCTGAGACCTTTTTCGAACATAATTAAGTTCCTCTTCCACAATAGGTGGTTTCTTCAAGTGATTCTTAATTTCAGACAATATACTACAAGAACTTGTAGCATGTTGTTTTTCATAGATCTCACAAATATCCACTTGGTTTAATGGTTATTCCCTTAAAAAATGTTTTCCTCTGCACTTGGAACAATAAATAGATAGGGGTTCAGTGGTATTTTTGTTTCCTTGCATATTAAGCTGAAGGAGAAAATCAGTCTTCAGGTTGGAAATCAAACCTAAGGATGGATATATATAGGAATATCCTTTATTTTTGAATTCAAACTATTGGCGCTAGCCGCCAATTACAGAGTGCAAAGGAAAATGAAACTCTATCTCGAAACTATCAAGATAATCTTGAATTATTCCAACTATAGCAGCAATTCTAGAATCGGCAGAGAGAACCAATCTAGAATTATAGTAGTTCAAGATCTTTTGAGAGCCTTCAGGAGCATGATTATAGCAATGATGTTAAACAAAGATTGTAACAGATACAGCTCGACAATCAGCATTGAAGTTCCTGCATGAAATCCACAAAGATATATTGCATTCATGATAATAGATGTTTCGATTTGCACAGTGATATCATTATTAACACAACTAAAAGAGCACATTTAATGTAAAACATCACATCTAATATATCCTTCAATTAGTCACATATAATATAAAACAAGAAAATGTTAAACATATTATCTACTGCCATAGTAGTTAATTAATATAATAATAAAGTCTTTTGAGCATATAAAAAGGTTAATAAAAATAGTATTCTTGAACACTCATCACCGAGTGTTGTGACCAGAAATAGACAGAGGTCTGATTGTGGGTTGGAACTAAGAGGTAGAGGATGCCCTCTTGCTAATGTCACTAGGGATAAGGAGAGTAGAATGGATAATGCTGATGGAACTTAGATAACTTTGCTAGAGATGTGCTCTAGGGGCCCACTCCCCATAAGCTCTTATGAAGATCATCTCATGGAATATGAGAGGGTTAAATCACCCTCATAAGCATGATCTTCTTCTTAATCTGGTTAGAGATCATCACCCTAATATTGTTTTAATTCAAGAAACTAAAATAGGTTTAGATAAGTTATCTAAATTGAAGAATAAGTTGTTTAAGGATTGTGGTATGCATTGTTTCGATGTTGTGGGTGCCTCGGGAGGGATTGTTAATTTTTGGAATCTCAAGTTGATTCAGGGGGTTGATTTTTTCCGTGACTACAACCATGTGGCTACCTCCTTCATTAATGTGAGGGAAAAGTTTGTTTGGACCCTGTCCAATATCTATGCCCCTAATAGTAAGAGTGATAGAAAGAAGTTTTGGGAGAGTCTTGGGGCCTTCAAGTTGGTGCGTCCTTCTATTAGCTGGCTTCTTATGGGGGATTTTAACACTCCCTTGCATGATACTAACAAAATGGGAGGTTCACAGATTACGGATGATAGCAGATATGATCTTATGAATCTCATCAATGATAATGCTCTTCTTGATTTGGATCTCAAAGGATCTTCTTATACTTGGTCTAACCGGTGTATGGGGATGCTTTGATTCAAGTCAAGCTTGACCATGCTCTTATTACTCTTGACTATTTTGTTTCTTATTCCTATTCACTTTCGGCCTTGACGAGACTGGGGTCGGATCATTTTCCATTGTCTTTATCATTGGACCTACTGGGGAGGAACAAAAAAAATTATTTACATTTGAAAAGATGTGGTCCTATCATCCCGACTTCAAAAATTGGGTTCAGGCTTGGTGGAATATTCAGGTGGATGGTTCAGAAATGTATAGAGGCCAAAAATCTTGCTAATGTGAAGAATAATGTTAGGAGATGGAATCGGGCTTCTTTTAGTCATATTTTTTTGGATAAGGAGAAAGTGAATTAGGAGCTTCTTGTGGCTCAACAATCTATTCAAGCCTTTGGGTATGATCAAGCCTTGGCTTCAAGAGAAAGTGTTCTTCTTTCTAGGCTACATAATATTGTTACTAAGGAGAAGTTTTTTTGGAAGCAATTCTCTCATATTATGTGGTTGAAGAGTGGGGATAGGAACACAAAAAAAATCATCTTTCTACTCTTAAACATCGGGCCTCTAATCATATTAATTGTATCAATTTTAGAAATAAAGTGTTGGAGAAGGATGTTGACTTGTTGCAAGCGGTGTCTTCTTATTTCTCTAATTTTCTTTCTGTGGATGGTTCGCTTGATGAGGATTGTTAGGAGGATCTTCTTAGGGATATTCCTTAGGTCATCTCTGATGATTTGAATAGGCAACTAGTTTGCATTCCTGCAGAAAAGGAGGTTTGAAGTGTTGTGTTCTCTTTCGAAGGTGATAAGGCTCTAAGGCCTGATGGTTTCTTGATGTTCTTTTTTCAAGCTTATTGGGAAATTATTGCTAAGGATGTTGTGGCTACTACTAAGGAATTATTTCAAACTGGTAATCTTTTGAAGAAATTGAATTCCTCTTTCATTTTCATCATGCCTAAGAAGCTGGGTGTTGCCTCTTATGATGGATTTTAGCCTATTAGTTTGTGTAACTCTATTTATAAGTTTTTTTCCAAGGTGTTAGCGATCAAACTACAAAAGATGCTTCCTCCTACTATCTCTCCTCAACAAAATGGCTTTGTGGCTGGTAGGAAAATTCTGGACTCTATCCTCTCTATTCATGAGAATATTCATTCGTTAATTGTTAACAAACATCCTAGTTTTATCCTCAAGCTTGATTTGCTCAAGGCTTATGATATAACTGATTGAGGTTTTCTCTCTAAGATTATGAAAGCCTTTGGCTTTGGTTACAATATGGTGCCTATTACTCTCCAACTTATTTCCACCCCTAGATTCTTTATTCTTGTTAATGGCTCTCCTTCTCCTCTCTTTGATTGTTTGAGGGGTTTGCGGCAAGGAGATCCTATATCACCTATTTTTGTCGATTATCATGGTGTAATCGTTGGGTCACCTCATCCAAATATTTATCAATTCTAGTTTAATGTTTGGTTTGACTCCCACCCCAAATAATATTATTTGTTCTAATTGGTAGTTTGTTGATGATTCTCTCATGCTTGGGGAATCGTCTATTGAGGAAAAAGTTGTGAAATGTATCTTGCAGAGATATGAGGCTACTTTAGGGCAAATGGTCAGCTTACCCAAGAGTGTTATCTTCTTCTTTAACACTCTAGATCACAAGCAGATTAAAATTGCTAGGATCTTGCAGTGCGAGATAGGAGAACTTCCTGCCTCTTATCTAGGCCTCCCCTATGCTCTAATGTTCTCGAGTCATTTTGGAGGGGATTGATTGATAATTTTAATTCTAAATTGGCTGGTTATAAAGGTGTTATGTTGAGCCAAGATGGGAAGGTACAACTGATTAAATCTACTTTTCAAAAAATTCTTGTTTATGCCCTTAGCTTAATTCATATGCCTAGGAAATTTGTGGATAAGCTAGAGGGAATTCAAAAAAAATCATGGTTTGGGGTTGAGGATAAGAGAAGAATTCATTTGGTTTCCTGGGATGATGTTTGCAGACCCAAAAAGGTTGGGAGCCTCGGAATTCATAAAATCAGAGAATTTAATATTTCCCTTTTTGCTAAACAAATATGGAACCTAATTATGGCTAAGAGTGAATGGGCTAAAATAGCTCTAAGTAAATATCTTCATGGGGTTGATCAGATAAGGGAATTTTTATCTCCTAACTACTCTCCTCCTTTCGGGTTTAATTTTTGGAATTATTTGGTTAAAGCTTGTAGACTTACGTCTAAAGGCCTTGTTTGGCAAATGAGAAATGATCAGAAAATTTTATTTTGGGAAGACAGTTGGCTTGGTAACATACCCCTTAAAGAAAAACCTTAGGCTCAACCTTTCAAGGACATTTGTGTGTGGAGGTTTGGTAGATGAGTGGTTGATTATATCAAGGGTGGTTGCTGGAAAAGGTTGCTTGAGGTGGATCCGGGCCTGGAGGACCTCTCTAAAGCTTTGTCCTTCATCCATATTCCTTCTATTGCTACTAAGGATAAGATTGTTTGGAGGCCCTCCTCCAATGGTAATTTCTCTGTCTCCTTGGCTTTTCATCTTTAGACTTCCTTTGTTGGTCCTAATCCTTTATGGGATTCCTTGTGGTCCTCTAAATTGATTCTTAAGGTTAATATTTTCTTCTAGCTCTTTTTCCAGAATAAGGTCTTAATTACTGACAATTTGTTCAAGAGAGGTTTTGTGATGCCTAACAGGTGCTTTCTTTGTGAGGAGGATGTCGAAGATTACTTTCACTTGTTGATTGGATGCAAATTTGTTACTGAAGTTTGGGCCCATGTTCTTTCCTTATGGAATCTTTGTTAGGTGTTCCCGTCTTCGATTAGGGAAGATTGGTCTCAATGGATTGGTCCCTCTTCCAATCCTGTGTTTCTTTTTTTGTGGTCTATCTCTCTCTCCCCATATTGCTTGGGGTATCTGTCTTGAGCGTAATAACAGGATCTTCATAAGTGTGGCTCTTCCTGCTATCTTTGTGGCCTATAAAATATGTGTTGCTATTAAGGATAATTTTGTTTATGGGGTCTCTTTCCATATTGGGCCCAGGGTTTTGCATAGTCCTGATAATATTTATATTGTGCATAATTAGAAGCTACCCTGTGATATCTCACTTCCTCTTTCTAAAGGGAAGGCCTCTAGAGATTTTTTTTGGAAAGCTCCTCTAATTGGTTGGGTTAAGGTTAACTTTGATGGAGTTATGAAAGGAAATTAGGGTCCTGTTGGTTGTGGGGGAGTGATAAGAAGTTTTGATGGTAGGTTTGTCTTTGCTATGGCGCTCCCTTTGGGAACCCAAACAAACCACTATGCGGAGGTGGTTGCTAGCTATCATGGCCTGAAGATGGCGCAAGTGAAATGGTATAGGAAATTGTGGCTTGAGGGGGACTCTCTCAACATCATTAACCATTTTAAAAAACTTACCCCCCCATCGTGGAGTATTCAGTCTTTGATATTGCATGACTAGTATCACGTGGCTTGCCATAATGTGGAGTCATGGTGTGGCCGATCCGCATCATGCTTTTAGTACCTTATCATATTTTTGTATGGGTTGAATTTCTAGGCTCATTATATGTTCTTGCCATATTCCCGGTGCCACATGAATTGTGGGTAATTTTGGGCTTTCTCTCTCAAAGTTTCTCCTTATTGCTTGCAAGGTCTTGAAACTTTTTAGCTCTGCAAATTTTTGAGCCATGGGAGGAGATAGGAATCATGTGGAGCCCTTTTCTTTTGATTCTATGAGGAGCAAGGAAGAGATTTGGCATATTTTAGAGAAGGGTGGGCTCACTCCTTACCTCGAAAGGTTGCATGGTAACAATCCATAGGATACGGCTCAGTTTGTTAAAGGATGGAATAACCAGGTTTTGAAACTCAAAGGAACTGAGTTTGATGTTACTGAAGATTTCATTGCCAGCATAACAAGGCTTCCTACTGATGGTAAGAAAGTGTTCGAAGATAAAAAGGACTCTAAGGCTGCAATGTAGATATTTTTCAAAGGGTTTGAGGAGCAAGATTTAAAGACGGCCAAAAGTGGTGGAACCAACGTGGCTCACTTAAGGCTCTGTGGGGGTATGTTGCATAGGATCTCATGAGATACATTACCCTTAAGGGTCACTTCTTTTTGGTAACACCTATCATTTTGTGCTTCTAAACCATTTTCCCCACAAAAAGAGAATCTCTTTTCCTTTTTATCTGTTAGCTTCACTAGAAAGTGGTCTGAAGGACCATAAGAAGAACCCCAAGAACCTGGTGCTACATGTGGGGCTTATTTTTTTAATCTCTAAATATGCTAAATATTTTGTGGTGTCCAAACCGGTTACTACTCCCAAGGGTAAATAATTGAAAGCGGGGAAGGAGTATGAAATTGCCTCTTAAGAGGAGTCAATTAGTCAAAAAGGGAAAGAGAGGAAAATCATTTTGGAAGAGGAGTTTATTTTTGAGGGGGGCATTGATTATGTCCTAAACTCTCAAGATTCTATGGAGGTGGTCTCACAGCCCTCTGATGTGGGTAAGTCTGGGAAAGGTGTGTCGGGTTAGAAAAAGAAGGGTTATGAGACTTGCAACGAAGAAATTTTTGGTGATAAGAAGACTTTGTGCCCCAAGGAAAAGGTTTTTGGGGATACTTCCTCATCGGCTCATGGTTTGGACTCCTTTCCAAATAAGGGATCAGAGGTGGGTAGTAATAATAAAATTACCATTAGGTTTACCTATCAACTACAAGAGATGCAAGTTGGCTCTCCCCTAATGATGGCTGGTAGGCAGAGTGATGTGGAGTCTCTGGGTACAGACCTTGAAATGCAGAAGAGAGACCTGGAAATACAGACTAAAAGGAGGTTAGTTGCTTAGGATATTGCAAACACTATTCACAAAATCAAATTTCCCACTGTTGGTGGAAAAGGAAAGGAAGTCAACATTAACTAGGATAAAGTAAGTTCCTCTCAAGAGGATGATGCTATGGGTAAGGGTGATCTTAATGTTGACTGGGAAGATATCCTTGATTTTATTGGGTTGGCCAGGGAGGGACCAATTTATTTGTTTAAATTGTTTAAATGGTTGTTCCATGAACTTAACATGACCAATGTCAAAGTTAGGGGAGTGCCAAGCAAATTTGGTGAGTCTTTTGTACAGAACCAGATTGATGATTTGTATGACTCTCTGAATATTGTTGTTGATGAAACTCTTAAGATGAAATAGAACCTTGAGGAAAGAATCCTCACTCTTGAGGATCAAATGGAGAAAATGTATGCTAAACTGGAGAAAGGTGGGGAAGGGATAAAATCTGTTGTGATGCATGAATTTTTTGACATCTCTATCCCTTATTATATGGCCAAGAAACGAAAGGGCTTTGCTCCTGGAGAGATTACTGGTGCTGATAGTAAGCTGTTGGAGGAAGAGGTGTTTGTTGAAAAAGTTGTTGGGGGGATGAATGTTTTGATTAGTGAGGTAAAAGAGGGTAGGCCTGGGGATAGAACTAGGAACAAGACTAAGGTGCAAGTTGGGGCTCTTGTTGTTGAGTAGCATGAAGTTATCGATGATTTCTAGAAGATCGTGGTGTGTGACATGGAAGCTACAGACATTCTGAAGAACATGCAGTGAGGTTGTTGTTGTTCCTCCTTTTTGGCTTCTGTTGTGTTGATGGCATGCTGGTTTTTGGCTATTGTGTGCTTGATGTAATTTTCTTTTGCTTTAGCTGTCCTTTTTTGTAAAGGGTTTTGAGCCCCTTCAAAACCTGTTTTTTACCTCTAATCAAAAACATATTGGAAAATACACTATATATATAGTTTCACATATATATCTATATTTATACTATAGACACCTAAATTTGACCATTCCCATGTGGTCAAATTTATTCTCGATTTCTTCTATTTTGCATTCACACCTATATAATTAAAAAACTTTGTTACTTGATTAATATTTATCCTATCTCTAATATCCCCTAAAGTATTTAATTATTTAATTAAATATTATACCACCTTTCATCTCTAAATTAAATAAATAGACAAATTTATTTGATTTAGTCATTTAGCCTATATGAATTAAATTAATTTATTAATCCATCTCTTTCTCTCTCCTCGTGTCACATCCTCCATAATTTTCTTCTAATCTAGATTAACCTGACTAATCCCATCATTAGAATGTGCACACCACTAATTAATATTAGTGTCACATCCTCCATAATTTGCAAGCTGCTCTTAATCCTTTCATTAGCCTAATTAATCATTTGCACAACCTAAATCTTGGTTAATTACCCCTTAATCCAACCTAATTCCAATTATGACATGTACCCTAGTCAACTCCCTCGTTAAAGCTTTCTACATTTGGAGAAGTTATCTCCTCTCCCCTAGGAATTTTTAATTCCTATTTATTCCCCCTATGTGCCCAATTGGAATTTTTAATTCCAATATATCTTCATTAGGTTTCTTGAGAATTTTAAAGAGAATTTTAAATTCTCAACTCCCCTTTCCAAGGAATTTTTAATTCCTTGTCTCATCCCAAGGAGAATTATGGAGGAATTTTTAATTCCTCACTTGTCACATCCTCTCATCATTTGGGAGAATGATACATGCCACCTTTTTTCTCCCTTTCCCAAGGTACTTGAAAGTACCTCCATGTGGCTGCCACTCACCTCCACCTCATCATTCTCCATCCCTTAGGATGACACATGTCATCCTCTCAACAGTTGAGATGCTTTAATTCATCTCAACCCTTGGATTCAATCCCTAGATTGAATCCTAGACATCCATTCCCTTCCCCTCCTAATGACTATCAAGTGACTTAGTCATTTTTGACATTCAACACTCATGTAATTTAAGATCTCATAATTGCATTAAAATCCATTGTTAAAGTCATCTTGAGCTTACATATTGCATCCAAATCCATTATTATCGCCTCCATCCATTGCATCCATTGCATAGTTACAATCATGAATCACTAGGTTGCATATTATCAAAGTGATCAAGGAGCACACAAATCAAGCAAAACAAGGGCCAAGCAAGGAGAAAATCTAGACAAGGTATAAATTTTTGTTTACTTCTTGTTCTTGTTTAGATTTTATCATTTTCCCAATTTGAGTGTTTGTTTGTGTTTCTTGTTGATTTGCATTGTTTTATTTGAATTTTAAATAAACAAATTCACCTACACATATTTATGGTACACCCAACAGGACCCACATCATGGGTTCGTTGATCTTTCTTGTTGTTTGAATTTTGTAGGTTCAGACACTTTTCAAGTATAGAGGTGAATCCACTCAATAGGCGGATGTATCACCTACAAGGGAAAATCCACCTCTTACAAAGGCAAATGTGTCTTCACTTCTAGGACTTCAACTCATAGAGGTAGACCTATCAAGTCACAAAGGCATATGCATGAGGACCTACCTAAATCTTCTATAGAGGCTGAAGCATGACACTCTTAGGCAAACATGATATATACAGAGGTGAATCCATGCCCTGGTTCTCCATATTCCTTTACAAGTGAACATGTGAGATACATAGGCGGATGTGTGCATGAAGGGGTTAACCCATCAAGTTACAGAAGTGGATGTGTGAATACTTTGCTTGAGGCATCTAAATTGGTGATCCTAGCGTATAGATAGGCGATCCTATTAGATACAGAGGTGAACCTGTTGTGGGATAAAGAGGCATATATGTGAACTACAAAGGTGAATCTGCAATGGCTATAGAGGTGATGCTGCTCTCCAAATGGACGAACCTAAGGTAAATCCAAAGTGCTAAATTTTCATCCAGAATCTTCATTTGAATTTAGATTTTCACACTAATCTGCTCACTTGTCTATTTGTGCTTGTGCTAGCATTTAACCTTTGTAGCCTTTCATTATTTAGAGACTAGTGGTTAAACTACTAACTTATCTTTTGCAGGATGATTGATTGAAGACATAGCGTAAGTATTTTTCATACTAGCTAGGCACATTTGGTTTTCTAGATGGAGTCAATAAACTTTTTTTTCATGTTTGGGATTGTTTTATTGATGTATGCTATCCCCTTACACTACACGGTGAGCCTGGGCATCAGAAATTGCAACTCAATCCAAGTCCAGTTTGTCTATCTAAGATGTGTTATTTTTGTGTGTATGCTTTCCCCTTACGCTGTGTGCGATCTTGGGGATCAGAAGTGCCTAACACTTCCTTCCCTTTAGGAGGCTTTCTTGGGATTTCATCACCCAAGGGATGACCTCAACCATGTGAACCAATAGGGTATATAAAGGAGGGAAATGAAAGTTGTACCCCAATCCAATCATGTCATGTCTAGTGAAGCATTGATACTTGGGTGATTCCAAGTTAGGCACACAGGGTTGGTCTAAGATTTCCCATTGAAATCTCCCAACCCATGCTTATGATGGGTTGGTATCCATAGACGTGCCTCATGCACCCTCCTGGTGTTTAGAGGACTCATGAGATTTCCTAGATAGCTTAGTTTAAGACCCACGTGTTTAGTCATGGCTTGGTATAGTGTAGGGGATGTGAATTGTACCCTAAAGCTACTCACCACGTACTCCCTTAGATTGAGATATAAATCTTTGGGTAAACTTCGATAGTTCCCGAGGAGAGAGAGAAGGTGTGACCATGGCATCTGTTGATGACCTTGTGTCATTGGATCTCTACCTATTCGCCTTCGCAAGAAAGGGTGCTCCACCCGAGTATCACAGAGTATTAACCTCTTGGGGTGGTGAGCCTACATCAAGTTTGTAAACCTTGACTAATTTTAGGGTTGTGCAATCTGGCATGTCTTCTTGTGCTAGACCAATGCTTGTCATGTATTGAGTCAGACTTTGCCTTTGTTTGTTGATTTTTTAGTTCGTCCTTCACCATTGAGTCACCCCTATTCTTCATAGGTGTATCTGCTTCCTACAAGGGTAAATACGCGTTGTATATAGGCAAACCCATGATCTCAGAGGCGATTGTGCTCCCTCACTAAGTCCAATTAATTTCATAAATCTAGCCCAATAGGTGTATCTGTTTGTCTCAAAGGTGAGCCCACTCTCAGGATGGGTGATTGCATCTTTCTCCCATTCAATTATCCTAGATAAGTGATCTTGAAGCCTTCAAGGGTGAATCTGTGTTGCCCCAACCATATTTTCCATCCTCGATAAACGATTATGCTTCCTACAAAAGTGAATCTATTTTGTATCCCTTTGTATCGTTGATCCTTGATAGGTGATTGTGCTTCCTATAGAGGTGAAACCACTTGTCCTTATCCATACCATCTATCCCTAATAGGTGATTATGTTTCCCTCAAGGGTGAATTTGCTTGTCCTTACCCGTACCATCCATTTGTAATAGACAATTATGCTTCCTTCAGGGGTGAATCCGCTTGTCCATGTTTGTACCATCCTTCCTCGATAGGTGATTGTGTTTCCTTCAAGGGTGAATATGTTTTTCCTTGTCCATACCATCATTCCTAGATAGGCGATCCCACTTCCTATAGAGGCAATCTTGTTTCCCTCATTTGTGCATCCCCACATAAGCAAACCCATAACCCCAATAGGTGATTGTATTTCCTTCAGAGACTCATAGGTGATCTCGTGACCTACAAAGCTAAATGTTTTTCCTATAGAGGTGAATCCAATTCCCATAGAAAAACCAGAGAGTGCACCTATTTGACCACTGAAAGCCAACATTGATCTTAGCCCATTCTTGTAATCAAAATATTTTTATCATCTAATCTTCTGCGATCTTTATTTTCGTATCGTTGCATTTTTCAAAACTCATCAAATCATTCATCTGATCACATGAGACCATATTAGGACATCCCTAATAATCATATCTATCATCAAACATCTAATATTGATCCCCTAGACTTCAATTTGAGAACGTTTACTTCTAATTAGATCAATCAATCAATCCTTGTCATCATCATTCACACTTTCTTAGGAACACTATCTATCCTAAGTTAGTCATCGTCATTAGCCATATCAATTTGCTTCGCTTGAGAGGCAATTTTGCACTGTAATCATCCCCCCATGCTAGAGAATGTTTTGTATCTCAAGTGTCATCACATCCTAATCCAATCATCATCTGAATCATCCATTTCACTTGAGAACGTAGGGATACCTCAAGTGATAATGAATTCAATCATTAACCAATCAATCTCTAAAAATCTAATTAGGGGTGTCATATCAATCAATCGATCATCCAATCCAATCATACATCTAATCATCAATCCAATGCATAATCAATCAGCTAATTTATTGTCTTAGTCAATCAATCAATCAAATCATCCAATCATCATCATCTAATCTAGTCCTTAGGTCTCATATCATCCTCATCATCTTATCACCCCCACTTTCATGCCTATTACCACCCAATCATAGGCTAAGTAGCTAATATAACAACAACAACAACCATAGGGTTATCGACCATAGTATCCTCCTAATCTACCCACTAATGGAGGATCCCAACAGTCTAATACAGATCAATTCTTGAAATTCAATCCTCGATCTTCTCTTGATGAAGGAATGGTCAATCAACCTAAATTCTCTATTAAGGAGTATCTTAGTAATTTGATTAATGAAAAATTCACAGATCACGTCATTGTTGAGCGATCAAATAAAATCCTTGCTTCATTGCTCATGAGGGGAATTAAGCCACCACTCTTGTTTGATATATTACAATACATCAACATGATGGGGCCTTCAGCACCCCCAGACCCCTAGTCCTCTCAGGTTTCATAACCTCCTTAGGCTCTTAAGCCACTTAAGATCCTCCTTAAGACTCGTGGTATCAACCTAGAATGGGAAATAATGTTTGTGTATGAATACCACCTTCCCCTATTTGAATTCCATCCATCCACACTGGATTTGATCCCATTAGTGTTCAGGGGACTACTTTTTCACCACAACCTTATAATACAATTTCATAGAGCATACCACAACAACCACCTCAAACATCCACTCATCCAACACATTTGAGAAATGTTAGGGGAAACTTATATAATCCCTTGGTTTCTGTCCCTCCTCATGTTCTCCTCATTTTGACACAATCAGTTTACAATGCATCTCACACATTTGTTCCATCATCATCATAGGTTCCACCACCTACAAATCAAACATCATAAGTCAATCCAGCGTAATTCATCCCCCAACCACCTAATCAATCATTCTCATCACACCCACAACAACTACCTTACCATCAGCCACAACTGCAACCCCAAATACAACCATCTCATCAATTCCAACCACAACCATCCTATCAAAAACCATCCCAACCTCAGGTTACACCTCAACCTCAACATCCACCTTCATCACAACCCCAAGGAAATTTTTCCTCAAAACACCAACACCAACACCAACCACTACATATATTCTCTAATCCCCTACCTCATTACTTTTCACCTCACTATCATCAACCTCCTCAAACATCATCTTTCATGGAGCTTTCCATGCAGGATGTGTACTATCAACCACCTCCACCATTGCCCCCTACTACTTCACATCAACAATACCATTCACAACAATAGTCTCCACATCAAACATACATTAATCCATAACAACCCTCAACGAGTATCTTTTAGCAGCAATCCAATCAATAACCACCACCATACAATTCCCAACAAAAAAACATACAATTACCAATCAAATTTATCCTATTATCAAGCTCCCCCATCATATGATGGTATCCCACAAACTCCATCACAACATCCATCATCATCATATCAGCATCTCCCCCATCACAACAATAATCATACCTGAATCAATATTAACAAATTTCGTCATACCTTCAACCTCCACCCACATACACCAATCCACCTCATGATCAATCTCTTCCACCACCACCATCATTTAATCAATATGTGCCCCAAGATAGACCCAATTTGGTGGATTCTTCCACATCGACACATGTGAACAAGGAATGAGAGGAAATGAAGGTTGCACTGAAGGACTTACAAGAAGCATCCAAAAAGTCCTTTAAGTTTGATGATATTTGTATGTATCCATTTGACCCACCAATCGCCACAACACCCTTCCCTAAACATTTCAAAATTCTAAAATTTGATAAGTATAATTGAAGAAGAGACCCGCAGGATCATCTACAAGAGTTTTACGTGCTCTTTCAAGAGGTTTTATTTAATGATAACTTTCTCCTATGTGTATTTCCCCGTAGCTTAGGAGGACAAGCCTTAGAGTGATTCCTACACCTCCCTCATGGATCAATTTCTACCTTTTCTAATTTATCAAAACAATTTGTGACACAATTCTCCTACAACTTGGAGAAGGATATAGACACCATTGACTTGATGAAAAATGAACAAAATAATGTTGAGACATTTTCTAGCTACTGCAAAGGTGGCAATCCCAAGCCAGTCATCTTAAGTGTAGCCTTCCTGAAAAGGAATTAGTCAATATCTTTTTCAAAAATTTACATCTCGAGATGGCCTATAACTTGCACATACATTGTGCATCTACCTTCATTGAAGTCATAGAAAAGGGAGTCACTATTGAAAAGGCTCGCATTGCTAAGGGACTTGTTAAGATTCTTAAGGAAGACAAAGATAAACAATCAAGCGATAAATCTTGCTATTGGATTTAGAACAAAAAATGTGGTCAATGATGATGTTACCAATACCAAACATGTCCAAGTAGCTAACACCACCCAACAGCATCAAAACACTCATAATTAACTAGTAGCTAATGCCATATCCATGCTTTTAAGGGCACCACATCCTCCCACTCAATCCAATCAACCAAGTCAAGGGAATGGAAAGCATACCTTCACTCCTTCAGGAGAATCCTTAGATGTAGTTTTAAAGAGGTTGGTTCAAGCTAATGTGGTCATCTATCCAGTAAACACACCCTTTAATGATTCTAAACCGAAGCGTAATTGGTATAGGGATGATGAGCATTGTGATTATCATAATATTAAGGGTCATTTCACAAAAAAGTGTATGAGGCTCAAGAACTATGTCCAAGTTCTTATTGATTGGGTGATATTATCATTGAGGGAAACCATTCTACCTCATCTAATGCTCATTTGTAAATATTCAAAAATTCTTTCCCTAATCACAGTCAAGGTCCTACCTCATCCAGCACAAACACTGGATCCAATAATAATAGCCAAAATAACAGCACTAATAACATAAGTTATAACAAGGTGCCTTTTAAT
Organism: Sequoiadendron giganteum; assembly: GCA_007115665.2. Taxonomy (NCBI): domain Eukaryota; kingdom Viridiplantae; phylum Streptophyta; class Pinopsida; order Cupressales; family Cupressaceae; genus Sequoiadendron; species Sequoiadendron giganteum. Next base: position 544,230,882 of record CM021101.1, read on the forward strand.
TATAATACTATAGTTAGTTGTACCGTTCAAGTAAAGCCACATGTTTCCATGATCCGTGTAAAAGGAAAAGATCCTCAATGTGTTGTTACCACTCCTAGAACCAGCATATCAGTTTTGATCACATCCACATCATCCCAACTGCCTCATGTAAATCAGCAGTACAATATTCTCGATCATCTAGGAAAAACCCCGACACAAATATCCATCTTGGATTTGTTAAATTCTTCTCTCTTACATCAATAAATCTTAACCAAAGCTATGCAGGACACCCACATACCTAATGATATAGGTCCTACACAATTCCAAGCCCTTGTAGGACACTTTCATCTACTTATCAATTGGGATTTAGTCAAAATGATATGCCTCCTATTGATCTTGCTCATAATCGTGCTCTCCATATAGAGGTCCTCATTGCTAGGCATAAGGTTAAATGATTCTTGCTAGATAATGGCTCCACCCTCAGCTTATGTACATTAAATTTCATTAAATAGGAAGGGTATGCTCTTACTGACTTAGAAAATCAAGTAATCACCATAAAGGCTTATGACAATGCAGAAAGAGATTTGAAAGGCACCATTTGTCTTCCTATTCAGGTTGGACCAGCAATACAATACACAAATTGTCATGTTCTTGATCTTAACTTGCCATATAATCTCCTCCTAGGCTGCCCATGGTTGCATGCTATGTAGGCCATCCCATACATGTATCACCAATGCCTTAAATTCTTGCACAATGGTATTCAAGTTACCATTCAAGCCAATCCTCACCCTTTTGAGTACTATTGTGCTCTTGAGGCTTCATTCCCTCATTCTTTACATTTCCCTGGAGTTGAAATTGTACCTTCCAACACTACTTCATCTTCATCCTTTGTTGATCCCAATACCATCCTTTCATCATCCACCCCATCCGCTTCACTTGAATCCTCCATTGCAAAGGTCAAGATCATTGAAAAGGGGTGTGTAGAATATGAGATGCATACCACACTTAATGAAAATATAATGCCACCTTCTCCATGCACTTATGGTCAACCATTTGAGTCATCACAACAATAAGAACTGCTAACCAAGGCTATTAGCTCCAAGAATGTGGGTTCTACTACTTTCCAGTCCACAAGAACCTTTCAGGACCAACTTGATGACAACATCAACCAATGGGTATACAAAGAAGAACTTGATCCTACACCTCCTCTCCTTGAATATTTCCAAGAGTTTTATCCACATTCTCATAAATTGGTGCAGAAAGTTAATTATCAGGGAGGGGTGATAGGCCAAAACTAGGGTAAATAATAAAGAAGGATTTCAGCTTGGTCTAAGAGTGTCAACTCAGGGATCGTGATCTTGCGAGAGGTGTCATGGATATATGCCGACGGGATGAAGATAGTGAGTTGAGTGGGGATGGAATACAACTAGAACACATAGAAATTCCTTAAATGAAAATATGATTTAATTCCTATTTTGTCTTACTGTCAAAATTGTGCCAGGAATTGTGACAGGAATTGTCACCACCTACAACGGTAATAGTACCAATTCCCTGTATAAATTATAGATTGCAAGCTTATCATTAAATTATTTTAACCTCTAAACCATAACCCGAAAGAATACCAGTAAAATATTTAACAATCTCATTTAATGATAAACAATGCTTAATCAAATTATAACTGTAATAAAACAATAATAATGCTTAATCCAGAATTAAAAATAAAACATTATGCTACAGAAAAAAAATGCACATTACTGTAACTACAAAAACTAAATGTCACCAGACGTCCCAAGAAGTGAGCCCCCTCCTTAGTTCGCCAGGTGGTGAAATACAAGAAGCTTCCCTACACGGGACTAATCATGCAACATTGATTTTATTTATCAGAAAATAATACTATCGCTACAAAAGCCTGTACAAAAATCTGCGTACATAAATTTGTCTGCAATAATCAATATCTAATTTTTTCCTTAGCTGCTTATATATACACGAAGCCTAGATAACAACTTCGTACAACAATAGTCTATTTTTTTTGCCTACTAAATGATATGAGATCCATGATTCAAAAATAAATCTGTTATAACAATGAGCAGAAATAGAGAAGGAAAATTTGCAGTTTTCTCAAGAAAGTGCATCCTCCACATAGCTGGAAAACACACACTTTATCAAAAATCTGCTAATAAGATGGTGTTGAGGTGTCTGTTCAAAAAGATAATGGTGTACATGTAATCTTGGTTGCAACAGTAAATCAAAAAATGCTACCTTTAGAAAACCACCTGTATCTTTATGCTCCTTCATTTTCTGAGAAATCTATCACATAATAACTTAATTGGGCCCGTTTTGGACAAAACCCATGTCGTGGATTTTCCATATTAGTCCTCATTTGCCCACAAATTGTAACGCAAAATTGACTATTCTGAAGTGGGTGCATATTGAAAACGGTTCAAACAGATTTTGGTTTCTTCCAAACAACTGGCACATGCTTATGTCCTCCATTTGGTCTGCATTCCCAATCAATGTGTCCACTTGTAGAAGTCACTAATTAATATGGAAGCTAGAAAAGAGATTAAATTCATAGTAATAATGCAAATATTATATGGCAAGGAATTAACGTGGTTGAAATAGAAGTTGACAGTTGCAATCATGAAAGTCCACCATGGAATGCTCTTCATACACAGAGATGGTGATATTATATGTCTGATCTAATAACCAAATAAAATGGTAAAATGATAATAGTCCAAGCTCCTGCATAAATGGTGACAGAAAGATCTTTACCTTAAAAGTTTCATGTTGAAAGATTTATTCTCTTGACATAATGGAAAATATATTAATAAATACAATCTGTTATTATTTATTCTCATATTTTATCTAAAAACTAAATTAAATATCACTTATGTATATTAAATCATATGCAAAGAGAAATGATAAAATGATATGAAAATGGTACAGAAATGAAATATGGGAATGGATATGAAGGTATGTGGAAAAGGATAAAAGGTGGTATAGAATAGGACATAATAGGTTCTCATCAAGGGGGATTAGGTGTAAATGAAAAAGGAATGTGTAAGCCAATCGATACACTAGTATGTCCATAAAATTATTCCTTGGCTTCGATCACAAATAAAAGAAATCTGCATCATCACCTAGTATGTCAAATAATGTTAATGCGGAAACCGAAATCTTTAAAGAACTCTCAGAAGAACAAATTATCATACTCTCTTACGATGACTTGGATGTCTCCTCTTTATTTGAATCATCCTCCATCTTCACTATAAGCCTTTCTCTCCACCACACTAAGCTCATAGATTGGGACCAATGAGGAATTGCACCCGTCAACATTCTCCCTTCTCAAGAGGCTTATGTACATTTCATGGGTCTAGAAGAAGAGTGTGGTACCTACTTTAGGAAGGATGAACACCCTAACCGCAAAAATAGAAAATAGAAAAACAATAAAGGGTCTTCTAGTGAAAACCTCCCTAAGGAACTCTTAGATCTAGCAATAGTAAAAACAAAGGGTGTATCTTCTAATGAAAACCTCCCAGAGGCGTTAGAAGATGGGGATGTTCATCTTCCCTTTATAGGTACCCAGTGGTCTGAGAGGTCTTCTATCCTGATCGAGGAAACAAGAGAGATAAATTTGGGTACTAAGGCCGAACCTAAAATCACATATGTGGCCAAGTCTTTGACTGAAGAAGAGTATCCAATAATTTCTAATCTACTTCAAGAAGGTATCATTATTTTTTCTTGGGCTTACTCTGACATGCCTGGATTGGCATATCCAAGAGGATTTGGGAAGAAGAAAAGAAAGAGTGGCAAGCCCACCTTGAGAAGCTACAAGGATCAAATTCATTTAGTGGACAACATTTATTTTTCTTTATACATTTTAGTTTCTTGTTTCAGATTCTTGTGTACATATGTTGATGATATAAGTTAGATTTTTAGTTCAATTTTTTGTTGGATAGCACTCCTAGGGGGAGTCTGTTCAATTTTTAGTTTGTATACAAGTATATATTTGTCTGAGGCAAATCTGGTATGTAAGAAAGACTATTGTATGTGCCATTTTCCCTTGATCTTAAAGGGGGGGAATGATTTTGGAGATAATTTTGGCATGTTTCCATCAATGACAAAGGGGGAGATTGTTGGAAGAATAAGGAGTGTCATTTATGCATTTGTTGGAAACATGAGTATGTGTGATGAGAACAAATTGTACAGTCATGCATTGCAATGTTGTCATTGATGTCAACATTGTATCCCAATATAAATACCATTTTGGATGGCTTGAGTATGTTTGAGGATGACAGTGAAAGATAATTTTGCAAGAAGGTTTGATCTAATGAAGGCAATAGTTGTGGAAATCAACTAATTGTCAATTTAGGTGTTTATGTGTACAGGGGATCCAATATTTGGGTCCGCATTGGTCCGCTGATGAAGATATTGCTCTACACTTCTAATACTATTTTGTTGGATGGTAGAGGAACTTAATTCTAGAGTTTCATCTCATTTTGGTTTCTAGTTTTGAAGTTATGAGTGATAAAATTTTGGCTTGGTAGTATCAGGCGTTTTTCAATGTAGTATATATGTTTTGATGAATCCAAAATTCTTCGCAAATTGGAATTTTGCTTTTTTTTTTTGTAAAAATTTTGACATGTGTCAGCAGCATGTATATTCTAGATGGAATAGATTTTGGATGTCCACATGTTCGAATGTGGGTATATAGTTGGAAATCTTTGTAATTAGTTCATTACCAATGTCAACCTAATGAGTTGGGTATGTTGTGAGGGATGAACATGTGTTGATCCATTATGTGAGTACTATTTTAGGTCCATACCAACCTATTTCAAATTGTTATAAGGCTTGAATCTTGGCTTGAACCATGTGTGGAAGGATCTTGAGCCGACAAGTTACATTTTGCATATTACATCTAATTAGGTCGACCTAATTGATGTTGTAGGTGAAACAAATATATAAGAAGGATATATTTGGGTATTTTGTGAGAAGTGGCATGTGATAAGAGTGTGTGGATGTGAATTGTGTGAAAGGATAGCAAAGCAGATTATTGATTCAAATCGATATGAAGTGAGTAAAGTATGTAATCTAAGCTTCATTGGAACTGCATTTCATGCATATGCCAGATGCAATTATAATAGTTCAAAACTTGGGTATGTGCCATAATCTCTTCTATCTATTTCTTCTTTCAATGGGCAGTGAGAACTTCTATAATATACTATAACTGGTAATAATTTATTGTGAGCTAATCCTCACTGTGGTTTTTCCATTTTTGTCCATGTAAAAATTTGGTGTTCATGTGATATGTGATGTTGATGGTTGTTTTCATGCTTTCATTCATTACTGAAAATTGCTTATGATATGTGTATTGAATGTTTAAATTCTTAAGTGGTGTAAAAGAATAATAATTCACACCCCCCCCCCCTCTTAGTATTCTAAGTGTTCAACATAGAGTTGTACAAATATTTCTAATTATCTTATGTGATATTGGCTACTAGTGTAGAACCTTGAAATTCTCCCACTTCCTTGAGAAATTATTTTACTAACAACAAGAATAAATTTCCCTTTTGCATAGACTCTTACTCATTCATCATGGGAATCAACTCAAACATATTCTCATCCTTCATGATGGTGAAGGTTTTCTTACACCCATCAACATTGTGTGTCTATCAAGGCATTTTCAATAACATATGGCATGCATTGATCAAGATCATTATGAGACATATACCTCATTTACATGTCCCCTAGTATAAAATTCATATTTATACTAATCTATCACTATTAATTTTTGTTTTTTTTCCAACAAAGATACTTTAGAGTGAGTGACTATATTTAACCCAAGATTATGCACCATCTCCATGGATATTAAGTTACCAATTATGCCTCCATTGATTATCATCTCTTAGCATTGTTTTCCCAACATGAACTTATTTTTTAAGAGACTATTCCTCAATCATAATTCATTATCCTCATTTATAAATTTTAATATAACTTTTCACATAATCAAGTTATCCCCAACCTTAAATTATACTCCACTATCTAACTAGTTGGTTTATTCAACCTATGCAACATTGCACATGCTTCTCTCTATGCGACCTTATTCTCATGCAACATTTGGAAACTCAAATATCCAATGACTTACTTTTCAATGCTTGAAACAAGTCCATTTAAAGCATTTTCCATAATTGTGTCTTCCTCTGTCTCCACCTCAATTGGAAATATACTCATACTCCACCCTCAACACCACTAGTTTATGTGTTTTCCTTGTGTACATAATTTTTCCTTCTATTACTTGGATTTCCCTTTTCAACATTTCCCTTACCACTATTGTTGAATGTCCCCTATTGTCTTCAAGAAAACTTCTTCACTCTAATAATTTGCTTGTAAGCCTCCTTGATGAAATGAAATGTGAATAGGCACATCTCATCCTAGATTTATATGCACATACTATTCACATATTTCGATACTTTCTCAATTTTATCTTCCACGTGCCCAATATGAATGCATAGTCTATAGAACTCCTCAATTTACTTCTTTAGGGGCATATCCCTCTTTCATAAGTTTTAGATATTCTTGTATATGTCTAGCACATAGTTGGTTGGCATAAACTTACCCTTGAGTTTAGTAACCATGCTATCCCATTGTGAAATAATTTAAGTATTTGTTTGCACATAACTCTTCTAGAAAAAATCTTAACACAAGGAAGCATGCCCTTTCAACTTTATGGTGACATACTTCTTTCAAATCGGTTATTTCTTTGAATTTAAAGTATTTTTACATCTTATTGATCCAATCAACCAATTCTTATAGATTGAACCTTCATGAGTAGCTTGGGAGATTAAACCTCAACTTACTCCTATTCTTCATCAAGGTGATTAAAAAAATTCCCACTAGTGTGATTTTTTCCTTGACATCATGTGTCTCTATGGCACCCTCTCATACATCACTTCCTTCTCTTTCATTATGTAATTGATGTTTTCCATCACCAAAAACCTCTTCTCAATGTTATTTCATTAACTCAAGCTGAGATTGAATGTCTCAACATATCAGCTAGATCTATGACACTGGTTGCCTAACTATTTCTTACACCTTCTCTTCCTACTTTATGTATCATCTTCGCTAATTTACCTATAATGTGACAACACTTCACACAAATTCTTAGGTTAATGAAACTCATGAGATCATCTCTAATACTTAGATTGGTCATTCTCCTAATGTGGTTCAAAAGAAAAACCAGAAAATAAGTTTGCAAAGTAAACATATAAATTAGGAATATTGATGGAGATTAAACAAGAAGGCAAAGATTAAATTATAGAGAACAAAATAATTACAAATGGAACAACTACATATGAAACCTAACAACACTATGCTACCCAACCCCTTAGATAAATATACATAGAGACACTCTTTGGTTACAATTGAATTAGTCTAACCCTAACCAAAACCCAACCATTGTCAAATCCTCTACTCTCTAAAGCACCAAACCAAATCCCTTGAATGACCAAAGAAATCATAGTAAATGGTGCTAGAATCTAATATAATATATGATAACAATGAATTTGAGTAGGTCATTTCCATAAATGTGTGCCTAAGAAGGGACTTTACTCAACATGGGTGTAACATGGAAATAGAACAATTGGCCATTCCTATAAATTGGAATGTAATATTATTCTAACCTTCTAGAACTTACAAAATCTCAAAATATCTAATAGAAGTGTTCTAATAAAATGAACAACTACTCTAACATCTAACATCCATGGATATTTTTATGGTACATGTAATACCCCTCCGTTTTGATCTATTGTTCGAACTATGTTGTTTCCCCTTTATGCTCTAGTATTCTGTTGTACTTTGATCTTGTACTTGGTTATAGTTGATCACTATGTTATTGTGATGTATCTTGATTTGATGATCCTATATTTTGATGTTAGTATTATGGCATGTTTGGAATTAGCATAAGTGGATATTTAAATTTATGATGTTTCATGCTTTGATTATGTTGCCTATGTTAGATGCGTCAGTTAGTACTGCTGTATTGGTGAAGAGGACAGATCGCATCACTCGCTTGCGAGTGCCCTGCGATTTCGTGATTCCTCTTCACGGTGTGCCTTATTTATGACATTATTGCATGTAGATATATTTTTTGCTCGCAAGTTGACAGGTATAGGACATCGACTCCACCTGGTTTCACAGGTTCGAGCATGTCCAAGGCCCAATGACATTCGATTGGGAGATAGTAGCTAGGATTTTTGTGCCAAGTCATCACCCTGGTCATAGTGTGGTCCAGTTGCTTTATATTGTTTTAAATTGCCTGGGTTCAGTTTACTTTAGAAGTTGGAATAATGTTAGTATATGCTTTTGTAGTTAAGTTGTTGAGTAAATTAATCTGGTTATGTGTTTGTAATGTGATTTAATTTATTAATTTAATTAATTTAATTAATAAATAATTTAATTTTGTATTAGATTTATTTTATTAATTAATTAAGTGAGTTGTGTTGAAATGAATTAAAATTATGCATATTGGGAATTTAGGGATATTGGAGTTGGAAATGAAAATAAAAGGCAATGTATGAAAATTTCAATTTAGCAATTTTGAAATTCAAAAATTTGAAAAGAAAGACTTTTGCATTTTTTCTATTTTGGACAATTAATGAGGGTGGTTGTAGGATTTTTTTTGAAAAAAAATTCATTATCTTTGAATTTCTTCACAAGTTTGGATTATGGAGTTTTTGGAGAAAAATTAAAAAGAGAAGAGGAAGAAATTGTTCAAATTGTGGGTTTTTGGATAAAAGCTTGAAGAATATGAGGATCTGAAGAGGGGATCTAGGCATCAACAGGGTCTTCACTCAACTGCAATAAAACAGGTTCATGTTCTTTAAATGAAATTATGTTTATAATTTATCATTTCAAATTTCTGTTTGATCTTCAATTCTAGTTTCTTCAATTTGATGGAAACTTCATTTGAATGAATGAAAAAGGTGTATATATACATACATATATATATATATATATATATATATATATATATATATATATATATATATATATATATTATATATATTATATATATTTGTATTTATATTCTTTTTTATAATTTCTCCTTTATAGAGTTATCTTTGCAAATTTTTTTTTAAGTGAAATTGTAAGCTGTATTTTTATACGGTTTTTAATTTTTCAAAAAACCTTTCAAAAAAAAAGGCAATCATGAAATTATTAAAAATAAGTATATGTTAAAAAAAAATCTAAGAGTGGGGGGGTTGGGGGCTCACCCCACCGCCGCCCCCATGGGAAGCGGTGTGGGCAAGTGCACCCAGCCAAACCCCGCGGCCGCACGGACTATGCAGCCCGCGACCACCAACGGTGGTGGTCGGTTGCGCACTGCGTAGCCCGCACCACCACTGTTGGTGGCCAACACCACCCACACCTGGCGCCTCCTTCTCCACCCGCGCCTTCCACCTTCAGGCGGCATCACCTCCTATAGCTGCCCTGTGTAAACCGCCGCTGCCAACCATGAAAGTTGCGGCCGACCGCCTTAGCCTTAACCAACGCATGAGTTCTGAGGTCGCGCGGCTCAACCCTAGGGTTAGCACGTGAACCAAGGCCATGCCTATTGTCTTATTCAAATTTTAGAAAAATTATATTATAATATTTTATTATATTTTAATATTATAATTTTTATAATATTTTAATATTATAATTATTATAATATTTTATTATCACAATATAATATTACATGTTAATATTATGATTTATGATAATATTAAATTCTTTTAATAGTATAATACTATGATCATTATAATATTAAAATGCATTTAGTGGTTTAATATTATGATTTTATAATATTATGAAAAAATTTAAACAATAGTAATAATATTAATGTTTTAAGATTAACATTTTGAAAATGATATTTTCATTATATTATTATATTGTTAAAGGGGAATGTTTTTTTTTAAATGGGTTTTATTGAATATGGGAAACAATATTTCATTTAAACATGAGATTTTTGAATTGTTGTTGTACTGGTAAATGTTTCTTGTATTCAAAAGTTAATGTGGAAATATATGATTAGTATTATTCCCCTTATTTGAAATGACGTCTTTAATTCAGCTTATCTAATGCATTGATTATTGAATGCTAGTGAGGAAATGGGTTTAGTGAACCCAAAGTAGATTTGATTCTTGCCTTGTTCTGATATGCTCATATGGTCATTTGGAAAATGTGCGTCTTATCATTTAGCAAGTCTTCCAGTTGGGTTTTCAATTTTGTGGGTTGTCGTAATGTGAAGTCAACCTTTGGATTACCTTGGGTAGTGCGTTTCACCAGTTTGTTCCCTGGTTATTACAAACGGAAGTGTGTTGATTATATGTCATGGTTAGGAATGTGGTACCCTTATGTCGCACTTGTGTACCCTTGGGTTGTGGAGTGTTCCACGTGTTGTCTTAGAGGAGTGGCTTGTAATAAGGGTCGACACACAAAGTGGTGCCAGGATAACTCATTGCAAGTTAGTTAATCCAGTGATAACTTAATTAACAGATTAGAGTATCCATAGTATCAAACATTTAATAAGATAATTATGCCTCGCTCACGAACGCAAGGGCTTGTAAAGACTTGGGTTGAGACGAGAAGGCCTGGAATGGCAAGATCGTTATCTTGTCTCTATGAAAGATAATTGATTCCGCATTGGATTACATGAGGGGTCGAAAGTCGTGAGACGTTACCAGGATAACCCAAATTGGGGGCCAGAGCCTAGGAAGACTTACTAAAATAACCTATGTAATATTGTGATGACACTCCTCCTAGATCGACAGTATGTTCGCATGAGTGATGCAGTTGATTATGTAATTTTGGAAGCATTGTAACCTTGTGTTAGTGATGTCACTGTATTTATTTCAGTATGGTTGTGTTAGCCTATGTCTAGAGGTAGATGTCCTTGGTTAGAAATCTTGGTTACTATATCCTAGCATGGGGGGTGGACCTTTGGGTTCCACTTGGTTGGGTGGAACGTGCACCTTCTCCATTGGGTTTGCTTCTTGATTGTGAGGACGAGACTTCCAGTTGGAGAGATCATATGATCCAGTTTTGTTTCATGCCTTGTTATTTCAGTTGATCTTGTGTTATATTACCCCTCATTTGTTATCGAGGTGGAATTTTTAATTGTAACCTTATTTATTGAACTTGCCTCATTCGGGGAATGAGAGTTGTAACCCTATTGTTTATTTATGATTATTGAAGTTGAAAGCTATCTCTTATGCTTGTTGTAAAATCATCTTACTTGGAATGTATGTGTTATTTTATTAATTAAATGGTTGGCATGGTTTAATGTATGTTTTTTTGATGTTCTATATAACCTCTGTCTCTTAACCTTAGAGGTTGTTGGCATTAGTTAGTGAGCTTACTTATTATTTATACTTAAACAAAAAAAAATCAGTTTGTTTAAGTAGTTGTTTACAACTTCCACTAGGGTTGTGTGGCGGGGCGTTACACATGGTATCAGAGCCTAGGTTTAAACACTGGGCACTCTGGGATTATGATGAAACCATTAAGCTTTTAGTTGTTTAAGTTTTGAGTTGTATATCTTTCCTAATACCTTGAAGTGTTTGTGCAGGAATATGCCTCCCAGACAAGGAAGAGGTAGAGGGTGTGGTTAGGGCCATATAGACAGTCGTGGTGAGAGTCAGCATGACTCTCCTTCTTTAGTTCCTCTTATCCCAGATCAGGAGGAACAACAGGCATCTAAGAATGCACCAGGGGTTGGTAATCGTCAACAGGATCCAGCAGGGATCGAGGCCGCGCGTAGAGCACTTGAGAAGGCTTTGGCACTCCTTGGTCTGAGGTAGGTGGAGGTTCAGGTTAACCCTATGGTGAGAGAAGCCACACCACAGTCGGATTCACATATGAGGGACCTGCTCAGGGGGCATCCTCCATTATATGATGGATCAGGTATTGGTTTAGAGGCCAAGACCTGGCTTATAGACCTAGATAGGTGTTTTGCCATGCATCCGTATGGCAGTAACACGAGAGCTCGTTATGCCATTATGCAGTTGAGAGGGTTTGCATCCACTTGGTGGAGACTAGAGGAGCAGAAGCTCCATATCGACATCCACATAGCATCATGGGAGATCTTCTTAGAGAGATTCAGAGCTTGGTTCTTATCTGAACATTGGTGTCAACGTCGAGGCGACAAGTTTCATGCCTTGTGTCAGATGGCATTATCTATTGAGCAATACGAGTGACATTTTATGAGCTCAAACAGTATGCAGGGATTGGTGACGATGAGAGTATGTTGGTACACCATTTTGTCAGGGGCTTAAATTCCCATTTCAACGGTGGTGTGAGGGTTTTCAAACCCAAGACCATGGAAGTGGCAGTAGAGAAAGCACGCCTGGTTGAGGAGAATCTGAGTATGGCACTTGGAGGTCACATGAGTGCTCCAATTGGCAGTAGTTCAGCGGCAGAATCTAGTGCTAGTGGAGGGAAGTCTCAGGGAGGTGTACCTCGTAGGTCTCAGTAGGGGCCATCTCAGGGTGGTCAGCAGCAGCAGTAGCAGGTATCACAAGTGAAACATAAAGGTTTCCAGGCGAGACAGGGGGACAGGAGTTGGAGGCATGCGAAACACTTCAGTTTTGAGTAGCTAGCACAGAGTTCACAGTCTACTTTCAGGGGTAGTGCGCAGCAGTCTAGCGCACCATCTGGGGGTAGAGGTTATGGTAGAGGCATTGATTGTTTTGCATGTGGTCAGTAGGGTCACATGGCTAGAGGGTGTCCCAACAGGGGCGTAGTTGGGTTTTCTCAGGGACCAGCGGCATCTGAGCTGATAGTTGGTGATGCAGGTAGAGGGCATTGAGTTTTTGTAGCGGTTGATAACTGCCAGGCAGAGCATCAGGGCACTATCATCGAGACATATGGTATGTTGATGGGTAACCCAGTTACCATCTTATTTGATTTAGGAGCGTCAGACTCCTTCATTTTGACATCAGTCATGTCACGATGTAGACTGGGTGTGGTAAGGCAAGTCAATAGGTGGCAGGTAGAGCTAGCTTCGGGTATGAAAGTTGCATCGCATTCCCTAGTGCCAAAGTGTAGATTCAAGATTGGACCTCTTTAGACTACAATGGACCTTCGAGTTATTCCTTTGGGTTCTTATGACATCGTCATAGGGATGGATTGGTTGGAGGCACATAGTGCAGTCTTGAATTGTCAATGCAAGTCGATTTGATGCATTGAGGCATCTAGTAAAGAGGTAGAGATAGTGGGGGTCCAGAGGCCAGTTTCTTTGAGGGTCATCTTAGCTATGCAGTTGAGAAGGTGTGTACATTAGGGTTGCCAGTTGTTTGCTGTCACAATGGATGACTTGGATCTAGGAGGTGGAGAAGAGAAACTCTCTCTTGATAGTCACCCTATCCTTTAGGAGTATTTCGATGTCTTCCCAGATGAGATTCCAGGGATGCCACCTCAGAGGGATATTGACTTCAAGATTGATCTTATACCTAGTTCACAACCCATTTCTCGAGCTCCTTATCATATGACCACCTAGGAGTTATTGGAGAAGGGCTTCATTTGCCCTAGTGTTTCACCATGGGGAGCATCGGTCATCTTCATGAAGAAGAAAGATGGTTCACTTCGGTTATGTATTGATTACCGACAGTTGAACAAAGTAGCCATCAGGAATCGATATATGCTTCCTAGGATCAATGATCTTTTTTATCAAGTCAAGGGTGCCACCATCTTTTCGAAGATTGATCTTAAGTCAGGATATCATCAGCTTCAGATCTTTAACTCGAATATCCATAAGATAGCATTTTGAATGCAGTATGGCCACGACGAGTTCACAATAGTGCCATTCGGGTTGATGAATGCACCTTCTGTGTTCATGAGTCTGATGATCGGTGTATTTTGTACATACCTAGATAGGTTTGTCCTTGTGTTCCTCAATGACATTCTGATATATTCCAGGACTATGGTAGAGCATGAGGAACATTTACGGCAGGTATTGCATGCTTACAGGATAATCAGTTGTTTGCTAACTTGTCGAAGTGTGAGTTCTTCAAGTCTGAGGTACAGTACCTTGGGCATGTCATCTCAGGGAAAGGTATTTCAATGGATCTTGCAAAGATCCAAGCGATCTCAGATTGGCCTGTGCCCACAAATGTGGCAGAGATACGTAGCTTTATGGGGCTAGCAGGTTATTATAGATGCTTTGTGCAGGGTTTTTTGAGGATAGGTTATCCTATCACTACCCTTCAAAGGAAAGGGAAGAGGTTTGAGTGGTCTGAGAAGTGCGAGGCAGCGTTTCAGAATCTTAAGGAGATGTTGACTAGTGCATCGATACTTGCTATACCAGATCTGACTGGGGACTTTGTAGTTTGTACAGATGCATCCTTAGAGGGTCTCGGTGCAGTGTTGATGCAGGAGGGTCGAGTCATTACATATGAGTCATAGAAACTCAAGGATCATGAGTCGAACTACCTGACACATGAACTTGAGTTAGCGGCAGTTTTGTATGCATTGACGAGATGGAGGCATTTCCTTCTGGGCCATAGGTTTGAGCTGCATAGTGATCACAGGAGTCTTCAGTACATCTTCACGCAGCCCAACCTTAATGCTAGGTAGATGCATTGGATGGAGTTCCTCTGTGAGTATGACTTTGAGGTGAAGTACATCCAGGGGAAGGAGAATGTCGTAGTGGATGCACTCAGTAGACGGAGGCATGAGATATCTGAGTTGACTCTAGTTGTGGACTTACGGAGTCAGATTCTTTCTGCCCTTCTACTAGATAGTTGGTACCAGGAGGTCAGGACAATGATAGAGGTAGGTAGACCTCTTGAGGGTAGACATTCAAGATATTCTTTGGATTCAGATGTTATTGAGACACACGGGACGCATATACATTCCTCCTTCAAATGGTCTTCGCACCTTGGTCATGACTGAGGCACATCGGGCACCTTATTCAGCCCATCCTAGGGTGAAGAAGATGCATGAAGATTTGCATCAGTTGTACTTCTGGCCAAGGATGAAGAGAGATATTGTGGATTTTGTGTCACGATGTCTTGAGTGTTAGCGAGTTGAGGCTGAACACCAACATCCAACAGGGCTCCTGCAACCACATTTAGTACCAGAGTGGAAGTGGGATATAAACTCATTGGATTTCATTGTTGGTTTACCCAACTCTTCAAGACATCATGATGCGATAATGGTAACAGTTGATAGGTTGAAAAAGGTGGCACACTTCTCACCTATGCACTCATCCTATACTGCATCATCCGTAGCTAGAGTGTTCATGGAGGACATAGTGAGGTTACATGGTATTCCGCATCAAATTATCTCTGACAAGGATCCATTGTTTACCTCAACTCTTTGGACATCATTGTAGCATGCGATGGGGACACAGTTGAACTTCAGTTCATCTTATCACCCAGAGACAAATAGATAGATTGAGAGGGTCAATCAGATCCTTGAGGATATGTTACATATGTATGTGATGGACCAACAGACACAATGGGAGGATTATCTCTATTTGGTAGAGTTTTCCTATAATAATTGTTTCCAGAGTTCCATTAGTATGCCTCCATTCCAGGCATTGTATGGGAGACCATGTCATACCCCCTTGAGTTGGGATCAACTGGAGGACAGGATAGTGTCGGGTCCTAAGATGTTGCAGGATATGGAGCAGCGGGTGGATAGGATTAGAGAGCACTTGGTGGCAACACAAGATAGGAAGAAGAAGTATGTGGATGTGCATAGAGTAGATCGTCAATTTGTTGTAGGAAATAGAGTCTTCTTGCGGGTGCGTCTACGAAAGAGTCCCATCCATTATGGGAAGGGCTCTAAGTTGGCGCCTCGCTTTATCGGACCTTTTGAGATACTCGAGAAGATTGGTCCAGTTGCTTACCGTCTTGCTTTACCACCCAGTCTCTCGCACATTCACGATGTGTTTCATGTTTCAGTTCTTCAGTCGTACCATCCAGACATTTCTCATTTCCTTGATTCGAATGCATTGCAGGTAGAGGATGAGCAGCTGGCTTTGGAGCCCGTGGCCATCGTGGAGCGCAGAACGCTCACTATTCGAGGGCGAGATATTAATCAGGTTAGGATTCAGTGGGATCCTAGGGATGACACATCATCCACATGGGAAGATGCAACTAGAATGAGAGAGCTTTATCCCTATTTGTTCACAGGCTTCCAGGAGTAAGCCTGACCCTAGGGGGGAGGATGTAATACCCCTCCATTTTGATCTATTGTTCGAACTATGTTGTTTCCCCTTTATGCTCTATTATTCTGTTGTACTTTGATCTTGTACTTGGTTACAGTTGATCACCATGTTATCATGATGTATCTTGATTTGATGATCCTATATTTTGATGTTAGTATTATGGCATGTTTGGAATTAGCATAAGTGGATATTTAAATTTATGATGTTTCATGCTTTGATTATGTTGCCTATGTTAGATGTGTCAGTTAGTACTACTATATTGGTGAAGAGGACAGATCGCATCACTCGCTTGCAAGTGCCCTGCGATTTTGTGATTCCTCTTCACGGTGTGCCTTATTTATGACATATTATTGCATGTATATATATTCTTTGCTCGCAGGTTGATAGGTATAGGACATCGACTCCACCTAGTTTCACAGGTTCAAGCGTGTCCAAGGCCCAACGGCATTCAATTGAGAGATAGTAGCTAGGATTTTCATGCCAAGTCGTCACCCTGGTCATAGTGTGGTCCAGTTGCTTTATATTGTTTTAAATTGCCTGGGTTCAGTTTATTTTGGAAGTTGGAATAATGTTAGTATATGCTTTTGTAGTTAAGTTGAGTAAATTAATCTAGTTATGTGTTTGTAATGTGATTTAATTTATTAATTTAATTAATTTAATTAATAAATAATTTAATCTTGTATTAGATTTATTTTATTAATTAATTAAGTGAGTTGTGTTGAAATGAACTAAACTTATGCATATTGGGAATTTAGGGATATTGGAGTTGGAAATGAAAATAAAAGGCAATGTATTAAAATTTCAATTTAGTAATTTTGAAATTCAAAAATTTGAAAAGAAAGACTTTTGCATTTTTTCTATTTTGGACAATTAATGAGGGTGGTTGTAGGATTTTTCTTTTGAAAAAAATTTCATTATCTTTGAATTTCTTCACAAGTTTGGATTATGGAGTTTTTGGAGAAAAATTAAAAAGAGAAGAGGAAGAAATTGTTCAAATTGTGGGTTTTTGGATAGAAAGTTGAAGAATCTGAGGATCTGAAGAGGGGATCTAGGCATCAATAGGGTCTTCACTCAACTGCAATAAAACAGGTTCATGTTCTTTAAATGAAATTATGTTTATAATTTATCATTTCAAATTTATGTTTGATCTTCAATTCTGGTTTCTTCAATTTGATGGAAACTTCATTAGAATGAATGAAAAAGGTGTTTATATATATATATTTGTATTTATATTCTATTTTTTAATAATTTCTCCTTTATAAAGTTATGCTGGCAAATTTTTTTTTTTTTAAATTCGAAATTGTAGAAGCCTAAAGTTTTGCTTCTAGTTTTTTAAGTTTTCAAAAAAAAAAGACAGTCATGAAATTGTAAAAAATAAATAAATGTTAAAAAAAACTCTAAGAGTGGGGGGGTTGGGGGCTCACCCCACTACCGCCCCCATGGGAAGCGGCGTGGGGGAGCGCACCCAGCCAAACCTCGTGGCCACGCAGACTGTGTAGCCCATGCCACCACTGTTGGTGGTCGGTTCTGCCCGCGCCCAATGCCTCCTTCTCCGCCCGCGCCTTCCACCTTCCGGCGGTGGCGCCTCATATGACCGCCCTGTGTAAACCACCGCCATCGGCCATGAAAGTTGCGGCCGACCTCCTCAGCCCTAACCAACGCATGAGTTCTGAGGTCACACGACTCAATCCTAGGGTTGGCGCGTGAACCGAGGCCGTGCCTATTGTCTTATTAAAATTTTAGAAAAAAATATTTTATTATATTTTAATATTATAATTATTATAATATTATAATTATTATAATATTTTATTATCACAATATAATATTACATGTTAATATTATGATTTATGATAATATTAAATGCTTTTAATAGTATAATACTATGATCATTATAATATTAAAATGCATTTAGTGGTTTAATATTATGATTTTATAATATTATGAGAAAATTTAAACAATAGTAATAATATTAATGTTTTAAGATTAACATTTTGAAAATGATAATTTCATTATATTATTATATTGTTAAAGGGGAATTTTATTTTTTAAATGGGTTTTATTGAATATGGGAAACAATATTTCATTTAAACAAGAGATTTTTGAATTGTTGTTGTACTGATAAATGTTTCTTGTATTTGAAAGTTAATGTGGAAATATATGATTAGTATTATTCCCCTTATTTGAAATGACGTCTTTAATTCAGCTTATCTAATGCATTGATTACTGAATGCTAGTGAGGAAATGGGTTTAGTGAACCCAAAGTAGATTTGATTCTTGCCTTGTTCTGATCTGCTCGTATGGTCATTTGGAAAATGTGGGTCTTATCATTTAGCAAGTCTTCCAGTTGGGTTTTCAAGTTTGCGGGTTGTCGTATTGTGTAGTCAACCTTTGGATTACCTTGGGTAGTGTGTTTCACCAGTTTGTTCGCCGATTATCACGAACTGGAGTGTGTTGACTGTATGTCATGGTTAGGAATGTGGTACCCTTATGTCATACTTGTGTACCCTTGGGTTGTGGAGTGTTCCACGTGTCGTCTTAGAGGAGTGGCTTGTAATGAGGGCCGACACACAAAGTGGTGCCAGGATAACTCACTACAAGTTAGTTAATCCAGTGATAATTTAATTAACTGATTAGAGTATCCATAGTATCAAACACTTAATAAGATAATTATGCCTCGCTCACGAACGCAAGGGCTTGTAAAGACTTGGGTTGAGACGAGAAGGCCTGGAATGGCAAGATCGTTATCTTGTCTCTATGAAAGATAATTGATTCTGCATTGGATTACATGAGGGGGCAGAAGTCGTGAGAGGTTATCAAGATAACTCGAGTTGGGGGCCGGAGCCTAGGAAGACTTACCAAGATAACCTATGTAACATTGTGATGACACTTCTCCTAGGTCGACAGTATGTTTGCATGAGTGATGTAGTTGATTATGTAATTTTGGAAGCATTGTAACCTTGTGTTATTGATGTCACTGTATTTATTTCAGTATGGTTGTGTTAGCCTATGTCTAGAGGTAGATTTCCTTGGTTAGAAATCTTGGTTACTATCTCCTAGCACGGTGGGTGGACCTTTGGGTTCCACTTGGTTGGGTGGAACGTGCACCTTCTCCGTTGGGTTTGCTTCTTGATCGTGAGGACAAGACTTCCAGTTGGAGAGCTCGTATGATCCAGTTTCATTTCATGCCTTGTTATTTCAGTTGATCTTGTGTTATATTACCCCTCATTTGTTATCGAGGTGGAATTTGTAATTGTAACCTTATTTATTGAACTTGCCTCATTCAGGGAATGAGTTGTAACCCTATTGTTTATCTATGATTATTGAAGTTGAAAGCTATCTCTTATGCTTGTTGTAAAATCATCTTACTTGGAATGTATGTGTTATTTTATTAATTAAATGGTTGACATGGTTTAATGTATGTTTTGTTGAGGTTCTATATAACCTCTATCTCGTAACCTTAGAGGTTGTTGGCATTAGTTAGTGAGCTTACTTATTATTTATACTTAAACCAAAAAAAAAAATAGTATGTTTAAGTAGTTATTTACAACTTCCTCTAGGGTTGCAGGGCGGGCCATTATAGTACATGCATGAAATAGGTTGCATATGGTGGTAACATGAATGTGTGGATAAATGCAAGCTAAGAGAGGAATCCATAACAATGATCCAACTACTAATTCTTGTACAAAGGAAGACTTGTGCATAATCTGAGGTGTGTTTCAATAGAAAATGCATTAGGATAGTAGGGTCTATATAAGTCTCACATGAATGTGTGGATAAATGCAAGCTAAGAGAGGAATCCATAACAATGATATAACTACTAAGTCTTGTACAAAGGAAGACTTGTGCATAATCTGAGGTGTGTTTCAATAGAAAATGCATTAGGATAGTAGGGTCTATATAAGGCTCACATGAATCTATGTCAACAATCATAGGGTGTGGAATGCTTAAAATTTCCTAGATAGAAAAAACAAAACATGTACACAACTTATTTACTTGCAAACAAAAAAATTACCACGTCTCAAGGAATATGCAAGTAAATTATGTGTGTAGAAAGCTACAAATACATATTTTTGGTTGATGTAAGATTCTACAACCCAAGGATACTCAAATATTAGATATGGGACATTTTGAGCGTGATTTATTGTATTACTTGAACTCCATCATGAGTAGATCAAACTACCAAGATAGTTATATTGATGATTATGAGAAAAGATTCAAAAATAAAGCATATACTAACGAGATATTGCATAATCCTTTGGTATATGTCATCTTGGATTATCCTTCACCAAGTAGATTTTTGGCATATTTTTTAGAGAGTATGATGATAGAAGTGATCCATTTCTTCATTTATGATCCTTCCAAACTACATGATTCACTTATTTACACAAGGATATGTTGTTAAAAAATTTCCAACAATATTGAGAGGTAGTGTATTCATATGATTTTATTCATTTCTCATCCTTATATTACTTTTTTTACAAATTTAGCTAGTGCTTTAATGAGATATTTTTATTTTTATTTCAGAAAAAGGCACCAAGGCCTGAAATATATAAATATATATAAAAAGAGTAATACAAAATCCAAAAGCCCAAAAGATAAACTTGTAATAGATACAACTTCATCACATGTAGGCTTAAAAGACGGAAAAAAAAGAGCCAAGATCAAGGAAAACAACAACCACCAAATAGATCCATAACCAAAAAAATCATAGATTAAAAAGGGATATAAGGATATCCTCTACATTATCTCCAATAACTTCTTCACCTACTTGTGCTACAAGAGGATGATAAAAATGGGTTGAAAAGAGGCGCAAAACTTGGAAATGCTCAAGGACTATGTCTACCAATTGAGAGCTAAGCTCATGATGATGAGTATGAAGAGCATTAGAAAAAAAATTACATTGAAATTGGAGACCATTCTTCACATAATTGAAAGTGCAAATCATTACCAAATTTCTTTGTAAATATTTATGAGAAAACAACCCCTCAACCAACACCTTATTATTAAACAAATCATATTTTTTCAGAGCATCAGTAAGAATTTGAGTGTAAGATAATTATTTCTAAACACATGTAATGCAAGCAAGAAGAACAAGAGCCAAGTAGGGATTATATGTTGACATTTTAAGCTTTGGTTACTAACATGATTTTCACATTAGTGAATGTTGAGCTTCAAAGTTTTTTTATTCATGGATTAATTCCACTCATCAAAGGATAATTCTATTTCAAATCATATCTTTCATTTTCAATTTTATGTATTAGTGTATGAAAATGTGTTTTTTTCTAATCGTGTTTGTATCATGTTTTTAGCATTTCTTCTCACCCCTATAAGTTACCATCAATAGAATTTATCAAAAATGGGAAATGGGGAAGCATCTATTATTACTCATAGTGAGGATCATTAAGAGCATTCCAAACAAAAATATTTCAAGAATTCACTAAATTAGAGGAGCCTCTGCATGTTAACATTGAAACAACTTTTGACACACAAACATATCAATTTACTTCTTGTTAAAACAATTGATATGTCTAAACTTGAACCACACAGGGTTGAATATGTTTTTTATTTATCATCACATACATGGTCAACTTACAAATAGACTCATTATATTGAAACATAAAATTCAAGATCTCATTGTCCAAGGAATGATAGAAGTTGAGGCTAATCAAATGAGATTACATGATTAGAATTTTGGTAATACTACTGATGATGAATTTATGGATTTTAATTTTTATAACAAACCATATGATGAATATATACATATGGTTATCCCACACAATTGCCATGATGAAAATGATGAAGAAAGATATGGTATTTTGATAGACAAACCCATGAAGAAAATGAATTATAATGATATGCCATATAAGCACATTGTGATAGAACCACTTGATGGGAAAGGCTTCATTGATTAATTTATTATCAATATTTCTTACTACATGATACATTTGTGCTTTTGACTTTCTTTAGATTGGTTTTATTTTTGTAGTGTTTTAATTTTCTTGGGTAGCATGTGGATGATACAAGAACACCTTTGTGGTGCATGTTGTGTATGTTGATAGAAGTGACTTTGAAAGCTTGGTCAATTATTACTTCTTTGTCACTTTCATGTGTTTATTTTGTATTACGTTCTACATGGTTTTCAGATAATAAAAAGCATAAAGTGATTTGCAACCTCTTTGATCATGTTGACAAAAAATATAGCTTGTATTGATTGTGCTTTCTATTTTTATTTTTTTATTATATCATGTGCATTGTGAGCCTCCTTCCTTACATCTTCCATTCTCCTATGTTCCTTTTCCTCTTTTCCCTTTTGATTATTCCATTTTGCTTTGATTTTCGTATTCTCATTTTCCCTTCTAAGTTATGTCTTTTGCCTTGTTGCACATGTTTATTTTGTGTTGTGTTTCCCCACTTTGGGGCATCTCCCTTTGTTTTAAATATCTTTTTTTACTTTGATGATGCTATACTAATATTCTTATCCTATAATTCACATGCTTATAATTATTGCATATCATGTTATCATGCTTACATGTTATGTGTTTATTAAAATTGACATACTCATTTATGCTTATCATGCTTACATAGTAAGACATCATATATATCTTATGTTTACATGCTTATTAAATATGAATATGTGCTTGCAATTTAAGATACTAATTCTTATCACAGCTTAATCATGCACTTACCTTTATTTATTGCCCTCATTGCCTTAGCAACATTCAGAGCACCTATTCCTCTCTTTACATATGCTTTTTAGGATTTATTTTACTTATACCTTTGCTTCAATGACATTATCTATTAGCAATTATTTTTTATTATGGGAAAAACGAGTTTTGATGGGACCTAAAACCCTATCTATTAGCAGTTGTTTTGATTAGGGGTAAAAAAAATAGGTTTTGATGGGGCTTGAAACCCAATACAAAGGAAACCAAGCTACAAACATGATACACCATAAACCAACATCAGCTCCACAACAACCTCTAAAAGATTAACATGACTACATGCTACTAGAAAAAAATAAGCGAGGGCCTGAAACCCTACAACAACTTGGTTTTAATCGGGACCAGAAACCTAAGAACCATTAACCACCAAAAATAATCAGGTAACAAAGCAGCAATGCTACGGCCAACCATCTGCTCAGTATCAACAATACAGAGCCCAACAAAAGAAAAGGTAATTTAATGGTAAAGGACACCATTAAACCCAAACCCTTAATCAAAAACACTAGCAATCGAAAGGAGAAACACCCCTTGAAACTCCAAAATGCACCATAGACCAACTCCAAATCCACCTCAAGAGGAAGGAGCTCCCCTCTATAGGAGAGGATGTTGTGAAAACCTAAAAAACCAATAGGACACCTCTCCAGCAGCCTCAGGCTCCACCTCAATAGGAGAAAATTCCACCTCAATAGGAACACCACTAGAGGAAACCAAAAAAGAGGACCTTCAACCACTTCCACCACACCCACCTCCAACTCAATAGGAAATGACTCTTGACCATCAAGAGTTGTCTTCGCCTCAAAAGAAGACACAGAGCGAAGGAAATGGAAGAAAGCCAGAGCACCAGAAGACTAAGGAGACACACCATCCTTTGGCTAAGCAAGCAAGAGATCTAAGAGAGAAACCATAGCTAAAACAACAAGAAAATAAATAGGGACATCTTCAACATCCAAGCTTCCTCCCAAAGTAGCAACATGGAAGGAAATCCACCTTTCCAATAGAGTCTCAAAAGCAAATAAACCATTCAGCTTTACCCTCACAAGACAAACCAAGACCTCCACAACCAACCAAGGAAACTGTTGGGAGCAGGAACTAGAAGAAAAATGCAGCCCACTCCACCCTCTCAAAGCATCATCCGACTTCCAAGTCAAACCCAAAAATAGAGAGCTCCTCCAGGAGAGAACCCAGAGCCAAGAACAAACAATAACTGCCTTTGAAAAAGATAGCCAAGTCAACCACAAAGGGTACCCAAAAGCACAAAAAGAGAGCCCAAGAAGAACCAGAGCATTATAAGAAGCCAAAGAGGCCCGACTTCTAGCAGGCGCCACCGAAGCTTCATCATCAGAAACGCTTTCCTCAGCATCAAAGAAGCCCCACAAAGGGAAAACAAAATCTCTACAAGAGATCCCAAGAAACAAAAACAAACTCCAAGAGCCTTGCATCACGAGCATGTACCACACCTCCAACAACCGAGGCATATCCAAAACAAGTAGAGAATCCAAGCCAACCCTGCACTTAGCAGGCACCACTGAAACAAAGCTAGCACACCAGAGGCAAGAAACCCCAAATCTCCCAAGAAAGCACCACACTTCTTGACTCCAATCCTCAACCAATGCATGAGGACCCAACTCATAAACCAAGGGTGGTGGGAGCACCAGACCCCAGCTCTCACCAAGCACATGCTTCAACCCACCCACACCTAACAAGTCTCTACGGTCAGGCAGACCAAGAATCGCATAACAGAAAAAGGGCTTCTACAGATCATGAGAAGATACGCCCCTCCCCAACACAACACCGAAGAGCACATCCAAAGTTCCAGTTGTGAACTCTGGCCCACACATGACAGAGTTGGGGAGATCCCAACAGAACACAGTAACCACCACATGCCAAAGGATCTCAGGAACATCGACATCTTCAACAGAGCTCCCAATGCCCTCTTCGTCAGCAGATTTTCAGCCTGCTAAGTTGCACCTCTTATCACCAACGTCCTTCCACTTGGATGAACGACGCTGAAAACCTCCATCTGGGTCCCCTTCGTCCTCACTTCTATCATCTGCAGCATCTGCAAATCCAAAATTTCTTCCTCCCGCCTTTGTCGCCTTCTACATCGCCTTCATTGAAGGAAGGATTATCATATTATTATTGTTCTATCTATTAGTAGTTATGATTAACCCTTATTGTAGGTAATATTGGAGTCACCTTTCTTCCACTTTCCCACATGCTTTCATGATCACATCTTACTATGTTATTTCAATTTGATTACATCATGATTTAATGTGTTTGCATTCTTACATGTTTATGAAATTTTACATGATTATATTTTTTTCTCCTCCTTTGGTTCCTCACGTCCCTTGTATGCAAACAATTGGAGGGAAAATATAATATTACTAATTTTCATTTGGTGAATATGACCATAGTGATTATCTTATTATTGTGATGATTACTTTTGCTCCAAGAAAAACTATGTTCTAGGGGGAATATTTTATCTATTTTATTTTTGTACTTTTTTATCATTGACATTTTAACAATTGTAGTTACTTCATATTTTAAATTCTTTATAAATACTTTAATCATTAGAAGAAAAAATGTGTGCTTGCAAGTTTTGACATGGAATGTTTAGTGCAAGGAAGTGTGCAAAATCATCATCCTTATTTATATCTTTTGTATGGGTGTAAATATTTGCATTCATATTTTCACTTTTTATTTTACTTTGGCTTACATTTTCATAGTACTTCATGTGCAATTCAAAGTGGGATCAAAATGTTATGGTGAAAAATGCACTTGTACACTTTTCCCTTTGTATAGGACTCGCTTCAATACATTTTCCCTTGTTGCAATGACTAGTGTGTAAAATAACATATTTTTGAGTGGAAGTTGACAAATATCTTGATCTTAGCATGATTCCATATTCACACATTCTCGAAGGATACAAATTTAATTTCATATCTTGACATTCTATTACCCTTGTTCACTTATGTGGTGTGAGAAATGAACCTAGTTCATTTTTGCAAGAATAGATTTGCCCTCTAAACTTTTACATTTAAACTATGAAATTGGATCAATTTCTCCTCTTTCCAACTAGATGTTATGAGTCAACTAAAGAGAAATATTTCAAGTAACATGCTAGGATATTTTAGAAAAGGAAAACCCCTAATTTATTTGAACACCTTCAAGATTAAAATACATCCATTGCATCATCGTTAAAGAGCATATGAATGCATCAAATCTCCCAATATCGACATTTAGCAATATCCAAGGCATTAATGCATGAGCTTGCATATTATCTGTTATCGTTGTACTAAATTATGAATTAACAAGGTTTTAACCAAAGGATAACATTCCTTGCATAGTAAACTCATCAACGATGCCTATCAACACCACCCCTTTCAAATGTGTGTTCCACACACTACGATGAACATATATTTGACATCAAGTTTAGTATAGTTTAAATCTGTATGCAAATTTTAGATCTATAAGCACAAAAGTGAACTAGAACATCAAATAGAAATTTGTTAAATCTTGAGGTAGCCATCTAACATACCCTATTTTTTTAACAAAATGACAAATCAATTGATAACATCTATTACAATAAAATTGACATTGAACCTAGAATTAAATATTATTATTTTATTTATTTAAATTTTATATATAACTCAATCAATCTCAATGTTTAATATCATATTAGATAATATATTCATTATAATTTAATTAATTTACCTAAATTATTTGTATAAAAACTATTTCCCTTACAACTCTTAATTAATTTAAATTTAACTATATTAATTACATTTATAAAATCAATCACTAAATTAATTCAATGTGTATGTTATTTCTTTAGAAATACATAATCTAATATATATACTCTATTGATATATTTTTCTCATGAAACTATAATTTCATTTTTATTTTCTTAATTTTTTTAATTGTGAAGAAGACTTTAATGTGTATTTACTTTTAGTCTATTGGCATTGGTGACCCCTATACAAAATCTTGTCCTAAATGTCAAATTTTTTTAGAATTTTTCAAATATGTATATATATATATATATATAAAGAAGAATAGTAACTCTAAAGATGGTGTCTTTATAACTTCATTTCAATATAAATAAATAAATTTTAAATAATAATAAAACATAAAATATTATTTAAAATATGATTTGTTTTCTATCTACTTCTTGCTATATGATTTGATTTTTCAAATATAAATTAGAATTAGTTAAAATAAATCTGTCAACATCAATTCTTTTATAGAAAAGCTATGTAATCATCTACACTAAGAAATCAACTTTATAACCTTACAATTGAATTTAGGTAAAAAGTTACAATCAATTATCTTTAAGAGAAAAATTATTAATTTAAAAAGTCAATAAAGAAGATTATAAGAAAATTTCAAGTAATTTTTTTATTTAATTGTCTATATTTTCAATTGATATTTTTAAATATTATTTGATTCAATAATTACAAATAAACCTAAACCAATAAAACTAAAATAATTATTTATCATTGTTTCATATAGATACAAAAATAAAGTTATGATTAATTGTTTGATCATTAAATAATTATAATATTTAAATAAAATATTCACATCATAACATATATACCCTATTGAAATATAATAATTTTTACTGTTTGATACAGATAAAATATAAAGTTATGATTAATTGTTTGATCATTAAACAATATTTAATATTTAAATAAAATGCTTACATCATAACATATATACCATACTATAATATTCTTCACTATTTGATAAAGATAAAATATAAAGTTATGATTAATTGTTTGATCATTAAACCAAAAAATAATATATAATATTTAAATAAAATATCCACGTCATAACATATATACCATACTGAAATATAATATCCACAGTCATAACATATATACCATACTGAAATATAATATTCTTCAAAACTCAATTATTTATAAAATAGCTTAAAGTATATATATATATTGGAGTCAATAATCACATTTTCTACAATAAATATAAATATTTAAATGAAACACCCACATCATAACATATCTACCATACTATAAGAATTATTGGATTCAATAGTCATATTTTCTACAATAAATATAAATATTTAAATAAAACAGCCACATCATAACATATGTACCATACTAAAATATAATATTCTTCATTGTTTAATATAGATAAAATATAAAGTTATGATTAATTGTTTGATCATTAAATCAAATAATATATAATATTTAAATAAAACGTCCACATCATAACATATATACCATACTAAAATATAAAATTCTTCAAAACTCAATTATTTAAAATTACTTAAAATAAACACAAAAATGAGACTTATCCAATTCAATAGTCCATTTTCTACAAATCTATTATTTTTAAATAAAAATAGATAAAACATTTATTAATTGATAAATAATGGTTGTGTCTTTTGAGTCAAGGAAGGACAATTAATTAGAGATCTAATACTCATTACATATATACCCTACAAAAATCTCTAATACTCATTGCATATATACCCTACAATGCCTGATTATCATTAGCAATCATTTTAATAAACCCAAGGAAATTAAGGTTATTTCATGTTTCATTATCATGTAATCTTGGTGGACAAACTAAAATCTCTCACACTATAATTATGATAAGAAGAAAATATGTGGAAATCCATAAAAAAGATGATCAGTTTCAAAGTGTGTTCTAGTACAGCTGTTGGTTAAGTAGTTGGTTTATAGAAAAGTGGTTTTGGGGTTGAATCTTGACAATTGGTATGATAATATGTCATGACTTTCAAATAGTATATTAAAAAATCTTTTTTAAATTCATCATTAATAAGAGATGCATTGCATTTGATTTTTATTGGTGATTTTGTAAATACAATTAGATTTAGATGTGAGGATATTGTTAATGGGGTTGTGTAAATTGCAAGAAGTTAAATTTTTGCAGAAATGTAGTTCTTTTAGTATGTTATTGGTTTCACAAGAACATAATTATTAATATGTGATTGGTTTTGCAAGAGCGTAGATCTTAGTATGTGATTGGTTTTGCAAGAGCATCGATCTTAGTATGTGATTGGTTTTGCAAAAGCATCGATCTTAGTATGTGATTGGTTTTGCAAGAGCATCGATCTTAGTATGTGATTGGTTTTGTATTTTTGGAATGTGGAACAAAATATGATTGTACATATGTAGTTGCGACTATTAAAATAGACAATATAAATATGATTAACAAGTCATTGTAGATTTCATCATGATTTTAATAGCTATTATTCCTAGATAGTGCTACTAGATATAAAGGTTTTCAAACAATCAAAACTTAATAGGAAATTTTAGAAGAAAATGATAGAAAGTTGGGATTACTAAATGTAGGACTTTGTGCTTTGCATTATTATCTGTAGACACCTAAAATTGACACATTGTCAATTATCTAATTGATCTGACCATTTCCTATATAGTTGATTGAATAAATCCCCACTTATTCAATTAATTGCCCAATTTATTTCCCCTTATTAATTAAATGATATTTTTATGATTTAATTAATAAAGTCATCATTCATCATTGATTCTCTTATTTAGTTAATAGGTTCTATTGTTTAACTTGTTCTTCTATGCTCTAAATTCCATGTTTAAATAAAAGAAATGTTGGTATCAATCATTAATTCACGGGTGAGAAATAATTTTATAAGGGTTCAAAGACATAACCCTTGAAACTTTATAATAATCATAATGCTACAAAACCTATTTTCTCTATTATTGTGTAACTTTGATGACTAACCCACTCTTCACTGTAAATTGTCATGACAATTGTAATTGTGTGTGAGATTATGTTATTAGGCAAGTAATGCATCTTCCACTTTGTAAGTTCCAATAAATTGTGTAGCCTCGTGCATTCAACAACATAATTTAAATTTTGTGTGTGTGTAAACAACAAGTGCTTGGCTATGTAGATGTTGTCTATACTATGAAGCTAGAACTAGTATTTGGATTAGCCCTTGTCATTCACCCAAGGAGAGGTTCTTTAGCATGAATCTAATTCCACTTACAACAATGACAATGCAAGGCACATCTTCTAATTCAAATGCAATGTGAGTTTGCCATGATTGGAAGTTTCAAGTAAAAGGGTTGAAGGCCAAGTGTAGCTAGCTAAAAATGGAGGAGAATGTGATGAGAAGATGGGAGCAAGGTTGTGCTAAGGAGCACTAGGGTTTTCTCTAATATTTATTATGATGGGAAATTTTAGATCTTTCAAGAATGAAAGATACATGTAATGCTTTTGTTGATTGATGTATGTGAGATTTTGTTATTGGTTTTCGTTGAAAATTTTTGTTAGTTTGTAGTGATATATGTTGAGCTTTATTTATTACTTACTTCGGTACTTTTGTTTATTAATCCTCAACTGGAGTTGAACACTTTGGTTTGATATTTCAATACATTTTAAACTTGGACTTCGACTCAACAAGTTAAAAATATAAAAATATAAAAAAATAAAATCGGAACTCATGGATTGAACTTTCAAGAAGAAATCATCAAATATAAAGCTTTGACCTATACTTTTACATTTAAGAAAAACTCATTACATCAACCTTAAATTTAATGTAGGAGCTAATTGAACTTTCCAAAAAAAATTGAAGTCTTAATCAAGTTTAAAATTTATCAAATTGTAGTTATCTTTAATTTATTTTTATCATTTCAATTTATAAATATTTTTAAAATGACTCATAAAAATTTACAACATAATTAAAAACTTAACAACTAGATTGTAATATAATGTTATTAAAATTTAAAGCTAAATATATTTAAAACAATAGAATAAAAGTATATTTGCATAAATGTATAACATACTAAATCAATCTATTTTTTTATTATTTACAAGTATTATAAACATGGGAAGGGCCCTCGCCCATTCACAAAAAAGGTGAAAGATGAAGCATGAACGAGTAGGGCATTAAACAAACTACTAAAACCAAAAATTAATATATTAAAAATGGGATTCAAGAGAGAGCCTAAATAGGAGCCATACCAATCAACAAGGAAAAATATATCATTTGATATATGATTTTATATTTGGCAAAAAAATTAAATTGAGGCTTTTATTTGGAAGGCGAGAAGAGCTTTAAATCCAAACTCTATAGTCTATTAATTAGGAAATGTAAGTTTTCTCAATGAGAGAAATAATGTTTTGTGGAATTTTTGACTAAAAGATTCCCCTCACATAAGCTTTATGTTTTGTACAATCTTTTTGCTCACTAGGTACATCATATGAACCAACACCATCGTATGCAAAGGAGAATCCATATATATAATAAAAACCATCATGATATGTAGAAGGAATATGCTCACTAAGTATAACATCACATGATTCAAGAACTGTAGACATCAAATAAATATAGGGGTGAAGAAAAATCTAAGTCATCAACATAGGCACAAAAGTTGTATCATCATAAAGCATGTTAAAATAAAAAGTAAGCTTGGTTTGGAAGGGGTGAAAAAAATCTATGACAAAGATATAGAAATAAAAGCACACAAAGGATTTTTTTGTGCATAAGGATCGGAGAGGTACTAAATAATGAAATCTCAAACCCCATTAAATATTTAAACCAATGAAATACAAGTGAGATTGGATCCAATCCTTAATAAGATTTGAAATGTTAAATATACATAATCAAAAATATCAAATTAAAAAATCAAAGACATAAAGAAAGTCAAAACCCCTAGGTAAAAACCCTAAAGGAGTTAGAATGTGGGGCTCACTAAAAATGAAAGGAAATAAAAATATGTCTTTCAAAATATTTAGATTAATAAATGAAATTATCAAATTAGCCTAGATATATAAGGGCTTCATAAGCATGTATCAAATTGGATCTAACATGAGAATAAAATAATAAATGTAAATGTGTACCTTGGTGTTGGAGAGAAGGAGATAGATGACTATGACATATAATCGGTATTTAATTTCTAAATCTAGATTTAAAAAGAAAAATTTGAGATGACCATGCTCTATGAATTCGAGAAGTGTGCATGAACTTGGTTCAATATTGTGTTTGTGACCTTGATCCACACATCTACTATTTTGACCCAAATGTTGTGGTTTCAATTTTTGTTACAGATTTGACCCTGTTGTCTAGAAATCTTCAGTAACTACAAATAAGTTTTGCATGTGCCTATAACTTGTAGTGTAAGACTTGGTGGTATTAAGAAACACTATGGAACTTTCTATCTTGGGCATATTAGTCAACTTTCTCCCTTCATTTTTCCTTATTTAATCCATCTTAGATGATTTAAATTTGTTTATAAAGTTGAACGAAAATAAGTAACAAATACAATTGATGTGACTATGATGAAGCTAAGGATTTTATATGTTGATGCAATGGATGTTGGAACGACCTAGTGCAAGAGCTAGGATTTCACCATCTATTGATGCAAGGGTTGATGTGGAAAGATAAATAATGATTGATGAGTGATCCTCTATGATATTGGGTTTGACAAAGTTATTAAATTCAGGGATGATTAAAATGACCTTATAATGATTCCCTTTTATAATTTTCATAGGCACATATTTTTGAAATACTTAGCATGAGATATGATAAATAACTAGTTGGAGGTAGGTTAGCTTGGGTTGGTGATAAATTTTTAATTTGACAAAGCAAGTCAAAATTACATGTTGTCCCAACCTAGATCAAGACCACACCTATAATTTTGTACCTAGAAGAGAAAATTATGATCTAATATTAGGTAATGCTCTATGTAGGAATAAAATATTGCTTATGATGTTCAATATGCATATGAAATCAATGGGAGGGTCAAACTAGTTAAAATTGTGTTGAAGGGAAAAATACTTAGAACACCTAAACACAAAATAGTATATAGCAAAGGTAAAAGATAAAGATACATAATTTTTACCCTTACAATTAAATAAATAGAAAAGACAATACCTTTGTACAATAATTTCACTAAAAAATCTCCTACACTAATTTAATGTCTCCCTAACCTATAAAGAGCATTT
Organism: Sequoiadendron giganteum; assembly: GCA_007115665.2. Taxonomy (NCBI): domain Eukaryota; kingdom Viridiplantae; phylum Streptophyta; class Pinopsida; order Cupressales; family Cupressaceae; genus Sequoiadendron; species Sequoiadendron giganteum. The sequence goes on from CM021101.1 coordinate 544,263,768, forward strand.
ACTCTTAACTTTTTATAAAATGGACAAAACCTATATGCATTCAAATAAATAGAAAAGACAATACTTTTGAATATACGTGCATTAAAAAATCTCCTACACCAATCTAATGTCACTCCCTAACCTATAAATAACATTTACTCTTAACTTTTTATAAAATGAACAAAACCTATATGCATTCAAATCGTACCCTCACCCAAGAATAACTCAAAATAACTCAATAAATTAAATTATGATCTCCTATCATTCACATATCAAGGATACCACAACCTCATTAAAAGTTAAAAGTTTTCTTTGACTATTTAAGTGTGAGACATCTTTAACCTTTAGCTTACCTTCACAAAAAAGTAACAATAATTTTTCTAAGATTTAATTTGTGTGTATTTAATTTGTGTGCAGCCACTTATTGTAAAGATAATGATTTTGAAGTCTTTAAAAAAATTATTTATTTTATTTAGGTTCTTTCATGAATATATAATATTTTTTAAATCAAGATTTTAAAAGAATTGAGGTTAAAAAAATGGATATTATTCAAACTTAATTTAGATAGCATTTATCAAGAATGTATGTCTACATAGCGACTTTGTTACTATTTTTGGGTCCCACAAACTACTCTAATCAAAGTGTCTTTTTAAGTCACCAACAAATCATACATCAAACTGTCTTATAAGTCCTTTTTCCAACAAGATTCTTTCAAGAATATATTTTTTTATCAAGACTCAGAGCAGAAGATCTAGGATTAAAAAGAAAACAATATTATTTAGACATGATATAGATAACATTTGTCTAGGATATTTTTACATGTAACAACTTTGTTACTATTTTTGGGCCCCATAAATTGTTGAAGTCAAAATATCATTTCTAAGTCACGAACAAACTATACATCAAATTGTTGTCTTATAAAACCTTTTACTAGCAAGATTCTTTCATGAATATATAGTTTTTTATCAAGATTTAGAGAAAAAGATCCGAGATTAAAAACCAAATATTATATAGACATGATATAGATAACATTTATCAAGGATATTTGTACACAAAACAAATTTGTCACTACTTTTGGGTCCCATAAACCACTCAAGTCAAAATATCATTTCTAAGTCACCAACAACCGATGCATCAATTTGTCTCATAAGACCTTTTATCTATAAAACTCTTTCGTAAATATTCGAAAAAAAATTTCAAGATTCAAAAGAAAACCAATATCACTCAATCATCCTTATCAAATTACAAAAAAAATATGAATACACAAAACAACTTTATTGCTATCTTTAAATTACATTCATTCTTATTCTCACTTTCAAACACCCAACCCTTATCCTTCCCCATTGTAGACCTCCTCCACGCAAAAAGATAACCTAAAAAATAATTTAAAAGCAGTGATTAGGTATTTCCAATAATGATCCCCTATCATCCTAGGACCATCTTAATCCATCTAATCATAGAGAAGCAAAAGATCAAGAAAAAGATCATCTCTTTCTTACATCTAATAATGAGAATTGTACCACTCATGTCTCTTAACCTATCTAGCCAATGCAATGAATGTGACCAAATTTTTAGCCCAATATAATTAATAAGAAAGCATGGAAAAATAGTACAAAATAGGCACGCAAGTAGACAGCATAGTGAGAAAGCTACTAATCCATATGTGTCTAACTCTTGTCCACTCAACAAATGTAATATCAGATTTCTAAATATTCAACAATGACACATACATATGTTGAATGAATGAATGAATGAAATATTTTAATGACATCCACGAGACTAAACAGTCTAAGGGACCAAGACAAAACCAGGCCTAATCTGTCTTCATGCTTTTTTCCAAGTCAAATCTCCTACTATTAATTTTGACTAGAAGGTTAGCCGTCTGATTAATCTTGTCTTCCTCAAAGAGCTGGTGTATATTATCAACTTTCAAACTATTTTTGTGCTAAGTACGGATATCCTCATAAGTGGTGCATTCCATGATGAAGTGCCAATCCGTTTCCACAATCCCCTTATTGCATAAAATACAAGTTCTTTCTTCCCAAGTTTCCTTGGGTATCTTCCACCTATCGGTCTCACACCTAAGGTGATGTGATCCCATCCTCAATTGTGCAACTAACAACCTTGATTTCCCTTTGATAGCTGCACCTAAATAAAAAAATTCACCATGATCCTTTGTCGAGTTAAACTCTTTGATGTAGTAATCTTTTTTTTGCCCAATCTGATTTGCCCACATGGCAGTTCTAAATTTTTCAGTCACATAGCTTTTTATTTCACTATTAGTGCTAGGACACTCTTGCAAATTGATGTCCCACTTGTTCATCCACTTGTTGTTCTACTTCATCCAAATTTTTTTCCTACGATCTAGCATCTCCTTCGTAACCATTTTAGGCCAACGGTGGTCATCCATGTTTTCAACCTTCTTTAAATAGCTTACCAACTGAGTTAACGTCGATGCTTCCAATGGAAAAGTCCCTGCTTCAGCTAAAAGAATTTCATATGGGACTGTGGTTTTAACTTTGAGACTTCTTGTTATTAGATGTTTATGAATTCTTTCTAGTTTCCTCCAACTGCACTTTGACATACTGCTTCCCCACACTTCACACCCATAAAGAACAACCGAAACAACAAGCAAACCAAAAAGGGTTTTCTTGGTTTTCCAATCCCAAAGGCCATCTTTTCTACACCTATTCTACATAAGGTAGGAGGTTTTCCAACCTCCTAGCATCCTTTTCATATGATAAGTCTCCCAACTAAGCTTATAATGAAAGTCTATCCCAAGATACTTGTATTCTTTCACAATTTCAAGTGGGCTACCTTCAAAAAGAAAGGTATTTTTCTTATCCTTTCTATTCAATGAGAAAATCATGATTTTGGTCTTGGTGATATTCACTTGCATCCCAACCTCTTGACAAAAGAGTTCAAGAGCTTTCAAGTGTTCTCTTAACCCATGAGCTATTTTTGAAATTAGGATAAGATCATTAGCATATAATAGAAGTTTCACCACATAGCCTACCAGTTGAATACCATCTCCATCCGTATTGCTTAACCAATCTTCCAAATTATCAATGTATAGCCCAAAAAGTGTGTGGGATAGAGGGCAGCCTTGTTTAACTCCAATGTCGCTACCAAAACACTCTGACATACCATCACTAGTTCTGATTTTATCTCTAACCTTCTCATACAATCTGTGAACAGCTGCTCTATACTCATTTGGAATGCCTAATTTCTCCATTCTATTCCATAGTTTGTCTCTAGGTACCGTGTCAAAAGCTTTCTTAAAGTCTACAAAACAACAGTAAGCTTCCTCACCCTGGGTGTTCCAAAAAATTTCAATCAAATCTCTAAGGGTGATACAGTGATCAATGGTAGAGTGTCTTAACCTAAAGCTTGCCTGCCCCTTTTCCCTTTTTCCCTCATTTTCTGCCCAACTATTGATCCTTCATTCAACCATGCTCCCAAAGAGCTTGTCAAAGATAGGATTGACCATAATCATGCGGTAGTTAGATGGATTATTGATATCACCGCTTTTAAATAAAGGAATGACCACGATAGCAGTCCACTCCACAGGGAAACCATCACGATTGACATTATTCCTTAAAATTAGTTTATATAAAAAGGATAGCGTGCACATAATTTTTTTGTTATAGAGGGGAAAAAAAACCACGGTTGATAAGACCCTTCGGTAAGAGGACTTAATAAAATAAAATAATACAAATCTAGGCTATAAGAAAAGTTTTTTTCTCACAAGTTTGTGTGAATGAAAGCTTGTTGTACTTGGCTTGGAAAAAGTAGGGTTTTCTTAGGTTCACACGTTCCCAACTCTATTGTCACATCCTACTATGCTTAGATCATAGGGTAAGCTTTTTGACCATGTAAATGTAAGATCATTTCATATATATAATTGAAATAATTTAAGTTGGTTTGTAATTTTTAGTGAGAGAGGGAAATATGGTTTAAATTTAAAATTTTAGGATTTAAATTTGAATATATTTTTATTGAGGTTAAAATTGTAATTATAATTTTGAATTGTGATAATGAACATATAGATTATAAATCCAGTTTAGGTTTATGGGATATGTAGAGATGGATTCGAACTAAGATAAGGTTATTTGTCAAATTTCATGCAAAAATATGCCAACATGCAAACTAGTCAATTTATTATGAACATACAATCCAAAGTGATTATAAAACAAAGAGGAACTGTGTGGTATGCATTTTTTATGATTTTATTTTTTTTCCACTTTTGATGTGCTTGTGAACTACTATGAGAATGCATGTCAAAGTAAAACAAATAGTCAACATGGAAACTAAAGTTTAAACACTAAGGGTACATACATGGATAGTGATTCCTTCGCAAATGGGGTTGCAAGCTAAGTGGGCTTAACCTTGGGGGAAACTCCATGGTTAAGTGTGTTGGAGCTGGAGTAGTATTGGGATGGGTGACCTCCCGAGAAGGCCCAATGCTTCACCTTTGTGAGCATCACCTAGATGCAATGATTTCTAAGTGGACCATTCATTATCATGAGAGATGGGTTCTTGTGAACCACTACTCATGAAACATGGGTCAATGAGTTTGACTCATAAAAACTACACGGTTGAATCCTAATAGCAATATCACCTTTAAAATAGAAAAATTATGTAATGAGTAACTTCTCTTACACATTTAAAATAGAAACTAATTAAATAGTGTACTTGAAAACTATCTTCAAAAGTTTTAAGAGTAAAAATGATAAGGGTAAGAGATTCTCAATAAGAAAAAAATAGTAGGATTCTACGTAAATAGAAAAAGTGATAAGATTTTGCCTGAGCAAATAATTTTGGTAACACAAAAAGAGTGATAAAGGTCTATCTAAAATGGAAGTGATTATGAGCTTTTTATTGCAAAACATAACTCACAAAAGGAACATTAGTGACATATATGTCACCCTCCAATTGGTTATATACAAAGGATGCAATGAATTAAAGGCAAGGAGAAAAATAACATAAAAGAGATAAGATTCTAGCTAAGTAGAGAATTTTGGCAATACAAAAAGAGTGATAAAGTTCCATTTGAAATAGAAGTGATTATGAGCTTGTCAATTCAAAACATAACTCATAAAAATAACATTAGTGTAATTTATGTCACCCTCCAATTGGTTATATATAATGGATGCAAGAAGTTAAAGGTATAGAGAAAAATACATAATCATGATAAAACATGTAAAAGTAGTAAAGGGTATCATCATGTGATAAAGAAATAAGGGCATAGGTAAGATGTGATCATGAATGGACATGTAATGAGGGAAAACAAGGCACCCCTACTATTGTCTCTAATGAAGTAAAATAACGAGCTAATGGTAGCCATATATGCTAGATTGCCACAACCCATTTTATAGGGTTATAAAAGAAATTTTGTCTATAGTTTTTATTAGTCACGCATTACATTTTAGATTTAGATTTTAAACATAATAAATATAATTGTATGTGTTCTAGCTATCATGATCCTCAAGGTTATTGTGTATATACAAATTTTTACAAGAATGCACATATTGGCACATAATAATGATAACAGATAAACAAATTTATTCTTTCAATAGTTCACTTGTTATTGCATAATCAAAAATTAAGATATTTAATTTTCAAAACCTTCTAGGAGTATACATTCATCTTTCATAGATCATACAAGTTGTCTCCTATGAAGGTGTAAACAAGTATAATTAACAATCAAGGTACCAAAATTAACACAATAGTACAAAATAATAGTGGCAACATACATGATAATATTCCCTCATTGATAATCAAGGTACAAGTGTATCAAAGGTTGAATAAAACCAAAAATCATAAACAATGAATAAATTTCAATAACATATCTAAGGTCAACTCTTAATAATAAATGCAAAAAAATATATCCAATAAAGAACAAAGAATCAAATTTACTATTCTCATTACCAGTAATATTTTTATTATTTGCCAAAGTATACTACCTGATACATGTTCTTATGAACTATCAAAAAGAGAGAAGAGAACATCATGAGGAAATTTTAAACCAACCACAAAGCTTCAACATTGCTTCTTCATGCACCACCCAAAATAGTGACCCTACCCTTCGTGTTGGGTCATGAATATTAAATACATCTTGAGAAAGTAGAGGTAATCGATGTGGGTTACTCCATAATCGACATACATGTTTTCAAAACATAACACCTTGGACAAGGACTTTAAATATGTGTACAAACATATCACTCATCTCTAATGTTTAGAAATATAATCCTAAATATAGGTATTTACTAAGGTTAGTAGGACTTCTACACAAACATACAATACTTATAATTGTCCCTTTAAGGATCTAAAGGCATGTGCTTACCTATTACATGAAGATGGCATAATAATCCTCCAAAAAAACTATTTTACAACCTCACCTATGCAAAAATAATAGAAACCACTTAGTTGTGAAAAAATGAGTTGGTGGTAAGTGAGGAGAAGTGGGTCTAATAGAACCTCTTCTTACTCATCAACAATAATTCGATATTGTGCACATACTAAGCACATGAATATAATACAATAGTTCTCTCTCAAGATATTTAAGATCATAAAATGATTGAGCTCTATCATATACATTTATAGTAATTATACCATAAATATATTTAAATCAAGTAGAGAAGTAAAACTAAATTATATTAGTTTGCTTCAAATGGGTATACAACCCTTGTCAAGGTCACATCCTTAAAGACAATTCTTAATGAATTGCTACCCACTTACCGTAGTAGAATAACATAATAACAGTCGATAAGAATCTTTATATATTTGCACTAATAACATTATGAATTACGCACATTCCTTTAAATTAGATCTATTCTCATTCAATAACCTTTTTTCCATCGTGTAGGGGTAAACCCACAAAACTGGTTTACAATTCTAGTGAGGAAGGAAAATTTCAAAAAATGCCCCCATGGAAAAAAAATTGGTTTTTGGGGGTTCAAACGAACATTTGGTTCGAGTGAACCCAAAGGGGGTTTGCTAGAACCCCCTTCGAGTGAACCCATTAAATGTTGGGTCCTACCATTCCTGAGAAAAAACCAAAAGGAAAGCTTTGTGGAAAGGGAGTTTGCTCAAACCCCCCTTTTCCCCACTTCTCCCCCTCTAGCACCAAAAATCTCCAAAACTTTTCCCTTCGAAGCTCAAGTTGAGGATGAAAATGGAGGAGACTTCACAGACCCAACTGGATGATGGTAGTCCTTGAAACAAGCTATCCAACGAATATAATTTTAATATGTTTTGGTTTTATTATGTATTTGTTTTTTTAGTTTGATTAAACATAGGTTTTTCATCGAAAATCAAGCTCTTTTTTCTGCACAAGTGGAAAAATAAAAGATTATAAAAAAAAATTGAAAAATATCAGTGTACTAGATATTGATGTCCTTGATCCAACAAAAAAAAAAAGAATTTCAATACATACAAAAAAGTTATGTTGTATACAGTCCGCCTATGTCTAAATTATAATTGGTTTGACTTTGAAACTTGTTTAAGGAAAAAATATTCAATGAAATTCTATGAAACCAATTCCATGCACTAGATATTGTAGTTACAAATCTAAATTCGAAAAAATTGGAATTTTATCCTTCATGGAAAAAAAGTTATGTTGTATACAGTGAGCATCACTCCTTAAAAATGGTGTTTATTGAAAAAAAACTAGTTTTTGAAGATGGAAAAAGAAGTGCAATTTGATTCCAAAAATTTTGAAAAAAATATATTTAGAATCTAAAGACAAAATTTCACAAATCACTAGTTTGCATCATCTTCAAATTCCTCATGGTTTAGCCGCTACAGGTGCCCAAAAGTGAAGATTTAGTTAGAAAAAATCAGTTCAGTGTCCAATTTGGCCAAAAATTGTAAACTAGTATTGTGGGATCACCTGTAGTGTAGAAAATTGTATACCTTAACAATTTCACATTTTGTTTTGTCCCCCTAGTTTATTGGACTTAATTAAGCTTCTAATTTTCCAAATTATGCATTCCAAAGCCTAATTTTTACCATTTTCCGAAGGAGGACAAGCATTAAACAAATGCATCCAATCATTAAATTGTCCCCAACTTTGAGTTTCTTGAAAATTTGGGCCAAGAACCATTCGCCCATGGGCAACTAGGGCCCCCTTCTTAGCCAGGACCCAAATTTAAATATATTGCTGGCAATATTTTAACATCTAAAATTCAAATATGAAGTGTCATCTTTTGGAATCTAATTTTTAGGAAATTGGATAAACACCTATAAATACCTAGTCTTTTGGTCATTTGAAACTAGAACACAATTTGGAGAAGAACTTATGATCAATAATTATTGTCAAGAGCATTCAAGAGTAGAATTATCATTCATTTAAAGCAGCAATCCAAGATCCAACATCTTGTCAAAGTTTATACATGTGTTCATATTGTTTTGCGAAGGCTAGCATTGTTGTAGGTCTCCAAGCATTCAAGCATTCAAGTAAATCTATCATGCAAGATCCAAATACTTGAAGAGATGTGTATGACTTCAATCCTTCAAGGAAATCATTGAAGGGTGATGAATTGCAACATTTTCTTCATAAATCATTTCTTTCCTCTGCATTAAGGTTTTATCATTGGCATTACCATTGTGGAAGTGGGAACACTTACACGGGGTTTGGCTGAGGAAAACCCCTATCTGGCAAAACATTTTTCCTCTTTTTGAATGTGCAGGTTATAGGTTTGAAGAGGATTGAAGGAAGCTTGAAGATCCATTTTGCATTGTTGCATTCAAAGCCCTAGAAGTTGTCAAACCATGAAAACTCACCTACAAAATTTATTTATGACATATTGACAATGGGACAAGTGGAAAAAATAATCTCATATCTAGCACCAAAGGACCCCAAAAGTTGATCAAGACACCCCTACAAAGACCCATTCGCCCAAGGGAAACCAATTCCTTGTAGGCACAATAGGACCAAATTTTTTGGGCAAGTACACAGACATCTACACCTTCCAAATCTGTTGAAACTTGACTGTTTTTGTTTATCAGTTGTTGAGATTTTGCAATTTACATATTAGGGCATATAGGATCATTAGGTTAATCATTCCAAAAATATCTTCAATCCATTCCAACCCCCAATTAGATGTAGATCCATGCCTAATTGGCTCACTATCAAGGCTGAAAGTCAATCTATGCACCTTGTTGATCTACATATTGATGAAACTTGGAAAAAGGCCACCATTTCATCCTAGATTCTTTGCATTTAGGACCTAAGATCCCTTTTTCTATATTTCATTTTGCTGAACCCGATGTCCTAACACTATAAACTTTCAAAAATTAGAATTTTTTCAAACCCTAGATCTAGGTTTTTAATTGCATTGTTTGCATTTCTCACTTAGGGTTTCAATTTTGCATCATAAAAACATAAAAAGACAAAAAAAAATTGCATTACATGTTGCATCATAAGTTGCATTAAGGTTTGATTCAGTCATCTTTAAATTTTATTTACATTCATTAGGACATTAAATTTTGAAATTATTCATTACATTGCATCTTTCATTTAGGCCAAAAAGTAAAAAAAAAAATTGCATTATTTTATTTCAAGTTTGCATCAAATATTCGTTTTCAAAATTTTGCATCTTAGACTCAGTCAATTATTGCATGATTAAGATCTATAAATTGCATTTAAAATTTTCCTTTATTGTTGCACATTTGCATGTGAATTACATTATCTTAAACTAAGGAATTTCAAGAAAAAAAAATCATTGTCAAACCTATTTGCAGATAGGAACAGTAACCTTAAAAAGCAACTTAAACATTCATCTTTTTGGTCTTTAGAACCCTAAACAATGACTCAAACACCCTTGGGAGACCTTGCCCTTGTATAGGTATTTGAACAATATTTTTCATAATTATTTGTCTTTGTCTGCTCAGTTTCACTGTACTTGCATATCCTTGTCTTGGAATCAATAATTGCATGTTTTTAGGCATTTTGCATTTAGTTCATTTAGTAAAAAAAAGTGCATTATTTAGAATCAAAATTTGCATTCAACAATCATCATTTCTAGGTCTTTGCATCTTACAATTAGTCAATTATTGCATTGTAGATTTAAAATTTGGATTCAAAACTTGTTTGTTTCACAATTGCATTTTGAAATATATTACCTTAAATTGAGCAAAATCTAGAAAATATCAACTATTTAACTTGTTTGGAACCAAAGAAAGAAACATTAAAAAACAATATAAAAATTTAAATTTTTAATTTTTAGAACCCTAATCAAGGATTCAGACGCCCTTGGGCAACCCTGTCCTCGTACAAGTGTCTCAAGCAACTTCTGCACATATTTTTTCCTTTGTAGTTTCACTTTGTTCCTGCTTGAAAATTTCTGATTTGAAATTTTGAAACTATGTTATTGCATGTACAAGAAAGGTGTCATTTTTCTTGATTTGTTGCAAATTTGGGAAAAAACTTGTTGCATTTCAAATTTTTAGGACAATTGTTTACATCATTTTCTCATTGTAGAAATCTTGTGTTATCATAATTCATATTCTATTCTCAAATCTCATTGATAATTTTAAGGGATTTTTTTTACAAGCATATCAAAATGAGTTTATTGCCCCTATTTTGTTGTTTTTTCTTGATCCCTCTCCCACTAAACCTCCTATGAGTGAGGCTACATCAGTAAAAGAGAATACAATATTATAAAATCGTGACAATCACGTTTATTCTTCTCCCAGTATCTCTCCTATTTGTGAAGAAGATATCTTGGTGAACATTAGAAGATCCAATCATTGAGAGTCATGTGAATCTTGATTTCTTATCTCCCCCTACCTCTCCTACTTGGGAAGATATTGTTAGACAAGAGGATGCAATCATAGAGAATCATGATAATCATAGTTATCCTTCTCTCGATAGCTCAACTACTTGTGATGAAGGTATCTTGGTGTTAGAAGATCCAATCATTGAGAGTCATGAAAATATTATTTGTCCCTCTCCCAATGCTTCTCCCACTTGGGAGGATATTTTTGGACAAGATGATGAGATCATTGATACATGTATTTCAAAATATAATAAGAGGAATTTCTTATATGAAGATGTTAAGGTGAGATTAGATTCCCCCTTGATAGAATAAAATCAACAAGAAGTTAAATTTGTTGAGGTTATGAATGCACAATTGACCATTAGATCTCCCTTGATTGTTGGACCTCCTAAGAGTCCTTTAGTAATTGGACCTCCTAAATCACTTCTCATTATAGAACCTCCTAAACCTCATGGGTATATCCTAAGCTTTGCAAAGCAACTTACTAGTAATCATGTGTTGCAGCAACCAAATTATCATATAGTAGCTCACACATATAATACTAGGAACAATAAGCAACAAAAGAAAACTTTAACTCTCGTCCCATTGTATCTTCCACCCGCACCTAAAATTTTGTAGTGTGGTGGTAAAGAATTTGATCTTGTTAAGCAACTTCATAACACTCCTTCTAAGATATCCTTGTGGATTGGATTCAAACATCACCTACTTACCATGAAATGCTTCAAAAGGCTTTACAAAACATTGTTATCCCTCCTAGTGTGTATCCAAATGATGTGGTAGCTTTTATTGAGAATATGAATTCACCTAGTATGGACATTGTCTTTCATCAAAGTGAATTACCTCCTTTGGAAATGCAAAAGAAAAATTATGCTTTGATGATATTAGTTGTTATTAACAAGGTTGGGATTAGGCATACCCTTGTTGACAATGGTTCAGGGCTTAATGTTTGTAGTGTGAACCTTTTGGAAAGAATTGGAGTAGATAAGACTAAAATTCATCTAGCTGATTTATCTATCTGTGGTTTTGATAATGTGGGAAAACAACTGCTTGGTGTGATAACATTACCTATTAAATTTTGCAAGGTTACATTACAAACTCCTATCCATGTCATGACCCATGACCTTTCATATAATATTCTCTTGGTTAGACCATGGATTCATGAAATGAATGGAATTTCATCAACGCTACATCGTCTAATGAAATACACTTACAAAAACAAGGTTTCCACGATAAAAGTTGATCCTAAATCTGAAAGTTGCTTACAAATTGAAACAAGAATGAAGAATCCTCTAAGAACATTAGCACCAACTACAAAATTGGAACCTTTACAAATCAAAGATAAAAATAAGAGTGTTTCATCGGTGACAAAGTTGTTAGATGATGATTGGGGATCGTTAGATTTCACACCTACATTTAATGGAGAATACAAGATCATACAACCAAAATTAGGAAAAGAGAAAGAAGCTACCATGATATCAACACAATCTATCACTAGGTCATCAAAATAATTTGAGTCTACAACTTGTAGCAAAGAAGAGGAAAACACAACTTATACATCCACATATGATGATCATGCAAAACCACCTTCTTTGAAAGAAATGGAAGAGGATATCAACTTTTGAAACAATGTGGATATAATAGAAAATGATGTGGAGTGAAAGAACAAGGCATTCATGTTCCTATAGAGCCTAGCACGAAAGAAACAACAAGAGGTCTTGGCTAAATTATCCTTCAAAAACATCAAAAATCATTTCACTTAATCAATAGCATTAGTTGTTGCTCCTTGTCATGTGGTACTTTTAGTATCACACATCACTCACTACCATGCATGAGGGTATAAACTTGGCTTTATGCAATCATATTTTATTTTCCAAGGAGCAACATATCATCCATTTTTGGCTCATCCTTATCCCTACACTTGGCGGGAAAGGTTATTGGGTGGCCTTGTCCTAGGTGCATTCCTTCCAATGAGGAATCCCTTTCTATTTCCTTAAAATTTTAGTGTAGAAAGTACACTAACATTTTAAGGGGGGCATATGGTCCCTCGCTTATTATTTGTATATGAAGTGGCCCCTTCTTGGTGATGATAATGTGTATCTCCTAGGAAGCGTGAACTTCTCAACCAAAGTGTGGTCTTCTTAATCCATGTAATGTGTCTCGTTTGTGGTGATATTAGACTGGATGTCTTATAAGAGTGATATTTCTTGGCATATGACTTTCTCCTTAGTGGTAACACTATAGATAGTGTTCCCTAGGGTGTGATTTTCTATTCCCAGACTAATCCTCTCTTGGTGGTGATGTCAAGTGTGATGTTCCCTAATATGTGGCCTTTCATGAATTAAGAAAATCCCCTTTGATTGTTGTTGATATAGTTAACTTTTTTTACCTTATCCCAATATCATTTATACACCATTTGAGGTGAGTTTTGTTTGCACCCCCTGGGGTGAGTTTTGTTTGCACCCCCTGAGGTGAGTTTTGATGCACCCCTTGAGGTGAGTTTCGTTTGCACCCCCTGAGGTGGTTTTTGTTTGCACCCCTTGGGGTGAGTTTAGAATTTATTCTTCACATTGTTCATGAATGTTGAGCCTAGTGTGGCATTGGCATAACATGTTGGAATATAAAGTCAATTTTATTGTTATTCCAGTAGTGATGGATAGTCAACATAGAGTTGTATGATTCATACTTTCTATTTATGGATAGTTGTGTTTGACAAGGACTCTACAACTCGGATTTCTTACTCTATTGAAGTCACACTTTCTGTAACTTTTTAGAAGATTGTTGTAATTGTGAATTTCCTGAGAAATAAAATACGAAATATCTTTGCCTGTGGTTTTTCCTGGTATAATTTTACCAGGTTTTCCATGTAAATATTGTGAACTAATATTGTGCTTATTGTTTTTCTCTATTTTTTGCACTATAAATTTTCTTACATAACATGGTTGCCCATCATAATGCACCTTGCTTGGGGCCATCTATTTCATGATTTTTTAGCATAATACAACTTGCTAGCCTTGTGAAACCTATTATATTTCATGGAACCTAGCATAATAGAGCTTGCTAGCCATGTGGAATCTATTATATTTTTATGGTTGTTAGCATAATACAACTTGTTAGTCCATACACCTTTTGCATTTATTTTGACATTGTATGTTTGTGTATCTTGTGTTGTTGCATATCATACATGTGCGTTCCTTTGTGCCTATGTTGGTTTTCTGTGGAATCTTAGATCTTGGGGTCTTGATCACTCTCCTTGATCCTTTGTCATCCTATCTATTCAACATTTGTGTATTTGAACCCCTATTGACATATATTTCTTTACTTTAGTGTGATCTTGAGAGTAAATTCATACTCTCAATAAAGTGGGGGCTAAATATAGTGTAGAAATTTGTATACCTTAACAATTTCACATTCTATTTTCTCCCCCTAATTTATTGGACACAATAAAGCTTCTAATTTTTTAAATTATGCATTCAAAAGCCTAATTTTTACGATTTTCTGAAGGACTTGAAGCATTAAACAAATGCATCCAATCATTAAATTGTTTGTGACTTTGAGTGTCCTAGAAATTTGGGTCAAGACCCATTCACCCATGGGTGAATAGGTCCCCCTTCTTTGCCAGGCCCAAATTTAAATATGTTGTCAGTGGTATTTTAACATCTAGAATTCAAATATGAAGTGTTGGCTTTTGGAATCTAATTTTTCGAAAATTGGATAAACGGGTCTATAAATACCTAGTCATTTGATCATTTGAAACTAGAGCACAATTTGGAGAAGAAATTATGATCAAATATTATTGTCAAGAACATTCAAGAGAAACATTATCAGACAATGTTCAACAAAGCTCTAGTGGAAAAAGTGGGTCAGTTTCTTTTGGAGGGTGAAAAATATTGGGTACAGATACTAAAGGCTAAATATTTAAATAATAAGGAGGCTTGTTGTTTTCTCAAGAAAAAAGAGCTACCTTATGGCTCTATATTTTGGAACAATCTGCTAAAAATTAGAGGAACATCGAGTAAGGGAGCGAAAGTAAGGATTGGAAATGGGCTTAGAACTAAATTTTGGGAGGATGTTTGGTCCACATGTGCTCCTTTATCTACTAGAGATGGCCCTTTAGCAAATCAAAATCAAATTAAAAAGAAGCATTGGTAAGAAGGTCTCTAATTATTTGTATTGGGAAGGTTTCAAACCAAAATGGATTGACTTCAAAAAAAATTGAATAATGGTGTTTTAAGGGGTGGTGGACAGCCAAATTGGGATGTTGCCTTGAACCTGCTATTGAGTCTAATTGGTAACCATAACCTCTTTTCAAGAAACAAAGTAGATGAATGGATTTGGACAAAAAATGCTACTGGGAGGTTATCTGTTAAGTCAGCCTATGAGGTTATGGATCTGCAACCTCTTAACATGGGAGTCTTTAATTGGAATAAGGTGTGGAAGAAGAATCTAATTCCTAAAATTAGTTGTTTCTAGTGGGTTGTGATACATGGTAAGATTCTTACAATTGACAATCTTAAGAAAAGAGGTTGGTACTTAGTCAATAAATGTTATCTATGCAATAAAGAAGAAGAAACTATAATGCATTTGTTCTTTCAATGCCCTTATGCTCAAGAAGTCTGTGATTTTTTCCTACAAAATCTTAAGGTTGAATGGGTTTTCTCTGCCTCGATTAAAATGTTTGTTGAAGGGTGGTTCTTGAGTCCTTATTCTCATAATATAATCCTCAACTTATGGGGGCAGGTTCCCCCATTTCTTACTTGGAGTTTGTGGAAAGAGAGAAACAATAGGGTATTTTGGGATGTTGCTAAGAGTAGCAAGGAGCTATGTATGGTTATAAGGAGACAGATTAGAGAAAATATCAAAAGTTTTAAGTACACCCAATCTAAGCAAGGGCCTACCTATCAAGAGTTAAGAATAAAGAACAGTGAGAGATTTCCCATGACCTTAGCAATGTGAATTGGGCTAAACAAATCATAAGAAAAAGTATTTTTTGGATCCCCTTGATCCAGGATGGGGGAAATGTAATTTTGATGGATGCTCAAAAGGAAATCTTGAGCTGGAAGGAGCAAGAGTGGTCAGAGATGGTCGAGGTATTTATCTAGCTAGATACAGCAAGGGTCTAGGAACAACAATGAATAATTTTGTTGAAGCCTATGTTGTTTGGGTTGGAATCGATTATCTCAGAGATAATGGGTATAGGAAGGTTATTGTTGAGGGAGACTAAGATTATTATTGATTATCTTAAAAATATAGTTGAAGCTCCCTGAGAAATAAAAGACCTACTGGATTACTGTAAAATCATATTACAATCCTTCCAACATTACAAAATCCACCATACTTTTAGGGAAGGTAATATGGTTGTAGATGCATTGGCTAACTTTGGCCTCAGACAAAAATAAAATAAAATTGGGACTTCTCTAATCTATCTAATCAATTAAAAGAAATATTTTCTAACGATAGATTGGGATCGATTGATAGATTGGGAGTTCGGATTAATTATGGATAGAGTAATAATGATTAAAAAGATTGTTGTGTTTAGGAGTTTTGAGGTTATGATGAATTTGTGGTGGCATCTTAGCAAGTTGACAAGATGGATCGGGTGGCATGGGGGTAAAGGTACGCCAAATCCCAAAGACATAAGAGGAACGAAATAGAAAGGACAGTGTATTTGGATTGCCTCGTACTTCAATAAGGAAGGTTTAAATGAGGAAATAATGAACACAATCTGCATCGCAAATATTATAGAGTATGATCTTGGAAAAGACATACTCACATGTGCTAAGGCCGATGGAAAGATGAGTAATAAATTAAGTATAATCATGACTAACAAGGGTGGCGGAGCTGTCAAATTTAATTATGGTGGGGCTTGAAAAGGTGATAACCGACTTTGCTTCAATTTCAAACAACCTACCAAATGTTTTGAGCCATTATTTTCTCAAATGAAAAATCACAAGGTTTCCATTCAAACTGAATTTTTTGAGTTGTCAATTGCAATTGTCGAGAACGATAACAGGCAAAGAAACGAGTTTCTTCTCCTTCCAAAAAATTACCCCTACAAAGAAAACACTATGGGAGGTCCAAGGAAAAGAATGGAGCCATGCAAGCATGATTCTCTACAAAAAAACTTGGAGCTATGGGGTCTCTTTGAAAGAGTTGGTTTTACCCCGTATTTTTTCGCCATGGAAGGATATAATGAAAAGCTAAGTTACAAGTTTTCCAATGCATGGAAGGACAGTGAAATGCAGTTGGGAGGTCTCCATTTCAAATTGGATGTGAAGCTAATAGCTCAGGCGACGGGACTAGCTTATGAAGGAAATAAGGTAGCAAAGGTAAGTAATGGTAAATACCAAGATTATATTAAGAAATTTTATGAGGATAAAGAGAAGGCTGAGAGATTCCATAATGGTTATTCTAGGGTTTTACTTCCTCCCTCATACCATAATGTGTGTTATTTTTTTATGAATTATTTTACACTTGAAGGTCATTTCCAGTCAGTTCATGGCTACCACTTCCCAATTCTAAACTATATCTGACACCTTGAGAAGATAAACCTGACTTTCTTCCTCTTCTCATCCCTGAGTTAGAGTTTATCCAATTGTACAAATCAACCATTACACCAGGGTTTAATTCATGATATCTATAAATATGTGTTGGCCATGTCCCTGCAGAGTAATCCTTCCCTCAAACTGATTGAAAACCCTACCCCTAAGAGCTCTGTGAAAATTGAGCTTATTGAGAGTTGACCTCACACTCTGTCTAAAAACCCCACTAAGACTTCTCCTAACCCTATGGACTCCTCATGGTCGGACCTTCTTAAGGTCACTCCTAAAAAATGAAATGCTACTTCTATTGGCCTTGTTGTGAATGAAAAAAGCAAAATACTTATCCACGAATTGGGGGTTGACACAAACACTATTACTATCCTGGATGACAATGACAACCCAGAATGTTCAACTCTAATGGGTCGAAGGTCTACCAGGATAGCTTTGGCGGCATCAAAAGGGTTGGGCAGCAATAAAAATTCTAAAAGTTTGGAAGAAAAATGTGTTGTAGGATCTCAGGATAGCAAAGGGAAGAAAGCAACGAAGGAATATTTTGATTCCTCTTCAGAGGAAATCCTGGACAGTCTTGGTGGTGAGTCGGTTGAGGAGGAGGATTCCAGCAACGAGGAAATTGAAGGTGATTCACAACAAGAAGATGTTCAGGAGGTTGAAGAAGATAATGACAGGGCTATGGAAAACGAAAATGCTACCAAGGACCCAAAGATGATGGAAATCAAAAACCCTAGTGAAGAGAATATTGCAAGTTTTGACACATAGAATTAGAAGGGTGGAAGAGAGGTTGGAACTGATGGAAAATATTATGCAAGCGGAAGATAAGGATAGAATATTCCAAGCCCTTGAAAAGGCTATGAAGAGTTTATGCAGAGTGGTGGATGCAGTAATGAAAAAGGTTGGTATGGCTATGGTTTCAAGCCAAGGAAAAATTAAGAAGCAATAGAGGAAAAAGGTGATGGAGGGTGAAGAGGACTTATTCAGAAAGATGGAGCCTAAAGAGACATTTGAAGACACCATCGAAGACCAGCTAAAAGCTTGGAGTTTGATCAAGGATGCCTAATCCTTGGTCTTTGTTATGCTTTTTTGTCTCCTGTTGCTATGGTTTTTGGTGCTACTCTTGGTGATTTTAATACTGTTAATAATTGTTCGTGCCTGAACTATAATATTTTTAGCTATATTTTTGTTAGCAGTGTTAGTTTTAACATGGACATTACTTTAAGGCTATTCGGTTATAACCTACCCTACTAGTGGGATTTTAAGATGAACTAGATGTATTTTTTTGCTATGTCTGATAGGGCTATAATGTTTTATCCATAAGGTATAGGTTAGGTTTTTGGTTGATGGGTTGGGGAAGTGTCTCTCAGGTCTACTTCCTCTTGATGTTTTTTTGTTTGATTGTTGTTCTTTACTATGTTGTACTAAACTGTTAGGGTCAAGGCCCTTTTCCTGCTTAATTAATCAAAAACATTATCAGACATTTATAAAAGAAATCCAAGATCTAACATCATATCAAAGTTTATGTGTGTTCATATTGTTTTGTGATAGCTAACATTTTTGTAGGTCTCCAAGCATTCAAGCAAATCTATCAAGCAAGATCAAAATCCTTGAAGAGATGTATATGAATTCATTCCTTCAAGGAAACCACTAAAGAGTGGTGAGTTGTATAATTTTTTTCATTCATCATTTCCTTCCTTTCCATTAAGGTTTTCTCATTGACATTTCCATTGTGAAAGTCGGAACACTTCAATGGAGTTTGACTAAGGTAAACCCCTATATGGCATAATATTTTACCTCTTTGTGAATATATAGCTTACAGGTTTGAAGAGGATTGAAGGAAGCTTGAAGATCCATTTTGAATTGTTACATTCAAAGCCCTAGAAGTTTTCAAACCATGAAAACTCACCTACATAACTTATTTATGATATTTCAAAAGGGGGGCAAGTGGAAAATAGAAGCTCAAATCCAGCACCAAAGGAACCCAAAAGTTGATCAGGACACCCCTACAAATACCCATTTGCCCAAGGGTGACCCAGTCCTTGTAGGCACAACATGTTATGTGTCTTTTTCCCCAAGAGAAGAGAAAATTATGAAATAACCCTTTAGAATTAAAAGGGAGATAGAAAAATAAAGGATATTATGATGCTTTTGGTTAAAAGAGAGATTAATAAATAATATATATAAACTCTTTAAAAAGGGAAGAATGATTATTTATTTTAAATAATTATTAAAAGGCAACCTTTGTGAAAGGGTGTGATGGTTTGGAAACAATCCCCTAAGTCTTATATAAGTATTTATCTAAGACTTGGAAAGGTGCTCAAGAATGGAGAACATTTGAGGAAGAAGAAAGTGGTTGGTGAGCTATAGACAGGATTGGGAAGGGGGCACATCTTATGTGTTTGTCCAACTTGGGGTATAGATGTGCACTCAGGATGGTCTTGGCTAGGGCATGGTTATTGCATGGGTGTTGAGAATTGTTCTAGAGGAACCAACACTAGTGTAGAGCGAAAAAGTACGCTTATTCCTCCTAGACTGCTCCATAGCAAGAGCTAGTACCACTGACATCTTTCTAGGGTGAGAGTGGCTTTTCCAAGTGTTATTATTTAGATAATTATTAAAATCATCCATTCTAAATTATATGGAGAATAGTATATATATATGATTTTGGTGTTAATGAATTATATGGATGTGTATTCAATTTATGATGTTAACCATCTATTTTGGAATTTCTTAATAAACTATCACCTATTATCTTTTGCATTGGTTATTCACATCTATTTTAATAATATTGTAACTTTTAAATTACCTTTATTCTAATATTTAATTCACTAAATCTGATACTAACACTAAAATAACTTTGGAGAAAAAGTGGCATCACATTTGGTATCAAATCCTAATGATTAGGCCTTCCTATCTTTGAATTTTCTTACAACCTAGAATTCCATATTATATGTCCTTGTGGGATTTAATGTTGGATCTCCATAATGAAAACCCAAAGTTTTAACAATTTAACTACTTGTTAGATACACCATTATTTTTTAATTATATTTATAAATAAACAAAGATGGTTAGTAAATTTAACAAAATTTACAAGGAGATCATGATGCATTAAATTGAGTGGATCATGTGAGGTTTAAAGTTACCCTTTCAATAAACTCTATCTTTAATAGGCAATGGAAGCTCATTAATAAAGAATTTCATTTGCTTCATCAAATTGTCTCTAAACATCATATTATCCATTATCTTGAAAAAAATTATAATACATATTAAAAATAAAAATGTACATAATATGATAGAAAAGATGACTCTAAACAAAAACAAGAAGTTTTAAATTTAGAAAGAAAAACATATATATTTTCTTAGCATAGGTGTACAAATTGTCGTCAAATAAATCCGCAAACGGGGAGTTGAAATTAGAAATTTGATAAATACCTATAGAATATAATAGAAGGATTTTAACGTCCACGAGACCAAAATAAGGCCTATGGGATAGTGACCCCTATTATTTTAGCATTGTGAAGTGTTTTTCTCTTGTCGTTTAGTTTTATAATGAGCTCTCCCATTCTACCCACCCATTTCATGCTGAATAAATCTTGAAAATTTGCAGTTGTTAACCCACTTGTGTAGCTTCCTCTAATGTCAATGTAAGCTTTACAATCTATGAATAAAAATTATGGAGTTGCTGAAGTTATGAGACTATATAATTGTTTTTGTCGTAAATCATTCAAATTGCATGTCGTTACAAAATGGACATCTTTCATTCTCGTTGAAAGAGTATACCGATTTGGTGTGAAGATGTGGCTCTTGTGAATGGAAGTCCACACAGATCTTCTAGTTTTGTCATCAATAGTAGATGAAACATCATGCTACTAATGACATTACATGTTTCTTCTATGCAAGTCTTTTAGGTCATGACATTAGATCTTGTGTTTTATGAAACAATTAAAGCTCATTTGAATGGTTCTAATACAGATCTTTGAAAGAGGTCAATAAATTAATGATCAGGTCACAAAACAACGTGCAACTCACTTGGTCTAAACATTACAAACAATAAACTTGACTTCAATGATCCAAATTTTGAAAAAAAATAAACTACTTGAAATTTTCTAAAGACTTTTTCAACAAATCAATTTTGTATTGTCATTGTATTCCATGGAGTTGCTTATGTTTGAGGCATATTGTTGATTGGTTTATGTATCCCATTTATTCTTCCACATTGTTAATATGCAGCACCCATTTTATCATTTCCAACTACGATATCTAAAATAGATCTACACTTCATTATGCACTAATAGATGTCCAAATCTGCTCAACAAATCCAGTATGTGCATTCTTGCAAATCATTTCATAATATTTGTACATTTGAAAGAAAAGTTATATTTTGAATAGGGATTCATAACCTATCATTTCTAAGTATACCTTATCGCTAGAAGTACATAGGTTATCTTAGTGAAGATAAGGTGTTGTCTTCACCCTTGATCTACAATTATGATAGGTTTGAATGACGAGTACCATGGAAAGTGAGGTCAAGGATCTATGCACCCTTCAAAATAATTATTTCACTTCTCAATGATTTAGATCTTCCCTTGGTGTGTACTGACAATTATTATAAGATATGTAACCCTCCTAGATCCACAGTGACTATGTCTTCTTTGTCTATAGTCAAAGCCAATATCTTTAGGATTGATGGAAGTTGTAAAGTGGAGAGTTCTCTTCATCCTTTGTCTAGATCTATTAATATCAAAGTCTCATGGGCAAACTATGGAAGCATACCTCATCACTTAGCTCTTTGTTGTACCCAAAATTAAAAAATTTGCTTCATTAAGTCATTTTGGTAAAAATGGTCAAAATCTTGTAAAATGATCATCAAAAATTCAAATAAAGTCAAATTTTCTAAAAATAGCAATTTTCTATTTTTAGAAATTTTTGAAAAATAAATGGACCATAGGATTTTTCTAGGTTTATTATCAAAAGGATGCTCGCAAAATTTTGGAAAATTTTGAAATTAGGGTTTCAAGCCCTATTTTTAAGGAAATTGGCTAAAAATATAATCTTTGCAAAAATAGCTCAAATTAATTTTGATTAGTTGATTCTACATCATGATCATGCTAGTCCAGTCAGAATTGTCAAAAAGTTATTTTTTCTCGAGTGGGTCTATTTCACTTTTTCAAAAGAAAAATCAAGACCTCTGAGGTCATCAATGGAGGATGGCCAACTACCAGGTGTTAGAATCTAAGTCTCAAACACTACACAGATCAATCCAGGGTGAAAGATGCTCAAAAAGTGGTAAACAAAGGAGGGGAATTCAAAAAGTTGAAAATTGCAAAAAAAATAAACTAAGTCTAGAGATGTTGGGCGCCTTATTTCAAGGGAGGCACTTGGTAGTCAATGCCTTAGTCAAATTTTTAGTCTTCACAAGTCATGCACGTGCAACAGTGAACATGCTCAATGCAGTTGATGAGATGGTGAACACAAAGCATGAGAATATTGAAAATCATCAAAATTTGACTGTCTGGAGCACAAAAGTGCCCTTGCTAGCCAGGGCACCCAAGATTTTAGGCAGTCAAAAGTGATTTTAGGGTTTCTAGCTTCAAACAAGTTCTTTCCAGATTTGAGCAGGCTTTCCAATGAGTCTAGCATCCAGTTCACGAGATTTATAAAATGCCCGAAAACGAAGATCAAACGGAAAATGAAGAAAGTCAAAGGAAAATCAAGAGCTTAAAATTTGACTAAGTTTAGTAAAGAAAGGAACCCCTGCTACCCAAGGGCGCCCAACATTTTGAGCCATCAAATTCAGTTTTTAGGTTTCACGACTTCCAAGAGTTACTTCTCAAATTTGATCAGGCTTCGCAACGAATCCGTCAGTAGGTTCTCAGGATCAATCGAATGAATAGAATTGTGGATCAAATTGAGGTGTTTCATTAGAGGGACAAATTGAAAAATCATACTCTGACACACATGGGTACCCCAATCAACTAGGGGTTCCTAGCGTTTTGATCCCTCGAAACCAACTTTTAGAGTTTGAAAAATTGGTCATTCTTTCTGAAATTCTTCAAGCTTTCCAATGAATATCTCAACCTGACCACAGGATTCATCAATTACCAGCAATTGTAGATCAAACACGAAACTAAAGCATGGGAGACAAATTGGAAAAGTTGAAAAACATTAAAAAATGGTTGTCTAGCAAACAAAAGTGCCCCTATTAGCCAGGGGTACCCAACATTTTAAGCCCTCAAAACCACTTTTTAAGTTTAGCAGCCTCCAAGAAATCTTTCTCAGATTTATTCACACTCTTCAACGAGTCTGTCAGCCAAACCAAAGGATCCATCAGATGTCCAGAATCGAAGATCAAACGGAGGCATTTCAACAAGGAAAAGTTAAAATTTCCAAAAAATATTCTAACACTACAAAAGTTGGATGCCTTATCTCAAGGAAGATGCCCAAGTTAACTTGAGTTAAAAAAAATTGAAGACGTTTTCATTTTTCATAAAGACATGATTTGGTCACCCTATTTTTTAAGGATTCTTTGAGTTGATAGATATTTTCATGTGATGACTAGTAAATTTAGGGTTTTCACAAGTTAAGTATGTGTTTCACCTCTAAACATTATTTAAGAAGCTTTGGGTGTCTATTCTTCATTATTTTGCAAGTTAGCTTGAAGAGGAAGAAACACAAAATTTTCTTATCAACGGGATTTGGAGGATCAAAAGAATGGAATTTTCATAGTTCTTCATAGATTCAAGTACATATTACACAGAAGAATACTTTTCCATAATCCATTTTTCCAGGGCATCATTTTTCAAAAACAGGTCATCTTTTCCAAATTTCATCAATTTGGGTCTCTCTATTTTTCACTTCTCTTGAAGATTGGTGACTTTTTATGCAAGATTTCAGCCCTATTTTTTAGGGATTCTTGAAAAATAAGTTTTTTCAAATAACTAAAAATCTAGGTTTATTCAAAGCAAAATTGGCTACAAAACCCATATCTTAGGTTTTTCGAAAAAATTGCTTCTACGGCTTCCACTTTTCAGAAGATCTATTTTTTTGGCAAAAACTCAGTTTTTTGAAAAAGAGATGATCTGGATCTCTTCAGCACATGAATAACTACAAAACCCATATCTCACATTTTTTTAAAAATAATTGCTTCGCTACTCTACCTTTTAGGGTTTCTTGCATGTTCTTGAAAAAATCAGTTTTTTTAGAAATGGACGATCTAGGTCTATTCAGAATGACATTCTCTACAAAACCTAGACCTCAACTTTTTTCAAAAAAAATTCCTTTTTTCAGAAGAAAAATTAGTGAAGCTATTTTTAGCTATTGTGTAGAACTTGTCTGAACATAGTTGTTTTCACAGTTAAAAGTTGAGTTTTCAATATGCAATTCTCTCCAATTGAAATCAAGACCAAATTGGTCTTCTTCATGATTTCTTGAAGACATTTGACACCAACTTGCATCAAGTACATCCAGTGGTTGATTTGAACACTTTGAAAGGCATAGATAGCATTACAATCAAGAATCTCGATCATTCCAAGTTGTTGGTAGCAGCTTCTTTTCCCATCTCAACGCAAAACATTGAGTTTGTGATTTCTTGTGTCAAGCATTACAATACCACTTCATGAGAAATCCAATCACCGAATGGGCGTATTGTTTGCAGCCTTAAGTCGGCAGATATTGAGAGATGTTTTATCATTCCACAATGTATAGATAACTTTATTGTATCAATACAAGAATGTGAAAAGGCATGGAATATGCAAAAGGATCAGTGACAGAAAAGGTTTGTACAAAGGTGGTTGAAAGAGAAGTGAAACACTTTTCCTAAGAACATTGGATGTGGTGAGTTCAAGGATGAAATTGCAATCTTGATTACTTTTCTCAACCAAGTAACATGTCCAGAAGAAGCACATAAATTTTAGCCTTGGATGTTCTACATCATGTCCCAGATTGTCAACAAATGAGAACACTACGACTGGCCAGCATTGATCAACGATACTCTTCACCACCAGCTGATGGGATTCTTCAAGGCCCGTGAATTTCACATGATTTCATATCTTGTATATCTAATAGCCTTTCAAGGCAAGTTTAGAGGTTTGAATGTCATTGGAACCCTGGGCATTCAACATGTGTATGAGCATTACTCACAATTAGAGTTCTCATAATTAGAGCAACATTTCAAGCGAGTGAATGATATTTTCCTAATGCATACAATGTGGGATCTTGATGTGAACCTCAATCCTAGACCTACACAAACATGGCAAACAAGCACATTATTAGATTGAAATGCAAGTTAAGACAAGGATTCCCCATGAAATTAGATTGAAACATTAACTTAGAAAGAAAATGAAGAATAATACAAATGAAAGTAAATGAATCTTATTTTAATGAACAAACTATCAATACCATGGGGGAATTGGTGTCAATTATGTGTAGAAATTGGCCTTTTCCCAACTCCTTTGTAAGCTTTGATGATTTTATCCACTTGATGGTGAAGAACAATGGTAAACTCCTTGAGAAAACCTACAATGACCTAGCTATGGTGATGGAAAATGCTCAAGAAATGCTGTGAAGTTGCTCTAATGTAAAGATAATAACTTTGCATTCAAATTGTGGATGATGAATGAGAGGAAGAGTCTCTCATTTATAGATTTCAAATTGGAAGAAAGAGCAAGATTTGAGCAATGTGGGATCATTCAACATCCAATGGCCAAGTGCCACTTGTCAAGATGTGAATGGTTGAAGGTTGTGCACATTTTTATCAAAGTGCCAATAAATTTTATTAGGTGGAATTTGAAATTAGTGAAATGACTTGTTGGAGAGGGAAGAAAATGGAGTTATGGCCACTTGGCTCAAGGAAAAAGGACTTGTAAGGTGAAATAAATGCCTTGTTGGAAGGACTAAGTCCACTTAGATTTGAATTCAAATTTGAGGGAATATTCTCCTTTTATGTCATGTTGAGAGAAAATAGAGATTTAATAAATGAATTAAATGTATTTTCATGTGCAAGTGGTAAAATTTAGAGGATGGGACATGATTTAAGATTAAACTAATCAAAGATTAATTAATGTAATGAGGAATTAGGAGATGTGTCAATTTAGACTTAAATTTATGTATTGATTTAAATCAAATTGAGAGGAAGGGTTTAATTAAATAAATGTTTTGATTTATTTAACTAAAGGGGATCTTTAAAGATATCAATTTTCCACAATCCATCTAGTATTCTAAGAATATTTCTTGATTTGATTGTGTTTTGATGTGAAAAATCAAAACACGATCAAATCCAAAAATATTCTTAGAATAAAGGGGATAATGCTAGATTAAATCAAATAAGGTTTAATTTATTCAATTTAATAAGAGGATTTTAGAGATTTGATTTAAATAAAAATGAATTATTCAAATAAATAAAGATAGAGGATTAATTAAATTAAATTGATTAATTTAATCAATAGGGGAGAATGACTTAATTAGATAAATAATAATTTTTAATTAATGGATGAAGAGTGATGATAAGTTGAGAGTATGATTTAGGACGAAACAATGTTAGTAATCAGGATCAAGTGTGTTAGTCAATTTTCCATGTCTACACTTGGCAATGAGTTGCATATACGGTTTTCAGTAGATGCTAGATTGGCAATGGCATATTAGGCTGATTGGTTTATCCAATTTCCCACTTTCTCTTGCATATGATTATATGGCTTCTCAAGCGATCTAGCCATGCCACCTAGATATCCAATGAATAAGGTAGTGTTCATCCTAAGGGAAGTACATGAAGTCCACACCTTTTTGCGTAATAGACACAAGTTTTTCATTAGTTTCCCATTTGCGATGAGCATATATAGATGCAGATAAACAACTGAT
Source organism: Sequoiadendron giganteum (assembly GCA_007115665.2). Classification (NCBI taxonomy): domain Eukaryota; kingdom Viridiplantae; phylum Streptophyta; class Pinopsida; order Cupressales; family Cupressaceae; genus Sequoiadendron; species Sequoiadendron giganteum. Next base: position 544,290,934 of record CM021101.1, read on the forward strand.
GCTAAATTGATGAACAATGAAATATCAAAGCTTAATCTCAAGTTTCTTAAAGAAAGTTGTTCATATGAACCTTGGGGTCTCTTGGTAGCTCACCTTGGTCAGAACCATTCACATAAACCAACAATTGAATATTTTTGGGTTAATTGTGAAGATGAGTTCAAAGTACGACAGCGCGATTACAATAGACTTATTCTTCATCAAATTGTTAATTTCTTATCAGAAGATGTGGAGGGTTTATCAGATGATGATCAAGTCCTTCTTCCCACATATGCCAAATATCAAGTTGATTAGTAGCCACTTCGACCAATCGATTGGTATGCTAAAGAAAGCACCTCAATCGAGGAAAGAACAAGTCAGGTTGTCAAGAACAGTAGAATATTCCTAAGTAGCAAGAACACACGGAAGGTAGTCATTCTAGTTACAGAGTTGCCAATGGCTCATTCATCACTACCTACCTCTTCTAGATCAAAATCAAGAGTTAAAGCAATGATCAATCCTCCTAAAGCAACCAAGGTTAGAAAAATGGCAAATAACTTGAATGAAAATGAGAATTAGTAGGAACAATCAACAGATGCACCAGAAGTTCCAATTGAATCAACACCACAAGTTGAAGTGGAGCCTTCATCTCTAGTTCTCCCACCATCACCGAGGCCTTCTCTTATCCATATAGATTTAGAAGGTGAATCACCAATTTGCAACGTCTCAACACCAAGTGATCCATCAGGAGTCACTGAAGTTGGAACCAATTATCCAAAAGAAGTTAGTAGAGACCCTTCATCTTAGCTTGAGAACTTCCTGGGAAGGAAGAGGAGAAAGCCTTCTTATCAGTTGGACTTTGTAGTTTGATAATGTCTACCAAGACACATAAGAGAATAAACTCAAGAAGCAGGTTCACGTGGAGAAGAATGTTGATAATCAGGTTGTCATTGAGATTTCTACACCGCTAGAAGACAAGAACGTCGATGAGGTTGAGGTTGATGACTTCACATTGGTCAAATCCAATCTCAGTAGAAGCACCCGATGTGCTGATGTGAATCTCTTTGAGGTTGCAGTAGTTAACCTGAAGGAGAGAGTGCTCAAGGATGGAGAAGACAAAGCAGCCCTCAAGGCTAAGAATCAGTAGCTGCGACAATACATTTCTAATCTACTTCATGGTACTTCACACATCACTGTTTGCTTCCACAAATTTGGAGTCATCTACGGATTAAAATCAGCTGAGTCAGTTGGTTACATATGGGAAACATTTGAGATATTGGGTAGAAGAATTCATCACCAAGGGAAGATTTATACTTGCAGAGATGTACCAATTGAGGTACAACACCCATGATCTTCACTCAAGAATCGAGGAGTCAAAACATAACATAGCGAAAAGGAAGCCAAGAGACAAGATCATCATTTTCGACTTAAGAATGGCCTATGATTCAGTTATTACAAAAGAGCATAAAAATAATATTTTTGCTTGGAGAGAATAACACCTCTTCAAAGTAAAAACTTACGAAGCAATATCTACATAATTGACTGAGTGTAGACAAAAGGCTGCTAGTGCTCTCAAGTTCGTAAGAACATTTGTGTCATAAATTCCTTGCCAATATCAACATGAACATGGCGCTTACTCTGATATCGGTGGAGTACAAACAGAGTTTCAAAGCCTTATCCATAGTAGTTTTAATGATGATCCTGGTACTTGTCAGATGAATCAGGTTGCACTAATGTCAGCGAGATTTGATGAAGTAGCTGAAAAGACAAAAGAATTTCTAAATATAATCATGGATGGTGAAGAGATGTTGCAAAGACAGTACATTGTTCTAAAGAGTATCAGTGTACTTGAAAAAGATGCAGTTAATATCTTTCTAGAGGATATGATTGTTCAAGTTATCGATGAGTGAACTATTAGTTGAGGCATGCAACATTTTCCAAGGATAACATTTAAATTAGTAGTTAACTTGATGTCTTTTCTGAGTTTAACTTGTTGTCCTCTTTTCATGCATGTCTATTCTTTGGAGTTATCTATTGTATAGTTGGAGCTTTCTTTAGTGTTAGATCAGTTAATTGATGTTAGCATTCCAATTAACTATTAGTTATCTTTTGTTTAGACTTAGAAATAAAGCTTGCATGTTGGCAAGACTGATTGTTAACACAAGGAGATTTTAGGGTTCCCTATTCCTGTGTTTGTGTATAAATGAGGGCAGCCTTGCCCATTTTTTTTAACCGTTGTGATAATAAATTGGTGTGCCTATTTTTCCTATAACTTTTTTATTCAGTATTTGTTCACTTTTTCAAGTGTAATTTTGGTTTGATCATATATTGTATGCCTACTTTTGCTACAATCGACTGTCCTAGATGTGCTATTACTGTTGGAATTTGAAGAAATAAATTTTATGCCTACCTTACTTTGATCCATGGTCTCAAAATCTTTCAGTTTTATTGTCTTATATGTTTAACTTGCATAATCTTTATTTGAGAATACATCTCAAAAGTACAATGAGTCTTCAAGGGTATTTTAAAAGTGAGTTTATTTAAGTTGATGTGTTAATAGAGCATTCCATGTTTACTTCTAACTCTCTTGCTTTGAATTTACTTGAGACTTGTTAGAAACGTCATTAGAATAGGTTTAGTTGAAGTTGAAGTTACAAAACCAAAGAAAACCTCAACTACGATGCAAAGAGTTTTATAACCTTGTACTCTCAGCTGAGATAAGAATATTGGAAATTATTTTAGTATTTCTTTTTACGCATAATCAACAAAGATGGAGCTTCCCATCCTAATTTGAAGAGCAATCTAACTATGCATAGTTGTTTGTTTCCAATATGCACATCAGAGGTGTGAATTGAAATGCCAACACTCTTCAAATTCAAATTACTAATTCATTTCCTATTAGCTTTTTAAATGTCATAGAAAGCCTAATTTTGAATCATAGAACCCTAAAATTTGCATATAGCTTTGGATGATTCATGAAGCTTTTGGAAAATTAATTTATCTATCACAAAAAAAAAAGATTATCATTGTAGTGGTAATTTGTTCATATTTATATTTGGGTAGTACCCTCTTATATAAGAAGTTGTCTTTGAAGTAAGACTTAGTGTATTAGTATTTTAGGGTAAAAATTATATGTCCATATTAATTTTAAGTTGTTTTTTTTTTGTCTATTTTGAATGGTTTTATTATATTTGTCCAAATGAACATAACAAATTTACATTGTGGGCCCATAACCCATAGGTCCTAGGATCTTTTTTGTCTTAATAGGAAAAATATTAATCTATTAAAATGCATTGGTTAAAATGATGCAATAATTTATAAAATAAGAAAATAAAAAGTTTATCTTAGCATTAGACATGGGACATGTCAAATTTTTACAAGGGGAGAAACCACCATTAAATTTTTAAATATTCATTGATCTTTCATGATACAAAAATAGTTATGTATAGTTATGCCATATATGTGGGTTAGATTGACCAAATCTATTATAAATTTTAATTGATGATGTCCATTTGAAGAGTCTATAGTTACAATAATATTTAAAGACGTTGTGAAGGCCTTAACTTGTCTTCACAAATTAGAATTCGTTTATAGATATCTCAAGCCTAATCGCATTTAGGCAGATAATAGTGTCATAATCAAATTACTACATTTGTGAATAAAAATAAAACCCAACAAAGAACTTATAGGGTCTCTTGGGATCACTATTATAGAACTTTCCTATGGTGAACCTCCTTGCATGAAGAGTAACATAAAAAAGGTACTATTTGATTAGTGTCTAGTTAAATTCACCATTATTGGTTTTGATTATTTTGTATAAACATACAAGTAAACACCATGATAGTTATATAACTCATTCTAGAATGGACCTTAATATGCAGTGAACCTTTGGGTCATAAGTCGTCTTATAAATGGACTCTTGATTAGACATTTATATCAGAAATTTCTAGACTAATCGTGACCTTGTGTCATAGATGTGAAGTCATGGTGAATTCCTACCTATACTCAGTGGGTGCTTGATGTTGTGGTCTATCATGTGTTGGAGTTTGTGAATTTTAATAGATTGAATATGATATTTTAGGAATTAAACAATACTTTCAATATCTAGCTTAGTATTAAAGATTATGGATTTTATAATATTAATATCATGGCTCATCAACATAGAAATTGTGAAATAGTCATAAAATCCTACTTTAGTGATTTCCCCCTTCTTTACAAAACCTCTTCATAAGATAAATGATGTAATAGTTTACTTTAGAATTAATTATGGGAATGATAGTTAAGCTTAACTCTTTCCTTTAAGAGGTTTGTGGTGATCTACCCACCCTTTGCTCATTATATAAACATGTGTATACACATTGTTATTACAGGAATGCAAGATGTTCCTACATAATGTTTAATTACAAGCAAGTCTTCAAATTTATATAATCCAATTGTCACTTGTAGTATCTTAATATAGTTTTTCCCACTTAATATAGATTTGAATGAGTCCCATCTCATAGAGCATGGGCCCTGATGTGTCAACAATATTCAAGGGATGGGTTACCTATAGATATTGGATGCATTCTAGTTACAATAAATGAAGGATTAGTTGTATTTTTCTCTATGAAGTGCCTTATGCATGTTAATAATTTACTATTGTTCTTTTCATGTTGAGATTCCTAGAAATATTACCATGTTCTATTCTATTGTACGCTATTATTGGACTTGATCAACCCAATAAATTTGCACATGTGTAGTCTAAACTATTGTATTTATTTTCATTCAATTATACTTGACGTATAGAAAAGAGGATACTCATGTAGTCTGGAATGCATGATTAACATCTTAGAATATATTTTGAGTATATCGATTATATAGTTCAAGGATGAGTGACTACATAGTATGGGATATGTATGTCATTTCACTAGGTATATGTTATGTCAACACATGATAATAATTTTGTAAATTTAATGTTGAAGTTACATGTCAGTGATTAAAATATCTATATTAAAGAAAATTGGTTACATGAGAGAAAATTGACATGGTTGAAATATATGTGAGTAAACATATAAAATACCATTAGTTTCTTTGATTGTAAATTCATAATATGTATGTATAGCTCTTGTCATTGGAAAAAAAAAATCTTGTAATTACTTTTTAACTTAAAATACAATTGAAAAAGGGAGATATCTATGAATCAAGAGAAGAAAAGGATATAGATGAAGTAAATATATATATTAAAATATTATGAAGAATAGTTATATTCAATATCAGTTTCTTCAATTATTGATTATGTGTTTTCTGAGTTGTGATGTAGATGCATCTCATGTGTTGCTGAGGACAGTAGCTAATTTACAAGGGGAGAAATGTTGTGTGACTTTTTCCCTAAGAGAAGAGAAAATTATGAAATAGCCCTTTAGAATTAAAAGGCAGATAGAAAAATAAAGGATATTATGATCTTTTTGGTTAAAAGAGAGATTAATAAAGAATATACATATATAAACTCTTTAAAAAGGGAAGAATAATTATTTATTTTAAATAATTATTAAAAGGAAACCTTTGTGAAAGGGTATGATGGTTTAGAAACCATCCCCTAAGGCTTGTATAAGTATTTATGTGAGACTTTGAAAGGAACTCAAGAATGGATAACATTCAAGGAAGAAGAAAGTGGTTGGTGAGTTATGGACATGACAGAGAAGGGGGCACATCTTATGTGTGTGTCCAACTTGAGGTACAGAGGTGCACTCAGGATGATCTTGGCTAGGGCATGGTTATTGCACAGGTGTTGAGCATTGTTCTAGAGGAGCCAAGACTCATGTAGAGTGGAAAAGTATGCTTATTAGGACTCCTAGACTACTCCATAGCAAGAGCCAGTACCACTAACATCTTCCTAGGGTGAGGGTGGCTTTTCCAAGTGTTATTTTTCAAATAAGTATTAAAATCATTCATTATAAATTATATGGAGAATAGTATATGTATATATATATGATTTTGGTGTTAATGAATTATATGGATGTGTATTCAATTTATTATGTTAAGCATCTATTTTGGAATTTCTTATAATACTATCACCTATTATCTTTTGCATTGGTTATTCATATCCATTTTAATTTAATATTGTAGCTTTTAAATTACCTTTATTCTAATATTTAATCCACTAAATCCACTTCTAAAACTAAAATAACTTTGGAGAACAAGTGACATCACACAACATAACCATTTTTTTGGGTAGGTATATAATCATCTACACCTTCTATATCTATTGAAACTTGATTGTTTTTGTTTATCAATTGTCGAGATTTTGTTATTTATATATTAGGGCATATAGGATCATTAGGTTAATCATTCCAAAATATTTCCAATCCATTCCAACCACCAATTAGATGTAGATCCAGGTCTAATTGGCTCACTATCAAGGTTGAAAGTCAATCTATGCACCTTATTGGTCTACATCTTAATGAAACTTGGAAAAAGGCCACCATTGCATCCTAGGTTATTTTCATTTAGGACCTAGGATCCCTTTTTCTATATTTCACATAGTCAACTAATTTCACTTATATTTTCTCTCTATATTCATTTAATGGCATAAATACTTACAATATAGATTTAAACCTCTTAGTTTACCCATTATTCACCATTGGCCTATTACAATTCATCAATGACCAAGTACAAACAATATATTACATGGTTCAAAAAATTATGGTAAGCTCAATAACTAGAGACAAGGTATAATCAATTTATAACAAAAATAATTTATGCATGAAATTTTTTAGTCAAAATGGTGTATATCCAATCTACATTCACACTAATTTCCTAGTATATCAAACTCTAATGATAGTAATAGTCTCAAAATATCATACCATGAGCTTTTGGGCCATTGAGATCACCTTATATCACATGAACATGCCCTCAAAAAAGGTTTAATCTTTCTAAAAATGATGAGAGACCTATATCTTATAAATGGAATCCTTGACCAAAGAAAAATATCAATCAAATTGAATAGACCTCAAACATAGAATAAATCATGATAACAGGTACAAGTCTAACCCCAAGATTTAGTATTTCATGGATATAAAAATTAAAATATAGGAATAGAATGAGCAATATTCCTTTATGGACCCTTGGAAATTTCAATAGTAATGTTAGGAAAAACATTATGTATGCACATTCGGTATCATAATATAAGCTTGATACAAGTGCTAAAAAAACTATGCACATAAAGTGGTAATAGGGCATAAATTCATTCCCCATATTAAACCTTAAAGGAAATAAATGCATATCATAAATCTATAAGAAAATCAAATACATGATGGTAGTAAAATAACTTATAGAAATCATGAATGAAAGAAGAATAGAAGAAGCATATATAGAAGATAAGAGAGAGTAGTATATGTGGGGGAAACCCTTTCAAGTAAAAGATCCCACCGTCTAAAACACCAAACTAATATATTAAATTTAGAAAAAAAAATGTAATACACTTGGAGGCATAGAGTCTTAACATGGAGATCAACATCCTACTCCTCTAAAGGAAATTTGATAGCATAACCCTACAATGAAAACTTCTCAATGCCTCCAAGTAAATCCCACTAGATATACACTCAAGATGGCCCATAAAACCACCAAAAGGCATTACCATGGGCCCAAATAAGGTTCAAAATACCATGGAAATAATTATCATGACCCACACCTCATTTGGAAATTATTATCATTTACCTCCTTTATAAATATTCTCTATGATGCATCATAAGTGGGTGAAGAATCGTAATCTACTTTATAACTCCATTTAATCATACTCTTACCTATGTCATAGAAATTTTCATAAGTAATTTTTATATCTTATACTATCATGATGACATTAGATTCTCTTACAACCTCTTAACGCATTAGAGGTCACGAGAATGAATCTTAATATTTATTTCTCTAACAAAGTTCACAAAAAGTAAAATTAACTCATAGAGAAGGGGTATCATCTTAAGGACATGTTTACAATCTTTGATAGTATTTTCAGGAATGAAAGTAAGTAAAAAAGAAAGGAGACCAACCTTTTATGCCTAAAATAGTTTAACAAAATGAAAAGATAAGGGAGAGAAAACTTAGATCTTCTCTCTAGGGTTACATACATCATAATACAGTGAGCAACCTCATCCCAAATGGCTTTAAAGAGCTCCTAACATGCCTAGAATGGATTTTTCTCATCACCATGCCTCAAAAAATGGAGATGGCATTATCACCAATTCACCTATATTTGATTTTTTTGTCCCTCGTAAAGAGAGCACAATAATCTTAGTCACAAGCTCATTTATAACCCAAGCCCCTATAGCCCAACATGTCTATTGCCTCACCCTTCTATAAAATAAATTAAAAGAGGGTTATCATGTCCATTTAGCCTCTCAAGTAAGGATAAAGTGCATTCAATCATGGCACTATATATTTTGATTTATATGCAAACATTAGAGATTTTAAACTAAAATTGTTAGATCAAACATGCTAAAGATGTTTTTTTCTAATTCTTATTCACCTTATTCATATTACCCTTCTATTTTTGAATTCAAATGTACATTAAAATTCATAATAATAGGGCCCATTAAGGGGCATGGTTGGGCTAATCCAACAATTTCTTCTGTAGAGGTGGATAAGTGGGAGAAACTAGAGGAAGGTTGGTGGAAGGTGAACTTTTATGGGGCGTCAAAAGGAAATCCAAGCCCATCGGGTGCTGGCAGTATTGTGCGGGATTGGAATGGGAATGTTTTGACAATAGGAGCTATGAGATTGAAGGAGGGAACGAATAATGTGACGAAAGAAACAGCAGCATTATTGGCGGTTAGAATTGCTAGAAAAATTAGAGGAAAAAAGATTCATTTGGAGGGAGATTCGTTGATAATAATCCAAGCGATTTTAAAAGGTGACATTAATGCTTGGCATTTGCAGGGGGTAGTGAGGAAAATTAAGGAAGAAATGACTTTTTTGAATATTTCAAGATAAGTCATGTAAGACGTACGGGGAATGTTGAGGCAGACATTATATCAAACTGGGCACTTTCCTTGGCAAAGGTGGATTCAGTAAGGCTCGAGGATTTTTGAAGTTGAAACCTAGAGGATAGTACATGGCAACCTTTAATGTAGGTGGGAATGAAGATCCTGCAAGCAACAGTAATTTGTGTACTTCTCGAGGGACGCGATACTTGGGTGAAGGTGAATATCGACACTGAATGTATGTTTAGCATTAATGAAATTGGTTGGCATTTTGTGGTGTCTTAATGACACACATATTTTCACCTTCAATGTTTTATGATTTGTGCCATTTAGAAATGCAACTTGAAGAAGGTGGGTGAATTGGTGGAGAAAATCAAACCTGAGAATGGAGGCTAGCTTTTCTTTAAACTCACGAAGGAAGCTCGACCCATTCTCAAGGAAGGTGATAATGAAGCGACTGTGGGTTATGTTCCTTTTTAAGGAAGCCCAGGTTGCACAAGTAGTGCAACTAATCTTGGGTGAAGGTTTTGATAGCCTAACCCATAGATACAAAACAAATATGGATATATACTCTCTGGTAATGGCGTGGGGTCTGGACTTGGGTGACCCAGTGGAGTTGGTGAGGAAAATTATGCGATCGCTTGTTCATGAGGATTTCTTGGTGGGCATGGAAGAAACTTTGGCACGGGCAATCCCAAGAGTGGGGCTGATCAAAATTGAAGGCACGAATATGGGTGGGCTAGAGATGGTTGGTCTGAATCATCTTTTCATCCGATGGTCGGAGAGTCGAACAAAAGATGCATTGCACAAAAATGTTGAATGTGGATGGAAGGCTTTAAAGGTATGTGCAAAATTGAAGGAAGTGGAGGTGACCATAGGTAAATTAAAGGACTATGCTAGAGAAGAAAAGTGGCAAATGATGGGGTTGTGCCCAAGGAAGCAGTTGAAGCAAATAATGGTGTTGGTGTCGTTGGAGGAGGGGAGTACCTCGAAGGTGCTAGATTAGGTCTACTAATAGTTTTTTGGATATGAATTGCTTTGTATCCATGATAGTGTTTTGTGGGTTTGTATTCTTTGCTTTGAAATTGTAAAGATGTTAAAATATGAGCTTTGGTATGAAGGGTAGCTTATAGGTTGATAGTTTTTGAAGTCTCTATTTCTTTGCTACCGTGCTGGTTAATCAACACTTTTGACCTCTAGTGGACAATGTTACTATGTTACTGTATTTCCATATTTTTATTAATATAATAATAAAATATTATCACCGATAAAAAAAAAAATCATAATAATAGATCATCTTATAAATAAAATTATAGATTTAATTTGAAACATATTAATAATGGATAAATGACCTCAAATATTTCTATCAAGCCTCAAATGTAAATAAAATTCACACGGGTTCAATCTCCCCGAAATATTACATATTACAACTACTTCTTAGGGATAATGTTATTTCTCTTCCTCCCATTCGACCATTGGATACTTCTACTTATAAGCATAAATAATATGATTCAAAATGGCATTATGAGTACCATAGGATCAATGTGTATGGCACATACATAAATGTTCGATTAAAGTGAAAAATTTAATACTTAATTGATAATAACTTAGTTTACTAAGAATGAATCAACAATGGGGCCAACCATTTTGTTGCTTCCCCAAATCAAAATTTGTAAAAATACACTAATTTTTCCACAATATGATCAATCCAATCAGGTGGATACAATTCTAAAAGATGAATAGATAGAAGAATAAATAATGGATACATACTTATCATTTCATGAAGGCTTTGTTGGAATAATTAATGAGTATTCTAAGGCATCTTATTCTTATTTTTCCATACATTTTCTAATGATAAATTTCCTAATTATGGATCCTGGGAACCTCTCTATGTTCTAGGTATTATAAAAAATAAGCAAACTCAAGGAATTATCGTTGAGCCTAGTTCAAATTATGTTCTAGGTATTATAAAAAATAAGCAAACTCAAGGAATTATCATTGAGCCTAGTTCAAATTTCAAGATTTGCATAGAGGATTTATTATGTACTATTTATTGACACTAAGAATCATCTACATTTTAGGGGTTTCTCTTTATGTGTTCTCATGTAACATAGTGTGAGATAATATAATATACAACATTTGACAATTGAGTATTGCACAAAGAGAGGAATCAATACTTTTTCCTATTATTGTATTTTTTAATTAATTTAGCATCATCCTTGGTTTCTCATGGATAGAATAATTTCAAGTCATCACTTCTACATTGCATTAATGTGTAATAATTATTTGCTAAGGGTGGCCAAGGTATCAAGATATCCTCATTAAGATATTTTAAATCATATAAATTTTACTAAAGATACATTTAGTCATGTTCTAAAAGAGCCTCCATTTGAGTGAATAAATTTCTCGTATAAAATCTACAAGGTATATGAGAACAACAAGCATTGAAACCAAAAATATCAAATGGTGTAATATAACGTCTAAGAAAAACTGAATCAAAATTGGAACTTCTTAAATCTCCCATTTCTTTATAGTTAGGAAAGAATCAAGGATATGTAATCGAACTTAAATATATTAATGCAAATATTGAGGAACAACCTAATAAACCAAATGTTATAATTGAAAATAAATATTAAGCAAGTAATTTTGTGAACAAAGAAGAAAAAAAATCAAATTGGTTGACAAAGACAAAGTGAGAATTTATTTCATTCTCACGAATATTTTTAAGAGTCCTACTTAGCATGATGATTTAGGATCATCAAAATAAATTTCTATAGTAATTAGTTTTGGTGATTTAAAATAAACAATTAAAATGGTGACAATCTCTTACATGATGATGTTTGTTATGATTATATAGATTAAACATTCTCACACATTTTTTCTCATGGTTTATTTTTTATTAGGAAAAGTAGGTTTTGAAGGGGCCCCGAAATCCTTTACAACAAAGAGAAGCTACTAAAAATAATAAAACAATAAAACCCGCAGCCCCTAAAAACCAAAAAGCTAACAAAAGATAAAACCAGATAATCCGTCAGCAACCCAACAACAAGGTTGACCAAACAAAAGCAACAACAAAACTACAACATTTTTTCAAGAACATTGACCGAGGCCATATTTTCCTCAATAACCCCCTCGTGCATCTCGACCACATCCTTCAGATCCTCAAACAAAATAGTCGCCTTTTTCTTGGTCTTACTCCTCGTTCTCAAGCACAAGCCAACATCCAAATTCTTCTCCACGACATGACCAATTTCCTCAATCTTCTCCTCCAGATTAATGCGGTTAACCTCCTCAATGGCCTTCTCATGCTCACCCAAATCCAAAGACTTTCTAGCCCACTGTATGGCTTTCTCATTTAAAACAAAGAGACCCTTAGCACTAGATTTCAACAACGTGTTGCTAATGTTAACAACAGTCTTCAAATCATCAATAATTTTGCTAATTATTTCCTCCATATTAATAAACCTCTCCTCAAAAGTCTTTTGGACGACCATTTCCAAGGATGTAATCCACTCCTCGTGCATTTTACCAAGTCTATCGACATCAACAACAATTCTATCAAGAATTGCATTCATAGTCTTAACCTTACCCTTAATCGACCATTCCTTTTAGTTTCTATGCACAAGTGCAACACAAACATCTTTCCAGTTTTTAAGTTGAACATTGAGCTCCTTCACTTCAGAGAAAAGCCACTTCACCAGCGAGAGAAAGTTGTGAGTTCCATCCTCCACCATTCTATAGAAAATGTCCATGTTAACATCTTCCAATTGAGCAATGGTGCAGCTTGTGAGCCAACATTCTCAACAGGATCCTCCCAAGCCCTCTCTCTATCCTCCAAGTCCTCCTCGACAAGGGAATCCTCCACTTCAATCACCTCCACTTTCACCCGGTGCTTATCCGACATATTCGCCAAATCCGCCAAAATTTCCAGCCACTCCACCTTCACATCACTCCCCTTAACCTGCTCAACACCAATAGTAGCGTCTAAAATAGACTGGCTAGGGCCAACCCCCTTGGAACACCCCAAACCCTCATTTTCCTACTCAGTATCCTTCATAAGATGCTCAAAACCCTGAAGGCCATTATTCGGGACATATTTATCATCTGAAACAGAGGAAACCTCCATATCACCAGAATTGTCATCACCTGGAACATGATTGACATCAAGAATAGGGGGCATCACCACAGCTCTAAAATCATCCATCTTCTGCTTAACAACACACTTCTCTTTCCTAGGGAATTTTTTCTTCCCCTTCATATTCTTCTTCACCGAAGGTACCACGATTTCCTTCATTTCATTATCAGTTTCATAACCCTTAGCCTAGGAATCAAAATCCTTAGAAACTTCAACAGATTCACCATCCTGCTCTGATAAGTCCTCATAATTAGAATCATCATCCTCAAAATCCCCTTCCCACTCCTTCACCGACTCACCAATATCATACCCAGTATTTTTGCCACCCTTTTTACGAGTCGGGGTCTTAGGAGAAACAGGAACCATCTTAAACTTAATGTGCTTAAAAATAAGATTCATAAGGCCTTTATGGAGAATAGCCTTCCTGGGATTCTTCTTGTGGTCCTCGATACTTGTTTCCATAGAAAGCAGGAGGTAAAAAGGAAATGAAAGAAGAGAATTATAGCAGAAATGATTCAATAACATGAAGTGATAGCCATAGATAATAGAAAACCTACCCTCCAAAGTGAAATACTGCATAATAGCCAGGGCAATGTCCCTCCAAAGCGACTTGATTGATTTGTGTGTGTACCCACCGCTACCAATTGACTTGAGCTTCCTCTTCTCGTCATTTTTGAAGAAATTAGCTAAGGCCTTCTTGGCCACAACCTTATCTTTGTAAAATTTCCTTCCATTGGAAGGAATACTAGTTACCTCTACAATGATTTCCTCATTAATGTTGAATTCCACACCTTTGTAGCACATAATCCTATTGCTCCACCCTTTAACAAAATCCTATGTCACTTCAGGGTTCGTACCATGGAGCTTCAACATATAGGGGCATACACAACCGTTTTCCAAATGCTCCCAAAAAATTTTACTGCTACTAAACTCCTCACAAGAGCTCAACTCCACTCTATAATGAGCTCCTCCCATGGCGGCATGCAACGAACACCACACCACCTACTCCTTAATTTTTTGCAAAGGCAAGATTAGGTGAACAAACCACAATGCAATGCAAAAGATACCCACAAAACATGTGAGCCTACCAAACCAAGTACAACCATACCTTAGCTCCCAACCCATAATCTCACAAACATCTAAAAGGAAATTATTACAAGAGCGTGCACTGAACTCGATGTGCGAAAACCAACTCAAAGAGAAATAAAAAATCCTTTCTCCCAAATTAACCACCTTCATGACATGACAAATGGTCATAATTGGACATGTTCTGAAGATTAAGTAGCGAGGAATCATAAGTATTCCAATTATTTTGATCCACCACTCCTAAATTAGCTAACCCATTCACTAACAAATTAGCTTCCCTGAACATGTGAGAAATTCTAACCTGATCCAAAGAGTTAATGATGGATAATGAATCATTAATCAGATGGGCTCGACCATGATGGTGGGCTACTCTTCATAAGACACTTTATAATGTTAAGGGAATCCCCTTCAATCCAAAGTTTTGAGATCTCGTAATCTTTAGTCAATAAGAGGTCATGATAGCTCATGGTTTGTTACTTTATATGATTTTTTCTCTTTATTTTTATGATTTCACTTTATGCTGGTTCCTCTTGTTCATAACTAATTTGTGGATGAAGAAAAACCACCTTTAATGGCATATTTTGACACAACTGGCCATGATAATTCCTTACATTTTGTGATCTCATTTTTTAATTTCTTTTTATCTTTGTTTTCCTTCCCCATTGTTTTGGGATGATAGAAAGTCATAAAGTGTCCTTGATAAAATTTCATCATGTTAACCAAAAATAATAGTTCCCTTTACTTTTTTCTTTTTTATGATTTAAAATTTTTGTTTGAGCCATATTTGTCATGTTCCTCCTTTTTAATCTACATCTCGTTAGATTTATCATTTATCCTTTCTGATTAAGTCATTCTCGTTATCATCCTCATTTTCCTTGATTTCTCTTTTTTTATATGATATGTTTTTGGATTTTTTGCTCATACTTTATTTTTTGTGCTTTCCTTAGTAACCTTCATACTTTCTTTTGATTTATTTTACACATAATATTTGTAATTTATTACACCACTTTGTTTGGGCTCCTAGCTTGGGCACACTTATTGATGAACTATCTTTCAATCCAATTATTTTTCTTTACTCTCCCTTTGGAGAAGATACTTTTAATACATTATGTTATATCATAGTTTTGTATGACCACATTTTCTTTGGTATGCTCATCATTGTTTTTACATGATGAAATTTTATATGGAATCCCTTTGTGGTATTCTCATGATGGTATCCTATACCACATATTTATGTCATCCCTACATGCTCACATTACACATTACATACCAACACCATTACACACTCTTGTACTCACATACTTATCTTTAGTGTGTGATTTATATTTGTACTTGGGAGAAACCTTTTATTTTACACCAATGAGCCATCACACTTAAATATTTTACTTACACTCTAGGGCCTACACATAGACATATGTGGCCTTTATACTTTTTTTCTCTTTCAAATTCAAATCAAATCCATAATGATATTATGCATCCAATTGAGGCTAGAGCATACATACTATACATATAATAGTTACCATTATTCCATTGTGTGGGTTCAAAATTGACAATGGTTAAAGTGATCCCTTTATGGGTCCTACACTATTCAATGGTTAAATGATTCCATTGCAAGTCCTACACTGACAATGCTACAATGGTTAAATTCAATCCATCATGTAGGTCCAACATAAAATTTTACATGGTTTCATCGTGGTCATCTCAATTATGTGCCCATTTCTTCATCTCTCATATCCAAATTCATGCATAACATACTATTTCCTTCCACTTATTTCATTTCATGTCAATTTTTATGTCAATTTTTTATCATTATTTTTCAAACTATTGATGCAATTATTACAAATTATACTAATTATTGTGTGTTTGGGTTTGGAGACACAACTCTACAACAATATACAAAAATGTGTAAGACATTGTATAAACATATATCCTTTTTGAACTTGTCTATTTATTTTAACTAATAATTTCATTAATTTAGCATGCACAATTCATGTAGTTTATAGGAGCACCAACATGGGAGGTGGGAATGTAGAGGAGAAAAGTGCACACCTTGCCCATTTACCTTATTATTTTACACTCATTTTAGCCTTGTCGTAAATATATTATCCTAATACTCAATTTTGATATTTTTGTATATATATTAGCAGCAATCCTAAAATCAACCCTCTTCCAAACTACCTCACTCTCTAATGGGTTGGACCAACTATCACTTTAGCAATTCCTACATCCTAGACTAGATCAAAGGTGTGTATCTATCCACGTGAAAAAATCATTAATGTGACTTTGCATTTACATATCTAACATCTTTTCTTCTCTTCTCAAGTTTTCACTTCAACAAAATTTGATAATTTCTTGTCAACTTGCATGCAAAATAATTCAAATTGAGTACCTAGGGTTGTGTATTTAAGGATAAGCCCTAAGAAAAATAAATCATATAATCTTATTGATCACTAGCGACACCAATTGGAGAGCATTACAAAGTATTGCATTGGCATCTTGAATACTATACTTAGCATCATTTAGAGATTTTATATACTTTATGTCTTTCAGGTCTTTAAACTCATATAATTGAAAATAAAGGATTGATTGACATCAATGAAGTCATTACAATTTCCACTAACCAATAAGATGCTCATCAAGGTGCTTATTAGCCCCACTAGGTCTTGAGATAAGTTATCTTCCCATTTAAGTGAGTTTCATTAATATAATTTAGAAAAGGACACAAATGTGCTTGGTAATATAGAATCACACCATTCATAACCAAACCATGTGTGATCTAGTCCATGCACAACAACATATAGATGCAAGTCTATCAAAATACAAAAATGATCTAATTGATGGGTCTCATGATCATTCCTATTTATTCCTTTAGTTTCTTGTTTTAAGAAAATTTCCAAAGATATTCCTACTACATACTTCAAAAAAATTATTAATATTTGGATAAAACCACTATGTTAGATGTATGATATTTTAATGAAGGTTTATGTTTAACTTCTTCCTGCAATAATTAAGGAAAACAACTCTCGATTAATGTTGTAGCGTGCCTACAACCAAATCCACAAGTGAGCATAGTCAAAGATCATAGTTGTCAAGAACTATTTAACAATAGTAAAATTTCTTCTATGTAGTTAAGGATGAATCTCATCAAAGCAATGAAGGATGCTCAACATGTGACAAATATAACTATTGTCAAACAGATTATACCTGAATGCTTGAATGGTGAAATTCAGCAATCTATTGAAACATGGGAACTATCTTCAGCCTATGGGTATTCCTATGGTGGAGATAGACCTCCAGATTCTAGGTTGGTTCCTATATGATTCTGTGATTAATAACTTGAACTTGTTGGGAAAAGGGAGAAAGACTTAGTCTAAATGCAAAATTGGAAAACTTAACTATGGTGATGCGCCAAAAGAATCCAATGTGCAAACTTAACTCACAAATGATTATCCACTACTTTTATTTGCACAACCTGATCTAATAGCTTAAACACCTAAATACTTTAAACATAGGCTTTCATTAAAAACAATCTTTGAAGGAAAACATGGTTTTCACAACTAAACTGTTTAATCTTTAACATGCACAGTGTTTAACCAGTGAATTTAAACTAAGATGCGTACAAAACTCTATGAAGGAGACAGAAATATTAAAGGTCTCAAAACTGATAACATAGTAATTCTTCGATCAAATCCTACATAGAAATGATGCTTGAAATCTTGAAGGAAAACTCTAAAATGCTGGAAATTGGAGTCTTCTACAAATTATACACTAATTAATTTGTAAAACTGTTGCATAATCTTATTAAAATCATAAAGCTAAGTTACATGATAATTCACTTTGCAGAATGCAAAGGATGAAAAACAAGAAATAGAGGAAAAAAGACTAAGTTTCCTCAATATATACAAAAGGCATGCACAAAGTAGCCAATAATAGAACTAGAAAGATAATTGAAGTGAAACTTAAACTCCAAAGTGAAATTCGAGGAGAAGAGGAAACCCTGATAATAATAGCTCCAAAATGAAGCAAACTGCACTCTCTGCCTAGAAAACTCCACCTCTCCATGCGCATGACCAAAATATCTATGAACTGAAGTGAAACTGCCTCAATACTTGCATGATTTGAATAACTGAAACTTGAACTCCACTTGTGCATGAGCGAATTTTTTTTTAGTATTTTTGATATTTCTCTCCATGCGCAATCCAAAAATATCACATTACATCAACTTTGACTTGCAGCTTCAGTCAAACTCTATCCTCAGCCTTTGTAAGCTATGCATGATTGGAATAATTTACTGTTATATTTCCTCTAAAAATAGTTAGAATTAATTAAATGCTTTACAATTTATCCTTTAATTAACTAACTTTGCATGTGTAAGCAAATATCACATTAACATTATTATCAAATTGGAAGTATGACTCTAGCCTTTGGTACCCATGCATATAACTTAATCTGCCACCATACTTAGCATATATTTTAATTCGCTACCATAATATATATCCATCGGCCCACACATTATCATTAGGCTCTTTGACTTTATGAGTCATTACCACGGGCCATATTATGAAATGAGTATAATGATTAAAAAATCAGTCAAAAACACCTCACTTGGAATTAGGGATTTGATAAAATCCATCGAACCCTAAAAATTACCATCATTTCTCTTTTGACTTTTGAGAAGCTCCAATGTGAAGCCTTCAGCACTGGCTGCCATGCTCAGGGTTTCTAAGGATTATGAGGCTCTAATCTTCACAATTTTCTGATGATTTTATAAAAGAAAATTCGCAAGAGCATGGTGAGCTTCTCACAGGCACAAAACTAGACATTTCGTCTTTTTTATCTTTGAAGTTCTTGTGAAATTTCAGGCTACAGACTTACACAAATATAATCCATATTTCTTTTGCTTACTCTGTCAACATCCCTTCCACTCTGAGGCACCATGAGAGACTTAGTTTGAGGTATTATATGAGGCTCTCAGTCACGAACTAAGAGGCTCTTTTAGAGGCGCATAATGGTAAGCTTTTCTTCTTCTGTAGCTTGTTCCTTTACACTTTGCAGAAAAATAACAAACCTCTATTAAGCTTTCACCTGGATTTCCCCTCTGTATTGGCGACTTCATAAGGATTTTTCATAAAGATCATAAATGACTATCTTTATAAAATCTCGGTTTCTCTTTAATAGCTACTTAGACGCTTCCCTATGCAGGAAAATGTATCACCACTTTGATTATCTTTTGATAGGCAATATATTTCTCAATTACTTATCTGTTCGACCAAATCCTATCTGACTGTTCTGTATAATAAGTACCATCTGGCGACCCAGACTGTAGCTTGATGAAACCCCATGCACTTGTAATTTTCTGTAGAAACCCTTAAGTGGGTATGCTGTATTTTTGTCACTCTATTGTTGATGCCTTTAAAAAAGGCACCCTTACTGCTGCCATAGGCTCAACCAATGACCAGTACTAAAAACTAAATAAAAGGAAATACATTAGAGCAACTTAAAAGAGAACAAAAGCTCATGGGAAATTATTGCAACAATTCTAGCCTTCAAGCATTACTCTTTATTTAGTTGATTGTTATTTGGTTAATTGTCTTTTGATCTCTGTGAAGGTTGGAATTGTCATGTGAAGTGGTCATTTGAACATGTTTGGCACCTTCTTTTTAGTTCTCATTTAGAAAACACCATCAGAAAACAATGTAATTTAGCTTTGTTCTAAAAATAGAACGTAGCATTTCTGATAGTTCATTCAACATGTAAAATTTATACCTGGCAGACAGTGGATTGTAATGCAACTCCAAAATGTTTAAATGCTTCCTCATGCACCTGTAGCATATCATGTTTATCATACCTTATTTAAAGTAGCACTTTTCTCACCTGTTGATGAACATGAAGAACAACACCTATTGCTTATATTGTGCTCTATACTTTACAAGCTAATGTTCCTTTGTATTTGGATGATTTCCTTTTGAAGTATTGATTGTCCTTATGAAATTCATCATGCCTCTTTGAATGTGGAAACACTTTTCTTTGACTATATTTACTTCATTATTGAAAACTTCTATCCCTTGTTTCAAATATGATATTGATCCACTTGAAAAATCATTATTTCCTTTCAAGTCAGATTCACATTTACAGTGACCTTCATGAACATGTGATTTGATGTTTTGACTTGTGAAGATTTTAATGTTTATTTCCTACATTGTATATGACAACATTGCTAGTGTGAAAGGCTATGAGCACAAAGCCATCTTTCTTTAGCATAATCACTTTAAAACTGTGGCACCTTTGATTTTGTGACTGTCTTATTCCACTTTTATCAGCTTTGTAGTAGTAGTCTATCATACCTGAACTGGACTGTCATAATCCCACTATATTTTTCTCTATGGAAGGCTATCTGATTTTAACTTTGAGATTTCAGCTGTTCATTGAAGAATCAACTGCTTTGATAAATTTGAGACTTGATAATCCTTATGAGCATGCACTGATTGAATGTTGACTGCATATTTGATGAATATAGGATCATGAACTCATTTTGTCACTATCTCCTCTTTGTATGGTCTTGGCTGTCCTTGATAAAATAACAATATACTTACCATTGCCATTTTTTTGATCCAAGTCTGAAAATCACTGTGATAGATGTTTGTTCAACAAGTTCATATTTGATAATAATGTTGCTTTAAACATAACTCTAAAACACAAAAATCTTGTTTCAAATGTGATCGTCTTCTATGCTTTCTTTGGCAAAGTTGCATTAAGTTCATTTTGCAAGGTATCTTCTTAGTGATGCTGAAAGATTACTCTTCTGGGTAGTCATGACAGTTGCCTTGGTGTTGTTTTTTTTTTATATTTGACTCTCTCTCTTCTACTGCAAATTGTCACAGAGCTCCCTTCAAACACCTTGCATGCTTCTCTGCTCTTTACACAACTTAATTACCTTTTTTTGCCCTTAATGATTGTTGTTGTAGGTTATGATGATAATGGCATTATGATGTTTAAAATCTTTGTAAAATGAATGTCATTTCTTTTGCTAATGTTATGTTTCAGCATGGTGAAAACTGTATTGAATGCAAACATGTTTACCTTCAGCTACGATGGTGAATACTCATTGTCCCTTGTAAAATCAATTCCAAAACTCCATGAAATAGCTTGATGCTTGATATTTTGTTTTTGTTTCCCTTCAGTGTAAAGAGGCTCTATACTTCATTGAAATGTAATGTGAAAAATGTAAAGCAGAGCTGAAATAGAACATTAATGAAATTGATGAGTTCTTCACACTGTTTTTCTAAATCTCTTTAAAATAAGGCTGCTTACATGATTATATTCTTAGTTTCAACAACTCTCTTATTGATTGTTCTGACATTGTTAAAGACTCTCATATGTAACTTGAGAGTGTGTCCTCTTTTGATATGTCGGGCTCAACCCTTGTGGGAGCCCGTTTTACCCCACATATTTGATAAAATGATCACGAACATAATAAACTTGTTCCTATGAACAATGAAATCATCTAATGGATGCCTGATCAATTATATGCTATATTTCTATTGATAACGTAGGCATATGGTAGGATTTGATTCCCATTGCTCTAACCATACTTCTATCATACTTGCAGGTGCATTCGGAGCTTGGAGCTGGATCGATTCAAAGTCACAACTGAAGGCTTCAACCTGTCAATGATTCGTCATACCAGGCAATGACGAATCACTTTCTACCTTATACCTTTTTTATTTTTAGTTGTATAGTTTACCTTCCTTCATGCACCCATTATTTGATTATGAAAATCAAATGAAGTTACTCCCATGGCTTGTGTGGGACTTTGGTGTGTACATTATGAATAAAGCAGCAAACATTATGCAATCTATGATACTATTTTGAAATGTTCTTGCATAATACCACTAAAATTCACTTTGTAATGAAACATTGCACAATAATGAGTACTTAACAAAAAAATTTGAACATCTTGTGTACCTTTTGGCTTGAATTTGCAATTCAACTTTACCTGTTTGAGCTGGTAGTGAAAAATAGGTAACAAATTGGTGACCTCTACAAAGTGTTTGCCTGCTAAACACCATAGACCAGTTATGTAGCTTATCCATTGGGCATAGAGTATGTTCTTGCTCTTCCTTGACTCAAAAAAACTATGTAGCTCAGCTTCAAAACAAACAAACTGAAAGAAACTGCTGCAACTCTGTTTATGACAAAATATGAAACCCCCTATGCAGTGACTGCACCTTATTGAAAGCAAAACAATACTAAATGAAAACTAATGTGCAATGAGCTCTTATTGAAAGCATAACTATAACTGAAAACTATACTACTATGTACAGTAGCGACTAAATGCTTAATAGCACTACTTGAGATGGATCCCATTGACACGAATTGGCAACACTTCTCCATCCAGCTTTGAGAGCTGAAAAGTGTTATGTTCTTTCTTTGTTGTGATAGTGTATGGGCCATCCCACATGGCATCACACTTGGTATGATTGTCAGGTCTGCTCTTTAACTCATCCCATTTAAAAACTAAATCACCCTCATTGAAGACTCTCGTTATTGCTTTCCTGTCAAATGTCATCTTCATCTGAGAATGATGAATCTGAAGCTTCCTAAAAGCTTCTTTCATGGTTTCTTCCAAATTTATTAATACAGCAAGCCTAAATTGCATTGGTTGCTCCTCAAGTAACTCCAGTTCCTTTATGTAGCTCAAAGTTGGTAACTCTATTGAAATAGGCAGCTTGGCCTCTTTGCCATAAACCAAAACATATGGTGAATAAATTGTTGATCGTTTTGGTGTAACTCTATCAGCCCAAAGGGATAATTTAAGTTTATCATGCCATGACCTCTGATTATCTTCAATTATCTTTTTAATGATCTTAATCAAATTCTTATTTGTTGATTTTGTTTGTCCATTACCCTGGGGGTAATAATTGGATGAAGTATTCAAATAAATGTTATTCTTTACTGACCAATCTGAAACTTGTAAGCCAATAAAGGCTAAAGCATTATCTGAAATGATAGACTCAGGTGTACCATACTTGGAAACTATGTCCTGATAAAAATTTAAAACTAATGTTTCATTTGCATCTCTCAGAGCAACTGCTTCTGTCCATTTCGTGAAGTAATCTATTGTTGTCAAGATCCACTTGTGCCCTACACTTGACAGTGGGTTAATTGGACTGATGAAGTCAAGTCCCCACTTTCCAAATGGTTGCTCAACCTGAATTGGATCCAGGGGTAGGGTTGCTAACTTTTATTTCCCTGCAAACAGTGAACATTTAGCACTTTTTCTGACATAAGCATAAGCATCTTTGAAAAGATCTTGCCAATAGTACCCTGCTTTCATGATTTTCAAGGTTGTAGTATGTGGTGCAAAGTGACCTCCAGCAGGTCCATCATGGAATTCTTCCAGAATCCTTTCAATCTGACCAGGGTTAATGCATTTGAGGAAAACTCCATTGAAATCCTTTTTATACAAATCACCGTCTATTACTGGATATGGAATTGTTTTTAATCTGTAATACCTTTGTTTAGATTTATCCATACCTTCTGGGCAATCTCCAGTATGCAAGTAATGGATCATTTGATGGATCCAATTAGCTGGAACACTTGAAATAGTAGGTTCTTCATTATTCTGAATTGTAATGACTTCCTCATTGTTGTTCTACTCTTTTTCAGCAAGTTGTTTGCATAAACCCTTACCTCAAACAAGCTTGGTAACCTTTATACTGATGTCGTACTCCATCACTTTGGTTATCCAGCCTGCTCACTTGTCATTAATGTCCTTATTTAATAGAAACTCCTTGATTGTTGGATGAGCAACCAACAGATGAATTTTATTATTAGACAACATATGTCTAAACTTTTTGAGACTCCTTACTACAGCAAGCACATGCTTTTCAACAAACGAATATCTTGTTTCATAATCATGCAAGACTTGACTAAAAAATGATATGGGCTGCTCAAGTCCTTGACCATTTTCTTGACATAACATTGCAGAAATTGTATCAACACTACCAAACACATAGAGTATAAAATATTTATCAAAGTTTGGATTTATTAGTGTCGAGGCTGCTGCAAGTGCCTCCTTAATCTTCTCAAAACTTCTCTTACCCTCCTTTGTCCAACTAAACTACATATTATTCTTTAGCATGGTTGTGAGAGGTTGTAGCAACCTTGCAATATTAGGAATAAATCTCCTAACGAAGTTTATTCTACCCAAAAAGCTCTGCAAACCCTTTTTGTGAGCAGGAAGTGGTAAAGCCAGAATGGCTGCAATGCGTTATGGATCAAAAGAAATACCATCTTTTAAAAAATGTAACCCAAAATCTTACCTTCATGAACAACAAAAATACTTTTCTTTGGATTCAAAGAAACTCCATACTCTCTACATCTTTCAAAAATCTGTCTAAGATGTCCAAAATGTTCATTATCGTTTCATGATAAAACAGTGATATCATCTAAGTATACAAGAACAAACTTGTTTATTAAACCTTGGAGAGCCATATCCATTGCTCTCTAAAAGGTTGCTCCTTCATTTGACAACCCAAATGGCATCTTTTTGTAAGCCATCCCACTTGGTGGTAAATGTTGTCTTGTACTGGTCTTCTTCCTTAACCAATATCTGGTTATAACCTAAATATTCGTCAAGCAATGAGAACCTTTCTGATCCTGAAACGACCTATAGTATTTTCTCCATTGAAGGCAACGGATAGTGATCTTTGAGTGAAGCTCTATTTAGATCACAAAAATCAATGCACAATCTTATCTCTCCATTTTTCTTTCTAGCGGGCACTAGGTTTGATACCCAAGAGGTGTGCTTGATTGGAAAAATGATACTACCCTCAATCAGCTTGTTCAATTTTATTTTCATTAGATGTTCTAGTTTCGGATTCAAGGGCCTTTGCTTCTATCTAACTAGTTTCACATTGGGTTCTAGCTCAATGGTATATTGAGCTAACTCAGGGTTAAAACCCTTCATATCTCCAAATTCCCAAGCAAAGATGTCGTTGTATTCTTGAAAAAGCAAGACAAAATCTTGTTATTCCTCCTTTGTACAAACTTTGCCAAGCTTAAGGAGCTTGTTTTTGAATATCTCTATTGGTTCATAATGTTCCTACTTCACTGTGATGCTAGATTTATCTCTTCTAACCTAATCATCAGTGTTGAAGATGGGTTCAAGAGTCACCAAACCTTTTGGCAGTTTGTTAGACTTTAATTGCATGATCTGATCACCTTATTGCTAATCAAACTAGCGCTGGTTTCCAGCAGAAAAATTTGCTTCTTCCATCAAAAAGTGGTTTATCTATTCATCGCTGTCAAAAATCTACCAGCTTACATTGTTATCAGGTACTGAAGGTCTGACAACTACCTTCACAAGTTGCTGCACTTCCACATTATGGATTTCAGTTGGTATATCAAACTGTGATCCTATGGCAGCAAGTTTATCATCTTGCTTGTCCTAATTTCTCAACACGGATTGTAGATTAAATGCATCAAATTCTTCAATTAAGTCCCAAACATGGTGCTTATACAATTTTAGCAAATCATTTTTTGTTAAATTCAGATTTCTAACATGATTTTCTATCAACTCAGAGTCACCAAACACTTGTAAACACTTAATTTTCCTTTTTCTAGCCCACTCTAAACCATGTATCAATGCTTCGTACTCAACAACATTATTAGAACAACTGAAAGAAAATCTAAAAGTTGAATAATACCTATCTCCTTCAGGTGAAATGAGCACTTCTCCTCCACCAACATCTTTTTTACTCTTGGATCCATCAAAGTACAACTTCCAAAGCTAATCAATTTGTTGTTCTGGCTATTTTTCCTCCTTGCCCAAAGTTGGAATAGTAATATCGGGCTCTTGAATTATATAAATGCCCAAACCCACTTCATCCATGAGACTGAACGGGTCAACTTTATGATTCTCTGCTGCCCACTCATCTAAATTAATATCAGGTATGCCTTCTATAGGTATAGTGGGATCGAGGGTCATGGATTGATCCTCCTGATCATGGAAAGCTAGGTTTGCATTTATAGGATTTGGTACATAGGGCTCGATATGGTATTTAGCCTGTGGTTCTGACTTTATTGTGACTCTATTACCATATTTGTTTCTGAAAAAAATGTGTGACCAGTCTGATGACAGATAACCACCTAATTTTGCAGTGAAATCTCTAGACAGGCAAACAGTTAAATAAGGTGGGATATCAATAACATAAATGTCCTGTGGAATTTGAAAGTTTGGATAGGCATGCAATGTAAGAGGCAGATTTTTGATAAATCCTACAGACTTAATGGTTGTCTCATCCAATTGAACTACCCCTTTTGACAATGGTTCATTCTCAAGTCCTAACTTATCTACTAGTTTTTTAGGCATAATTGAGTTGCTTGCTCATGAATCTATCATGCAATTATGCACTATTCTATTACCAATTATCAGACTAACATAAAAGGGTGGTGGTTTTAACTCTTGTGTTGGTTGCCCCTTTTTATTGTTTGAACTGTTTGGAAGAACTCTTGGTTGTTCTTTAGTTGTTTTGTCAGAAATAGATATCTTAGTTGAAGCTTCCTACAGACCTTCTTTCTGCCCAGGTAGGTGTAATGCATCCAACATGGTGATGCTAACAATTGCCTTTTTCATATGATCTATAATGTTAAAATCTAGAGAACTAACCTTATGTTGGTTTTTAGGAACAATAGTCTCCTTCTGCACTAGAACTGGCTAAGTTCTCAGCTTCTTTTTAACTGGTTCAGCTGTTTTTGTTGTTCTTTACCAGTCTCAGGTTGCTTTCTTGGTAAAATTTGGACATTTTGTGAAGAAGAGGGTTGTGACTGCTCTTTATCAGCTGCTGGAACTTAATTCTTCTGATGAACAACTTGTTGTTTACCTTTATCAGCCTGTTTTTTATCACTTTTTGTTGTTGTTTTTCAGAAACAGCTTGTTGTCTCAAGTCTATTGCTCTTTTCTTAGACCTTGTATTTGCTGCAATAGAAGTGGCTGACTGATTTTGACCTTGTATTTGATTTACTTTGCAGAATTCATTGCCTTGCCAGTTCATCATGGAAACATCCATATCAGTCTGTTGTGTTTGATCATTCTAATCATTGCTATATTTTGCTATACTTTCTGCATAATTTCTCTGTACCATCAGAGCTTGATTAATCACTCCATTCATGCATGTAGCCTGATTATGAGGCTGATTGCATGGGTAACACCATACATAATCCTATTCCAAGTTTTTTTGAACAAGTACGAGCTCCTTAGAGGAGTTGGCGGCATTTTGATTTGACTATATGGTGGCCTAGGATTGAAATTCCTTCGTTGTCCTTGATTATCTACATGATAAGGTGGTATGTTAAGCTGAAAAGGTGTAAAATTCTGGTTTTGTTGCCTCTTAAGACTGACTAAATCATTGTTGATTGTTTGCAATAATTTTTCCATCTCTTGTTGATTACCATTAAGCTCTTGAAACTCTGATTGTGCTGGAAATGCACTATTTTGAACAATTGGCTGATAGCCTAAGGCTGGTTCGGTTGGTTTTAGGAACAACAGTCTCCTTTTGCACTAGAACTGGTTGAGTTCTCGGCTACTCTTTAACTGGTTCAACTTGTTTTTGTTGTTCTTTAGCAGTCTCAAGTTGCTTTCTTGGTAAAATTTGGACATTTTGTGAAGAAGAGGGTTGTGACTGCTCTTTATCAGCTATTGGAACTTGATTCTTCTGATGACCAACTTGTTTACCTTTATCAGCCTACTGTTTATCACTTTTTGGTTGTTGTTTTTCAAAAACAACTTGTTGTCTCAAGTCTATTGCTCTTTTCTTAGACCTTGTATTTGCTACAATAGAAGTGGTCGATTGATTTTGACCTGGTATCTGATTTACTCTGTAGAATTCATTGCCTTGCCAATTCATCATGGCAACATCCATATCAATCTGTTGTGTTTGATCATTCTGATCATTGCTATCTTTTGTTATACTTTTCGCATAATTTCTCTATACCATCAGAGCCCGATTAATCACTCCATTCATGCATGTAGCCTAATTATGAGGCTGATTGCATGGGTAACACCATACATAATCTTGTGCCAAGTTGTTTTGAACAAGTACGAGCTCCTTAGAGGAGTTGGCAGCATTTTGATTTGACTGTATGGTGGCCTGGCATTGAAATTCCTTCGTTTTCCTTGATTATCTGCCTGATAAGGTGGTCTGTTAGGCTGAAAAGGTGCTTGCTAAGGCCTAAAATTCTGGTTTTGTTGCCTCTTAAGAGTGACTAAATCATTGCTGATTGTTTGCAATAATTTTTCCATCTCTTGTTGATTACCCTTAAGCTCTTGAAACTCTGATTGTGCTGGAAAAGCACCATTTTGAATAACTGGCTGATAGCCTAAGGCTGGTTCGGTTGGTTTTAGGAACAAAAGTCTCCTTCTGCACTAGAACTGGCTGAGTTCTCGGTTGCTCTTTAACTGGTTCAACTTGTTTTTGTTGTTCTTTAGCAATCTCAAGTTGCTTTCTTGGTAAAATTTGGACATTTTGTGAAGAAGAGGGTTGTGACTGCTCTTTATCAGCTGTTGGAACTTGATTCTTTTGATGAACAACTTGTTTACCTTTATCAGCCTACTGTTTATCACTTTTTGGTTGTTGTTTTTTAAAAACAACTTGTTGTCTCAAGTCTATTACTCTTTTCTTAGACCTTGTATTTGCTGCAATAGAAGTGGCCGATTGATTTTGACCTTGTATCTGATTTACTCTGTAGAATTTATTGCCTTGATAGTTCATCATGGCAACATCCATATCAGTCTGTTGTGTTTGATCACTTTGATCATTGCTATCTTTTGTTATACTTTCCACATAATTTCCTTATACCATCAGAGCCTGATTAATCACTCCATTCATGCATGTAGCATGATTATGAGGCTGGTTGCATGGGTAACACCATATGTAATCATGTGCCAAGTTATTTTGAACAGGTACGAGCTCCTTAAACGAGTTGGCATCATTTTGATTATGACTGAATGGTGGCCTGGGATTGAAATTCCTTCACTGTCCTTGATTATCTGCCTAATAAGGTGGTCTGTTAGGCTGAAAAGGTACTTGGTAAGGCCTAAAATTTTGGTTTTGTTGCCTCTTAAGACTAACTAAATCATTTTTGATTGTTTGCAATAATTTTTCCATCTCTTGTTGATTACTCTTAAGCTCTTGAGACTCTAATTGTGCTAGAAAAGTACTATTTTGAACAACTGGTTGATAGCCTAAGGTTGGTTTGGCTGGGATTGAGGCAATAGGTGGTAAATTAATGGGCATCATGGGATGTATATCTGGAAATATTGGCATGGGTGGTCTTGGTGTAATTTTACCAGCCTGTATAAGGTTGTTTTCAGCTCTAATAGCAATGTCATAGGCTATTGGTAACATTAATCCACCCATTGATTGAATCATTAAAGCAATATCACTATTTAATGATCTCAGATAATACAGAAAAGCGTGATCAAGAGTGGGTCTAACCATTACTGGAATCCTATTCCAGGTCCTTTGAAACCTGAAATTAAAGTCCATCATTTTTTCTTGTGGTTCTCTCTTTATAGTTGTCATCTGCTTGACTAGAGATAGATGATCAGACTTGTCAGAAAATTGTTTGCTCAACTTATCTCCTAAATCATCCCATGTCGTGACAATATTAACTGGTAAGCCGCGAAACCACTAAAGTGCTTTGCCTTTGAATGATTTTGCTAACAGCCTCAACGCCACATTCTCTTGAGTCACGTGATGAACTCCACATAGTGAAGCTATATCTCTGATATGGTCTATTGGCATAGTCTGCTCTTCACCAGTGAAAAAAGGAAACTCTTAAGTGTTGCAACTAGTATATCATCATGTTGAGCCAGATTCAATGGGTTTCCCCCATTGAATGCTACAAATGCATGTGCTCTAGCCATTGAAGCTGCTAGTATTCTGAAATTCGTAGCTTGTAAAACTAGTATAGGTGAAACCGATGCTCTATAACTTGGTGAAGCTGAATGTGAACCTAGTTTCCTTATTGATGATTTTCCTCTCCTTCTTGATGTGTATACTAATGGTTATGTTCTGAAAATTGGAGAAACCAATAGGTTTCTTGAAGGCCTTCCAGGTGTTCTCTTTTTTGTCCTTCCTCTTCTTTTTGGTGAAGACAATTGCAGATATTCAAATGGAGAAGAAATTCTTCTCATTTGAATATTTCTCATAAGTTGTTTGGTGCTTATCTACTTTGAAACTTAGAATGGAGTCGCCAAGTATATGAAACTTATCCTCTGAAAAGCTGAAATACTATTGTATATACCAGGACAACAACTTGAATCTATTAAATTAATGCTCTGAATTGTGATTCAGGGTCCCACCGGGCATACCAAAAACTATTGTCAAAAAAATTGCACCCAAATGCTTGAATGATGAAATTCAGCAATCTGTTGAAACATGGGAACTATCTTCAGGCTGTGGGTATTCCTATGGCAAAGATAGACCTCCAGATTCTAGGTTGGTTCCTATGTGATTATGTGATTAATAACTTGAACTTGTTGGGAAAAGGGAGAAAGACTTAGTCTAAATGCAAAATTGGAAAACTTAACTATGGTGATGCACCGAAAGAATCCAATGTGCAGACTTAACTCACAAATGATTATCCGCTACTTTTATTTGCACAACCTGATCTAATAGCTTAAACACCTAAATACTTTAAACAGAGGCTTTGATTAAAAAACAATCTTTGAAGGAAAACATGGTTTTCACAACTAAATTGTTTAATCTTTAACATGCACAGTGTTTAACCAGTGAATTTAAACTAAGATGCATACATAAATCTATGAAGGAGACAAAAATATTAAAGGTCTCAAAACTGATAACATAGTAATTCTTCGATCAAATCCTACATAGCAGTGATGCTTGAAACCTTGAAGGAAAAATCTAAAATGTTGGAAATTGAAGGAGTCTTTTGCAAATCATACACTAATTAACCTGTAAAACTGTTGCATAATCTTATTAAAATAAGAAAGTTGAGTTACATGATAATTCACTTTGCAGAATGCAAAGGATGAAAAACAAGAACTAGAGGAAAAAAGACTAATTTTCCTCAATATATACAAAAGGCGTGCACAAACCAGCCAATAATAGAACTAGAAAGAGAACTGAAGTGAAACTGAAACTCCAAAGTGAAATTCAAGGAGAAGAGGAAACCCTGATAAAAATAGCTCCAAAATGAAGCAAACTACACTCTCTGCCTAGAAAACTCCACCTCTCCATGCGCATGACCCAAATATCCGTGCACTGAAGTGAAACTACCTCAATAATTGCATGATTTGAATAACTGAAACTTGAACTCCACTTGCGCATGAGCGAATTTTTTTTTAGTATTTTTGATATTTCTCTCCACACACAATCCGAAAAGAGCACATTACATCAACTTTGACTTGCAGCTTCAGTCAAACTCTATCCTCGGCCTTTGTAAGCTATGCATGATTGGAGTAATTTAATGTTACGTTTGCTCTAAAAATAGTTAGAATTAATTAAATGATTTGTAATTTATCATTTAATTAACTAAATTTACATGTATAAGTAAATATCACATTAACATTATTATTAAATTGGAAGTATGAATCTAGCCTTTGGTCTCCATGCATATAACTTGATCCGCCACCATACTTAGCATATATTTTAATTGGCCACCACAATATATATCCATCATCCCACACATTATCATTAGGCTCTTTGAATTTATGAGTCATTACCACGGACCATATTATGAAATGAGTATAATGATTAAAAAATCAGTCAAAAACACCTCACTTGGAATTAGGGATTTGATAAAATCCATCGAACCCTAAAAATTACCATCATTTCTCTTTTGACTTTCGAGAAACTTCAAGGTGAATCCTTTAGCACCGGTCGCCATGCTTAGGGTTTTTAAGGATTTTGAGGCTCGAATCTTCACAATTTTCTGATGATTTTATGGAAGAAAATTCACAGGAGCATGGTGAGCTTCTCACAGGCACAAAACTAGACATTTCGCCTTTTTTATCTTTGAAGTTCTTGTGAAATTTTTAGGCCACAAACTTACACAAATCTAATCCATCTTTCTTTTGCTTACTTGGTCAACATCCCTTCCACTCTGAGGCGCCATGAGAGACTTAGTTTGAGGTATTATATGAGGCTCTCAGTCACGGACTAAGAGGCTCTTTTAGATGTGCATAATGGTAAGCTTTTGTTCTTCTGTAGCTTGTTCCTTTACACTTTGCAGAAAAATAACAAACCTTTGTTAAGCTTTCACCTAGATTTTCCCTCTGTATTGGAGACTTTATAAATATTTTTCATAAAGATCATACATGACTATCTTTATAACATCTAGGTTTCTCTTTAATAGATACTTAGAGGCTTCCCTGTGCAGGAAAATGTATCACCACTTTGATTTTCTTTTGATAGGAAATATATTTCTCAATTACTTATCTGTTCGACCAAATCCTATCTTACTATTCTCTAGAATAAGTACCATCTGGCAACCCAGACTATAGCTTGATGAAACCCCATGCACTTGTAATTTTCTGTAGAAACTGTTAAGTGGGTATGCTGCATTTTTCTTGCAAGATATGCATTTTTTGTATTTTGGAACGTCTAAGGCATGATACTTTGCATTTTTGTCAAAACCCCTTAAATGGGTATAAAAAAAAAAAGTGATAAATTTGTATTTAAAAACAAACCCTATTGGTGGGTCCTTCATTTTGGCCACCATAAGAGTATCATCTCATGCACCCCCTATGTTTGAAGCTATTGACATTGTATTATCATTTGCAGCTGCTAGAAATATTGGAAGTTGAACGTTGCTTTCTACATACATTTGAGTGTTCTCCTTTATGTGCTCTGAGCTTGTATTCTTGGCCATGGCCATGACTGTATTGATGATTCTCTCCTTTTGTGCCTAAGCGGGCTTTGTAACTTGTAACTTGTATTTTCCTTGCATAGGTTTTCCATTTTCCCCTTTGCTTATGTATCTCCATGATTCTTCTATAATATTTGTATGAGAAAGAGTAACAATAGCTTGATCTGCCACAACCTCTACAATATTTCATTCTTGAGAGCTCCACTGCTTGCCATCTTCTCATGGAAAGACCAACACCAGTATTCCATATGATGCTTCTAAAAAATTTGGCGTTCCACCCTTAGAATTTGATACCTTTAACAAAGGCACCCTTACTACTGCCATAGGCTCAAGCAATGACCAGTGCTGAAAAGTGACTGAAAGGAAATACATTTGAGCAACTTAAAAGAGAACAAAAGCTCATGGGAAATTATTGCAACAATTCTAGCCTTCAAGCATTACTCTTTATTTAGTTGATTGTTATTTGGTTAATTGTCTTTTGATCTCTGTGAAGGTTGGAATTGTCATGTGAAGTGGTCATTTGAACATGTTTGGCACCTTCTTTTTAGTTCTCATTTAGAAAACACCATCAGAAAACAATGTAATTTAGCTTTGTTCTAAAAATAGAACGTAGCATTTCTGATAGTTCATTCAACATGTAAAATTTATACCTGGCAGACAGTGGATTGTAATGCAACTCCAAAATGTTTAAATGCTTCCTCATGCACCTGTAGCATATCATGTTTATCATACCTTATTTAAAGTAGCACTTTTCTCACCTGTTGATGAACATGAAGAACAACACCTATTGCTTATATTGTGCTCTATACTTTACAAGCTAATGTTCCTTTGTATTTGGATGATTTCCTTTTGAAGTATTGATTGTCCTTATGAAATTCATCATGCCTCTTTGAATGTGGAAACACTTTTCTTTGACTATATTTACTTCATTATTGAAAACTTCTATCCCTTGTTTCAAATATGATATTGATCCACTTGAAAAATCATTATTTCCTTTCAAGTCAGATTCACATTTACAGTGACCTTCATGAACATGTGATTTGATGTTTTGACTTGTGAAGATTTTAATGTTTATTTCCTACATTGTATATGACAACATTGCTAGTGTGAAAGGCTATGAGCACAAATCCATCTTTCTTTAGCATAATCACTTTAAAACTGTGGCACCTTTGATTTTGTGACTGTCTTATTCCACTTTTATCAGCTTTGTAGTAGTAGTCTATCATACCTGAACTGGACTGTCATAATCCCACTATATTTTTCTCTATGGAAGGCTATCTGATTTTAACTTTGAGATTTCAGCTGTTCATTGAAGAATCAACTGCTTTGATAAATTTGAGACTTGATAATCCTTATGAGCATGCACTGATTGAATGTTGACTGCATATTTGATGAATATAGGATCATGAACTCATTTTGTCACTATCTCCTCTTTGTATGGTCTTGGCTGTCCTTGATAAAATAACAATATACTTACCATTGCCATTTTTTTGATCCAAGTCTGAAAATCACTGTGGTAGATGTTTGTTCAGCAATTTCATATTTGATAATAATGTTGCTTTAAACATAACTCTGAAACACAAAAATCTTGTTTCAAATGTGATCATCTTCTATGCTTTCTTTGGAAAAGTTGCATTAAGTTCATTTTGCAAGGTATCTTCTTAGTGATACTGAAAGATTACTCTTTTGGGCAGTCATGACAGTTGCCTTGGTGTTGTTTTTTTTTTATATTTGACTCTCTCTCTCTTCTACTACAAATTGTCACAAAGCTCCCTTCAAACACCTTGCATGCTTCTCTACTCTTTACATAACTTAATTACCTTTTGCTACCCTTAATAATTGTTGTTGTAGGTTATGATGATAGTGGCATTATGGTGCAAGAGCACACCTTGGCTAACCTCCATTTTTGTTATTTTTAGCTTGCACTTGACTCTAGCCAAGTCAGGAAGTTAGTTTGCTTTCAGACCTTAGAAGGTCATTGCTTTTGTGGGCTAGGTGAGTTATTCATTAGGACTAAGGTCACACTTTTAGCCATTGTTAGTAGTGTATGTTTTATTAATGTTAGTTGTCTATGGGAGATTAGAGTCTTAAAGATGTTCTAAACACTTAGTGGTTGTTGTAAAGATGCCTTAAGGCCATTAAATGAGTTGGTTCCTCGGAATCTAGAGGGAATGGTGGTCCTAAGAAATAGGATCAAGGCATAGAGAAAGATGCCAAATGTGGTAAAGAAGTTAGCATGGGCATGCAACTCGGTTACCTTTGGATTCCCTTGAGAATAGGAAGTGGGAGATCGGCCAACAGGCCCTAGAATCATGGGGATGGAATCTATTATGACCCAAGACTTGAATCTCATGTTGATTAGGAGTTATGTAATTGGTAATTAGTTTTGAAGTGAAATATAGAGCTCTGTAACAATGTTTTTCGAGAACAACTCGAGTTTTGTGATGACAGAGATGCTTAATGGATTGATAGACTGATTTTAGTGTTTTTTTAGTGTTCTTTAGTATTATCTTAGACTTCTTCATTTTATAGGAAAGTTGTTAGAGTAGATATTTTGTGTTAGTTAAATTGTTTTGGTCTTAAGTTCTTACTGGTTCAGTCTTGACCAGTCGGTGCTTTCAAGCTCCCCCATGAAGTCTAGCCTTGGGAAACACCTAAGGATAGGTGGGAATGTTAGGGGAGTCATTAGTGTACATATTTGTAGGTTTAGGAAGCATGAAAGAGTGGAGAGCTCTTTTAATCACTAGTCTCTAGGTGAGCAGACAAAGCCCAATTAGAGGTCTAGGAATGTCATTGAAGATTTATTGCAGGGTAAGGAGGTACTGTACGGAACAGGTACAGGTTCAAGTAGGGTTTTACCTTAGCTCAACATTCTAGGTGGATTGAAGTCATGTCAATCATTTGGTTTATGATTTGAGCAAGTTACAAACAAGAATACAGTCAGTCCTAGAAATTAGGCCTAGTTGCCCTATTGTCCTAAGTTGTAGGAAGCTAGTGTACGGAAGTTGTCAGGCCAGAAGTCCCACTAAAACTTTTAAAACTTCCAAAAGGGTATCTGAATCTGCCTTTAGATTTGTAGGGTCTTTGGGAAAGTTTTACAAAAATTGACAAAACAGGACTGGTAAAGAATATAAGAAAAAGGCCTATTTAAGGTCTCAAGTGGTGAATCCTTCAACCCGGTAAGGATAGGGTTGAATAATCTACTAAAATGATTCAAATATGCAAGGTTATGATTGCTTTCAATAGGATGGACACCCCTACAATGAAGAATGAGGTTTTTGAGAAGATAACACTTAGAGCTTTCTAAGTGAGGAAGAGGAATTGAACTTGTCAGATGGTGTTAGTCCTCTAAGGTGAAGCACAAGGGATAGAACTCTTAGAACAGAGTTAAGATTGGACTTAGTTAATCATCTAAGCCAATTAGGACCTAGAGGAGACTAGGTTCCTAGAAGAGACAAGCTAGGTCTCTTAGTTGCAGTGCAAGCAAGCCTTGGAACACTCACATCATATTGGTATCAAAGCTTGTTTTGATCAGGCTTGTGGTGGATGTTGCAGCCTACTGAATCCATGGGAGAGAATACACTAGAGGAAGGCACAACCATGGTGACTAATGTTGAGTTAGCCAAGAAGGTAGAAGAACAAGAAGAAGACAACAAGTCACTGAGAGAAAGATTGGCTCGAATGGAACAACTCTTGGATGAAGTCCAAGAAAAGGCAGACAAGGTAAAGGACAAAATTGATCAAAAGGAAGAGGAAGAAGCAAGGGAAAAGGAATTAGAGTTGGAGGAGGAAGCACCAACACCTGACCTTGTTCTTCCTGAAGATCCATTCTTAAAGGCACTAAAGGCATTGAGTGGCAAAGCTTTGGAAGGTGTGCCACTATTTAGTGGACAAATGGATCCAGATTTAGTTGTGGATTGGATAGATAGCATTGAGAACCATTTTGAGTGTGATGGTATCTCAGAGGCACAAAAATTTATGGTGGCCAAGTCTAGACTAAGAGGTTTAGCTCTTACTTGGTGGAAGTTTGTGCAAAACAAAAGAGAAAAGGATGGAAAAGGTCCTATAGTTACTTGGAAGGGCATGGTAAACAAAGTGAAGCAGACCTACCTTCCTAATGACTATGAAGTTCAGTTGCATAGAAGGAGACACAATCTAAGACAAAAAGATTTAGATGTCCAAGCCTACACCGAGGAGTTTCAAAAGCTATGTTTGAGATCCAAAGTAGTAGAAGATGAAAGCATTAAGCTTGCAAGGTACTTGAATGGCCTCAAATGGTCTATTCAAGAGGAAATGAGTCTAGTCAACTTCAAAACCATTCGCCAATGCTATCAAATGGCCTTGAAGATAGAAGAGAAAAGCAAGAGAAAGCAAGACCAAACCTCTAAAGGTAAAGGTAAAAGCAAGGATAGTAGAGGAAAAAGAGGTGGCTATGGTGGAAGAAGTTTTGAAACAAAACCTCAAGGAGACATAAAATCCAGTGAGCAGCAAGAAGGAAGCTCAAGTAGAGGTGGTAGAGGAAGGAGTTCTAACTCTAGCTCTAGAGGAAGAAATGGTGGACAAGGAGGAAGAGGAAACTACTTTGCCAATATGAAATGCTATCATTGCAATAAAATGGGGCACCCTGCCTATAGATGTCCAGAGAAAGGTGGTTCTTCACATGGAGGTGACAAGAGAACTAACCTAGTTCATGAGGAATCAAATGCAGCATAGAATCAATCTGAGGTTCCATTAAATTCTGAGGAAGGTGAGAACCTCATGATGAGGAGAACTTTGATCAAGGAGCCAGTGAAAGAGGAGCCAAGCCAAAGGAGGTCTTTATTTAGGATAAAGTGAAAGATGATGGGAAAAGTATGTAGAGTCATCATTGACTCAGGTTCTACTGATAACATTGTGTCAAAGGAAATAGTCAGCAAACTAAAGTTGACAAGGTTACCCCACACCAATCCTTACAAGGTCACTTGGCTCAATAAAGGACAACATGTGTTAGTGAATGAACAAGCTTGGGTGGAGTTCTCAATTGGAAGGTATAAAGACAATGTATTGTGCAATGTGCTACCTATGGATGCATGTCATTTTCTCCTAGGTAGACCATGGAAATTTTACCATCAGGCCATACATGATGGAGGAAATGATTCTTATTCTTTCAAGAAAGACAATGTGACCTTCAAAATACAGTCACTGTTGGAAGATGCTGAGGTGAAGACAGTAGGTCCAAATGTTCTTATGGTGGGTGAAAAAGAGTTCTTATAAGCCATGCAAGAGAATGAAGGAGTTGGTTATGCATTGGTGCTAAGACCAAGAGAGGGAGATGAAGGCAAGGTGACCAAGAAGACAGAGTTACCAATGGAGATTCAAAGCATGCTACAGACTTACCAAGGTATAGTGAGTGATGGACAACCATCAACCTTACCCCCTGAAAGAGCCATAAGTCATAGGATAGACCTTATCCTAGAAGCTACCCTTCCTAATAAAGTAGCTTACAAAATGACCCCTCAACAAAATGAGGAAATTGCTAGGCAAGTACAAGAAATCCTAAACCAAGATTTCATTAGAAAGAGTATTAGTCCATGTGCCATACCCATTGTCCTAGCACCTAAGAAAGGAGGAACTTGGAGGCTTTGTACTGATTCAAGGGCTATTAATAGGATAACTATAAGGTATAGGTTCCCTATCCCCAGAATTGAAGACCTAATGGATTGTCTAGGTGAAGCTAAGTACTATAGTAAGATAGACTTGAACAGTGGCTATCACCAAATTAGGATACATGAGGGATATGAGTGGAAAACAGCCTTCAAAACTAATGAGGGTCTATATGAGTGGCTTGTCATGCCCTTTGGATTATCTAATGCCCCCTCCACATTCATGAGGCTCATGAATGAAGTCCTCAAAGACTACGTAGGCAAATTTGTGGTAGTATATCTAGATGATATACTGATTTTTAGCAAGACAAGGAGTGAGCATCTAGAACATCTTGAGATTGTTTTCAAGAAGCTACATGGGGAGAAGTTGATGATCAACTTGGAGAAGTGTGAGTTCATCAAAACAGAGCTAGTGTACCTTGGATTTGTCCTATCACATGGCAATCTAAAAATGGACCAAAGCAAAGTGGAGGCTATCATGAATTGGCCTACTCCGAGGACAGCAACAGAGGTAAGGAGTTTTCATGGCCTTGCACAATATTATAGGAAATTTATAAGGCATTTTAGTGCAATTTGTGCTCCTATGTTGGATACTATTAAGGGAGGCATGAAGACCAAATTTGTATGGAATAAGCATGCTAACAAGAGCTTTGAGTTGTTGAAGGAAAGGATATCTACCCAACCTGTTTTGGTGCTACCAAGCTTTGAGAAGCTTTTCACCATTGAGTGTGATGCTAGAAATGTAGAAATTAGAGTTGTTCTCAGCCAAGAGGGTAGACCAGTGGCCTTTCATTCAAAAAAGTTAAGTGAAGCCAAAAAGAAGTACTCTTCTTATGACCTTGAGCTATATGCATTGGTCCAAGCTTTAAGGAAGTGGAGGCACTACTTGCTTCCCAAGGAATTCATTGTGTATTCAGACAATCAAGCACTTAGTTTCCTGAATTCACAAGAGAAGTTGAGCCACAAGCACATGAAGTGGGTTGAGTATCTACAAGCTTACACCTTCAATATCAAGCACAAGAAAGGTGTCCTCAATAAAGTATCAGATGCATTGTCAAGAAGAGCTCTCACAATTTAGGAAATACAGTTGAAGAGCATGGGAATAGATCACTTCAAGGATCTGTATGTTGATGATGAAGATTTTGCAGACATTTATAAGGTATGTGTTGAATACAAGAACCATTTTCATAGTAAATATGTTGAGTATACTTTGCAAAGTGGTCTATTGTTTAAGGGGAATCAATTATGTGTTCCTAGAAGCTCCATTAGAGAGAACTTGATACAAGAAAAGCATAATGGTGCTTTGAGTGGTCACTTTGGGATCACTAAGACTCAAAAACTTGTTCAAAGGTTCTATTATTGGCCTAAGATGAATCTTGATGTTAGGAGGTATGTGGAAAGTTGTGTAGTATGTCAAAAGGCCAAGGGAACTTCTTCAAATGTAGGCCTTTACCAACCACTACCTATTCCTACTAGGCCATGGGAATGTTTGAGTATGGATTTTGTAGTTGGGCTACCCAAGATAAGGCAAGGCATGGATAGTGTTTATGTGGTGGTGGACAGGTTTAACAATATGGCTCACTTCATACCATGTAAGACCACACATGATGCTAGTCAAATAGCCTCTCTCTTCTTCAGAGAGATAGTAAGAATTTATGGGTTACCTATCAGCATTGTGTCTGACAGAGACACTAAATTCATGAGTCATTTTTGGAAGACTCTTTGGCAAAGGTTAGGCACTAACTTGTCCTTTGGATCGGCCTACCATCCCCAAACTGATGGTCAAACCGAGGTTGTTAATAGAAGCCTTGGAAATCTACTGAGGTGTTTGACCAAGGAGTATGGGCAACAATGGGATCAATTGATTGGGCAAGCTGAATATGCCTACAATGATACTATAAACAGATCCACAAGGAAGAGTCCCTTTGAAATAGTCTATGGACTACATCCTAGAGGAGTTTATGAGTTGAGAGATTTGAAGGATGGAGTGAAGGGAAGTGGATATGCTAATGATTTTGCATATGCTATGCAGGAGATACATGATACAGTGAGGAAGACCTTGACAGAGAACACCATGAAACATAAAACCAAGGTGGATGAGCATAGGAGAATAGTATAGTTTAATGTGGATGACTTGGTTATGGTGCATCTTAACAAATCAAGACTTCAAAAGGGAGTCCCTCACAAGTTGTAGATGAGGAGGATAGGTCCCTGCCCTATCTTGGCTAAGTATGGTGATAATGCCTTCAAAATCGAGCTACCGGATGACAGTGGACTGTCCCCTATCTTCAACATTGCATACTTAGTCCATTACAAAGGATCAAAGCAAGACATGGATCAAAACCTTCATGAAGTGATCAAAGATGTGGAAGATCTACACTTACCTACTGCTACAGTCACAGGAGCTGACAACATATTGGACACAAGGGTCTACAAACAAACTAGAACTAAAGTCTACAAGGAACACTTGATCAAGAAACAGGGTCAAGCTGATGTTGAT
The DNA here is from genome assembly GCA_007115665.2 of Sequoiadendron giganteum. Classification (NCBI taxonomy): domain Eukaryota; kingdom Viridiplantae; phylum Streptophyta; class Pinopsida; order Cupressales; family Cupressaceae; genus Sequoiadendron; species Sequoiadendron giganteum. The sequence continues at coordinate 544,332,124 of CM021101.1, forward strand.
GCAGTATGGATAAAGGAAGCAAAGTTCAAGAAGATGGGAATTGATCCAAGCATCCTCAATCCAAGGGTGGATTGAACTTTCTGTTTTGGGGAGGATGGCGTAGGAGCACACCTTGGCTAACCTCCATTTTTGTTATTTTTGGCTTGTACTTGACTCTAGCCAAGTCAGGAAGTTTGTTTGCTTTCAGACCTTAAAAGGTCATTGCTTTTGTGGGCTAGGTGAATTAGTCATTAGGACTAAGGTCACACTTCTAGCCATTGTTAGTAGTGTATGTTTTATTAATGTTAGTTGTCTATGGGAGATTAGAGTCTTAAAGATGTTCTAAACACTTAGTGGTTGATGTAAAGATGCCTTAATGCCATTAAATGAGTTGGTAACTCAGAATCTAGAGGGAATGGTGGTCCTAAGAAATAGGATCAAGGCATAGAGAAAGATGCCAAATGTGGTAAAGAAGTTAGCATGGGCATGCAACTCGGTTACCTTTGGATTCCCTTGAGAATAGGAAGTGGGAGATTGGCCAACAGGCCCTAGAATCATGGGGATGGCATCTATTATGACCCAAGACTTGAATCTCATGTTGATTAGGAGTTATGTAATTGGTAATTAGTTTTGAAGTGAAATACAGAGCTCTGCAACAGTGTTTTTCAAGAACAACTCAAGTTTTGTGATGACAGAGATGCTTAATGGATTGATAGACTGAGTTTAGTGTTTGTTTAGTGTTCTTTAGTATTGTCTTAGACTTTTTCATTTGATAGGCAAGTTGTTTAGAGTAGATATTTTGTGTTAGTTAAATTTTTTTGGTCTTAAGTTCTTACTGGTTCAGTCTTGACCAGTCGGTGCTTTCATGGCTCCCCCATGAAGTCTAGCCTTGGGAAACACCTAAGGATAGGTGGGAATGTTAGGAGAGTCATTAGTGTACATAGTTGTAGGTTTAGGAAGCATGAAAGAGTGGAGAGCTCTTTTAATCACTAGTCTCTAGGCGAGCAGACAGAGCCCAGTTAGAGGTCTAGGAATGTCATTGAAGATTTCTTGCAGGGTAAGGAGGTATTGTACGGAACAGGTATAGGTTCAAGTAGGGTTTCACCTTAGCTCAAAATTCTAGGTGGATTGAAGTCATTTCAATCATTTGTTTTATGATTTGAGCAAGTTACAAACAAGAATGCAGTCAGTCCTAGAAATTAGGCCTAGTTTCCCTATTGTCCTAAGTTGTAGGAAGCTAGTGTATGGAAGTTTTCAGGCCAGAAGTCCCACTGAAACTTTTAAAACTTCCAAAAGGGTATCTGAATATGCCTTTAGATTTGTAGGGTCTTTGGGAAAGTTTTCCAAAATTTGACAAAACAGGACTGGTAAAGAATACAAGAAAAAGGCCTATTTAAGGTCTCAAGTGGTGAATCCTTGAACTCGGTAAGGATAGGGTTGAAGAATCTGCTAAAATGATTCAAATATGCAAGGTTATGATTGCTTTCAACAGGATGGATGCCCCTGCAATGAAGAATGAGGTTTTTGAGAAGATAACACTTAGAGATTTCTAAGTGAGGAAGAGGAATTGAACTTGTCAAATGGTGTTAGTCCTCTAAGGTGAAGCACAAGGGATAGAACTCTTAGAACAGAGTTAAGATTGGACTTAGTTAATCATCTAAGCCAATCAGGACCTAGAGGAGACTAGGTTCCTAGAAGAGACAAGCTAGGTCTCTTAGTTGCAGTGCAAGCAAGCCTTGGAACACTCACATCACATTATGATGTTTCAAATCTCTGTGAAATGAATGTCATTTTTTTTGCCAATGTTATGTTTCAGCATGGTGAAAACTGTATTGAATGCAAACATGTTTACCTTCAGCTACGATGGTGAATACTCATTGTCCCTTGTAAAATCAATTCCAAAACTCCATGAAATAGCTTGATGCTCGATATTTTGTTTCTATTTCCCTTCAGTGTAAAGAGGCTCTATACTTCATTTAAATGTAATGTGAAAAATGTAAAGCAGAGGTGAAACAGAATATTAATGAAATTGATGAGTTCTTCACACTGTTTTTCTGAATCTCTTTGAAATAAGGCTGCTTATATGATTATATTCTTAGTTTCAGTAGCTCTCTTAATGACTGTTCTGACATTGTTAAAGAATCTCATATGTGACTTGAGAGTGTTTCCTCTTTTGATATGTCAGGCTCAACCCTTGTGGGAGCCCGTTTTACCCCACATATCTGATAAAATGATCACGAACATAATAAACCTGTTCCTGCATAGTGAACAAACATGTTAGCAAAAAAAAAGAAGTCGAAAGCTTCCTCTTGAGTTTTATTTCTTTGACCAATGAAATCATCTTATGGATGCTTGATCAATTATACACTATATTTCTATTGATAATGTAGGCATATGGTAGGATTTGATTCCCATTGCTCTAACCATACTTCTATCATACTTACAGGTACATTCAGAGCTTGGAGCTGGATCAATTCAGAGTCACAACTGAAGGCTTCAACCTGTCAATGATTTGTCATTCGAGGCAATGATGAATCACTTTCTACCTTATACTTTCTTTATTTTCAGTTATATAGTTTAATTTCCTTCATGCACCCATTATTTGATTATGAAAATCAAATGAAGTTACTCCCACGACTTGTGTGGGACTTTGGTTTGTACATTATGAATAAAGCAGCAAACATTATGCAATCTTATGATACTATTTTGAAATGTTCTTGTATAATACCACTGAAATTCACTTTGTAATGAAACATTGCACAATAATGAGTACTTAACAAAAACTTTTGAACATCTTGTGTACCTTTTGGCGTGAATTCGCAATTCAGCTTTACCTGTTTGAGTTGGTAGTGAAAAATGGGTAACAATAATATCCATTCTCTAGCGTGTATTGTGGAAGGATTAAATGGACTACACCACTTATCTTTATGTTTCCCAACAAACTTGTTTTTCTTATGAATAGGTTAGAATATTCTAACGAGAATATTCTTCTTCGAAATTTATTAAACTTGGTCTCCTACTTTAATTTCTATTTCCAAAACAATTTTGGGTGATCGAATATATCTAGATATTATATATTTTCTACAAGCTTGTACTAGATTTGAAGAAAATAATTCAAAGACACTTGTTTATCATACCAATTGATTTTTATGTTATGAATCATAAGATGATTTGATTTAGTCAATAGTTTGTTGATGACCAACTATTTGATGACAAAGAAATCAGCTCTAAGTGGTGACAGGAAGTTGTTCCAAATTACCAATCAAACAAGGAATTCATAATAGAAGGATTTCCCAAACAATTTGGATTGAACATTAACAGGGGTGACTAAACCATGCTCTAACATATTTCTCATTTCAAAGAATAGGAGCCTCAACTATAGAAGGGGCATTAATTATTTAAGAAACTATGCATCTAATACAAGCAACCAAGCTACAAAATGGTAATGGCAAGAAATAGAGTCTTCTTATTATCTAACTAAAAACAACAATCCCTAAAATTTAAATGCAGGGTTACATATGGATACCATACCAAGCAACAATACTTAACCTTTATTCAAGGCGACAAGTATCTAAGCTTCAAAGTATGAGTGATGTGAAAATAGAACTATTGAAACAAAACTTCATCGCTCTTGGATCAGAAGAACCAGAGTTTAAATGTGCATAGGTCTACCAGCAATCACAATGATGGTCGATCTTCAACAAACCAGCCTCCTCAACTATAGAATCATCCTCACAAAACTCCTACAAATTGTTATTAATGTTTTTTTTTCTTGCCAAACTAGATCGGGCTATTCAACCTAATTGCTCCTCCTTTTCTCAGCTTGATCACTCCCATACAATGTATCGATCCTTCCCTATTTTCTCACTAGTAGGCATCCCTCAACACTCAACTTGCTTCGACCTCCTTCTAGTGAAGAGATTCCTCCTCCATCAAGGCTCTTGGTAGTGATTAATGAGGCGGGAATTAATATCAAGCCATGTTGAATTCATCCTCTAGTCCTTCAATCGATACCCTCACATAGCAACAAAAAATTCCCCCCAAACTGAATGTAACTACCATCCATCCTAAATGCAATGAGAAAGGGAGAACTCTAAAATCTCGCTTACCACTTTCAATCTGCCACTTGTCCCAAAAGGCCAACAAGTAAAAACACAAAAAAGGATGAACTGAAAACTAAAATATGCAAAAATAAAATTGGTCAATGCTCTTGCATCAAGCTTCTTGAGGGAGTTGTTTGTGAGCATAGCTTACAAAAGGGGGTTGGGTAGTAGGAATACCCTTCCAAGCACCAATTACTTGCAACATATCCCCTTATGCTAATAGACGACACCCATAACTAGTATTTATTTCTTGTCTTTGTTCAAAATACGTCTTCCATATATCCAACTTCTCTTCCCCATTATTCCTTTCATTTGATTTCCACTAGTTCGCTCCATCTCATTCCACACCAAAGGAAGAACAAACTCCCCTTGAATTAATGTTCTGCAATTAAAATTTCTACTACCATACCCCATCTCATCATTGTCAACATGTCTCACCCACTCTCCAGATAGCCTCTCTTTGTTGCACCTTTCCCATTTTCTTTGCATTTCCCTCTCCACTACAATCCTTGCATTGTCATGAGGATCATCTTTAACTATAGTGAAGGGCTTTAAAAAGTTATATTTTACCTCACCATTGACGGATGCACTATTTATTGTGCCTCCTATTAGTTCAAGCCACTCTCTCTTAATGACCTCAATTTGAAAATCCAAGTCATCTTCCACATTCTCTATTGCTATCTCCACACTCTCTCCGTGTAGATTCATGCCCATGTATTCATCTTGACATTTTTATTCCAAAATCCCATGTATCTCTATAGCATCCTTCAGAATAACAATGGTTGCCCCAACTTCATAGTCACCTATGTCAACACATGGTGTTGGTTGTCCTACCTACAAATCAACATTGTTTACACCCATGCAACCTTGAGGAAAGTGAAGGTTTACCTCCTTGGTTATTGCTGCAACTTTCGTTGTTTCCCATTCATTAATAAACTCCTTTCTTCTTATCAACATCACCTTACTACTGCTGCTATGGTTGTCCTCTTTTGCTTCTTGCAAAGGCGACAAAGTATGTTTGATACCATCCTTCTCAACAGTGTAGGTGTTATTTCTCCCATCATGTATGGCATTTTATTCAAACTGCTAGGGTCTACCAAGTAGCACATGACACACATTCATCAGCATGATATCACACACAACATTGTCCTTATAACTTCCTATGTGAAATTCAACCAAAACTTTCTCATCTACCAACAACTGATGACCCTTCTGTAATGAAGAAACTTTATAGGGTGTAGGATGTGTATCTCTCTTAAGACCTAACTTATCCACCATTTCAACAACAACAATATTATATGTACTACCATTATCTACAATTAGTTTGCAACACTTACCTTTAGCTTTGCACTTCGTCTTAAATAAAAATTTCGTTTGGACAGGTTCATGACTCTCCTTTGGTGGTTTCAACAACACTTTTTTTAACAACAAAGATTCTCATAACTTGAGTTCTTCTTTTCTTGGAGAAAATGCTCTCGCACTCTCCTGATCTACTTGCACCACCTGATTCCTCCTTTCAGGCCTTGTGTAACCTCCTTGGGAATATTTTGGACACTCCCAACTCTTGTGACCCACATACTGATTACACCTTAAAAAATTACCTACAAAACCTTTGCCTCTTCCCTAATAACCATCGCTTCTAACAGATATTTCTCCTCTATCTTGATGACCTCCTTTTTTTACTTAACTTGCCCTTTGGAGCTACTTTCCTCTCCATCTTGATGGTGTTGATGTCATTTTTTTGCATAGCCTTGTCCTCTACCTTGGTCTTGTTGATTCATCCTCCTCATCAACTTCTCCTATGCCTTAATAGCAAACTGGTAGGCTTTCTCCAAAGTTCTCGGTGACACTAAACTCAACTCATCCTACAAACTGTATCTCAACCCATTCAGATACCTTGCCACCTTTTCCAAATCCTCTTCACTATGACCTAACTGAATCACCAAATTGTAGAACTCTTCTATGTATTCCTTGACTAACATATCTTTCTACTTAAGATTTTGTAATCATCTGAAAAGATTAGTTTGATAATTTGTTGAAAGAAAATTTGTCTTCAACTTAGCAACCATTCAATCCAATGAGGTAATATTTTCCTTTTTCTTCTTTCGTCTCTCAAATTGAACATATTCCCACCACATAGCAGCATGGCCCTTGAGCCTTGTGCAAGCGAATTTCACTTTTCTTTCCTCTGCAACTCCTTCATACTCAAAATACTTATCCAGGTTATTAATCTAATCTATAAGTTCTTCTCCGTTTAGACTTCTCGAATACGTTGGAACCTTTATTATTGCCTTGGCTCCCACATTCATCACAACTCTAATCAATCTTTCTTCCACTCCTTCATGTTCTTCTTGATCTTCCTCGTCGTCTTCTTGTGGTCGCCCTTCCTCTTCAACATCACTAGCTTCATCCACCGATGTTCCTCTCCGTTGTGCCCTCTCCATGGCATCCATTCATGTAGTAAATTTTTGCAATAGTTGAAGGACTCCATCATCATTTCCTCTTTTTCATCTTCCTCAAACTCCTCTACCTCTCAACACTCTCAGTGGCATTTTTCCCACTCAACAACCACAAATGTTTAGGCTCTAATACCAAATTGATGACCAATTGTTTGATGATAAAGAAATTGACTCTATGTGGTGACAGGAAGCTATTCCAAATTACCAATCAAACAAGGAATTCACAGCAGAAGAATTTCCCAAAAAAATTGGGCCAAACATTAGCAAGGACAACTAAACCATACTCTAGCACATTTCTCATTTGAAAGAACAGGCACCTCAACTACAAAGGGGGCATTAATTATTTAAGAAACTGTGCATCCAGTACAAGTAACCAAACTACAGAATAGTAATTGTAAGAAATAGAGTCTTCTTATTATCTGACTAAAAGAAACGATCCCTAAAATGTAAATGCAGGGTTACATATGTATAGCATACCAAGCAATAATACTCAACCTTTATTTAAGGTGACAAGTATCCAAGCTTCAAAGTATGAGTGAAACAAAAATAGAGCTATCGAAAAAAAACTTCATCGCTCTTGGATCAAAAGAACCTGAGTTTAAATGTGCATAGGTCTACCAAAAATTACAATGATGGTCAATCTTCAACAAACTGACCTCCTCAACTACAAAATCATCCTCACAAAACTCTTGCAAATTGTTGTTTTCATTTTGTTTTCTTGCCAAACTAGATCGAACTATTCAACTCTATCACTCCTCCTTTTCTTAGTCCAATCACTCCCACACAATGCATCGATCCTTCCCTATTTTATCACTAGTAGGCATCCCTCAACACTCAACCTACTTTGACCTCCTTCTGGTGAAGAGATTCCTCCTCCGTCAAGGCTCTCAACAGCGATTAACCATGCATGAATTAAAATCAAGCCATGTTGAATTCAGCCTCTAGTCCTTCAATCAATACCCCCACACAACAATAATGAATTCCCCCCAAACTGAATGTAACTACCATCCATCCTTAATGCAACAAGAAAGAGAGAACTCTAAAATCTTGCTTACAACTCTGAATTTTCCATCTGTCCCAAAAGGCCAACAAGGAAAAACAAAAAAATGGCTGAACCAAAAACTAAAATGTGCAAAAAAAAATTGGTCGATGCTCCTGCATCATTTTTGAATGATAAAAGAAGGGTCTAGTTGATTCGAGCAAGGTTCCACTTGAGGTGAAATGTTGATGAGCTTCCATTCTATTAAGTTAATGACTTTTGTAATCATAATTATATTTTCTTTCTATAATTAGCTTATTATCATTAATAAGGCAAGTTAATTAACCTATAACATTTGTAACAAACCTACAACAACTGTTATATAACTCCTAGTTACTTAAAAAGTTTATATAACATCTTTCCTTGTATTTCTTTTAACTTGTAAAGTTTAGAACTTTCTACTATACACAATTCAATCTTGAGAAACCTATTGCCATACATACAATACCATCACCATTCAAGAAGAATATGATCCTGGGTTGATAAGATAAATTTAGTATATCATAGTTCAATAGAATGTTTGATATGAGATAGGGATGTTTGTTGAGTTGTATGCAAGTCTTAGTTGTGTTAGGTTTAACAATTCATGGCACTTGACACTAATATTATAAGATAATTTGATTGTCGAGCATCAACTACAACACAATATCTATCTTTGACTCTTATAAATCAACAAATAAAGCTAAGCACACCTCACCTTCTCACTTATTTTATCATTTATCAATCTCAGTTCATATTTATTTGTCTAATTAATGTTATATAAATTCCTATTAAATTAAACTTAGATATATATTAAAGTAATCTCAAAATTCTTTTTATAAAGATATTGTTTAAATATAACTTAAAATCAAAACTACTCCTCAACTTTCTCAAAACAAAATAAAATTAGTAGTACTCTATATTTCAATATCTTGTTATTACATATAGAGTTTCTAGATCAATTGGTAAACATGATGGCACGTTCTTTGATTACACCATTTAGTAAGGTTCAAACATCTTGAAGTACTATTGAGCTATGTTCCAACCCTCAAGTGATTTTGTGGAATAGGCTATTGTTCATAACATATTAACAAAAGAAAAACTTCTAATTTAAATATATATTTACTCTTCATATTGTAATATACTCAATATAATACCAAAATAAAATACCTATTTACTCCAATTGTTTAATATATATATAGTAGTATCTTATTATTGTTTCAAAGGGTTTTAGATGAGTTGACCTAAGCATGATGGTTTGTTCCTTAATTGCACCATTCGCCAAGACTCAAACATCTAGAAGTACAATTGGACCAAGTTCTTGAATCTTATATGACTTTGTCACTCAAATTCTTGCTCATAACAACTTAATCAAAAAATAACTTTTAATTTAAATAATTTTTACTCTCATTTTATAATCCACTCAATAGGGGAGAGGAGTCATTACTGGCGTGGGTCACATAGTGGGGACAAAATTAGTCCCCCATGGGCCCCACAGTAGAGCAATGTAACATCCAATTGTAAAATAATTTTTATCCATAAAGTCAACAAGAGTAGTTGAATCATTGTACCATCAAAAATTGTATTATAATCGGTTTATATTTGTCCCAAACACAAATAGTTATTCACAGTCTTACATGTCAAAGAATATTCAAAGCACATCTAACACCACAAACATACAATCCATATTGCTTGTTAATGGCCCATAGCATTAAAACATGTAGCCAAAATATAAAATTAGTATAACTGACACTCCCCTTAAATATCACCACTTACATTACATCACCACCAATATTTTCATAGATCCAATGCCATGAGAACAACTAAGAGCCAAGATTGTCCCATCACCAAATCCAATTAAACCCACCCCTTATCCCACTTTTCCAGCAACACAACACTCAAAGGAAATGTTTCCCATTGGTCGAATCCCAACACATGACTACTGGTGCATTCTCCTCTTTTGCCACCTGCAACCACCAAAATAATGGTGTTAAAGCCACCAAAATCATCTGAGAAGCAAACAAACACTGCACACCATAAATACATACAAACTCAGCAATTGAAGGCATCGAAACAAATTTTCAAATTTGAAAAAGGAGGATAAAAATTAAAGACTCCATACCAAACTAGCATTGAACATATAAAGATTTACAAATTCAAAAATGTATTACTTAATCTTTGGCAATTTCCATTTAGCACATCTCTCTTTCATATTCAGTTCTACATTTTCCTGGAGGCGGATGAAGAAAGAGGAGAAGAAACAATAGCAACATGCTATCAAGTTACAAGTATTCTACTGTTACTAATTATTTATGCCTACGAATGCCAATTTGTTGTATGCTACACAATTTTTTTTCACAATACTGTAAATATTTGGGATTCCACCCTGATACTGTTTACCTTGGTTTTTTCATTTATATTCTTTATGTAAAAATGAAGATATGTTGTATGTGATGTAAATGTTTATCACAATAACCTATAACTCAATATCTGGGGTTTCAACTTACACTATTTATGAATGTCAAGTCATTTCAGTTCAATTCTTGGTTTTTTCTTATGTTCTATATGCCTGGGAATATAGGTCAGTTCTATGCACTATAAATTTTTGTCACCCACTAACCTGTAACTCAATATCTAGGGTTTCAACTTACACTATTTATAAATGTCAAATCATTCCTTCAAATTTTGGGTATTTTTATGTTCTATATGCTTGGGTATATAGATCAATTCTATGCACTATAAATGTTTGTCACCCACTACCCTATAACTCAATATTTGGGGTTTCAACTTATACTGTTTATGGATGTCAATGCATTTATGTTCCTTACAATGTGATTGTTACACCCTATTTTCTCTAAGTGCACAAGACCAAGTTATTTTTGTTGGACTTACAATGTGATTGTTACACCCTATTCTTTATGCCTCATATTGCTAATATGTTTGGTCAAAATAACCTGTAACTTGTTATTTGAGGTTTCGAATTATACTTTTTATGAATTTCAACGCATATCTAATTAAAATAAATGTAATTATTTCACCCAATATGCTCTAAGTGCATAGCATCAACTACTTTCAATTCAATTCCAACATTTTCATTTATATTCTATATGCATGGGAATGCAAATCTATTCTATGTTGTGATAGGCACAAATTTGTACCCCTCCCGGAAATTCCCCTTTTACAATTCCTCGCCTTAGAAAACCAAATTCGAAGGAAAAATTCCACGTTAGCGAGTTGCCTTCATTCCACTTAGTGTTCATCTTTTGTGTCGGTAGAAGAATAACTGTCGAGGATTCCCGTGCAACGTGCAGACATCTATGCGACGCACTTACGTCTCTGACAAAATCTTGCATCTGAAGTTGGAAGAGGCGTTACACTTCCTATTGGGAACGAATTGTAACGTCCTTCTTCGACCAATCGCCTCGAAAATGACTCTTTCCCTCCCATTTTGTTCTTGAAATGCCTATCTTGTTCATTCAATCTTCTTAGCAGTTCTTGACTTCTTCTGCAATCTTCATTCATTCATCTCACTTCCATCACTTCAAGCAACACTTTGGCACTCCATAGTAGACGCAACAACACTCCATCAACTCCATAGAGAAAGTGTGGAACAAGCCATTTTAGTAGGGACTTGAGGTTTTACAACACCTCCCTTCACCACAGTTAAGGCTATGGTGATCTCTCAAGCTCTCTTTCTCCATCATTGGCTAGTGAGCTCTTGGTGGAGGTGGTAACATTTTCACTCCTCTCCTTTACGATTTGGTTGAGTAGCACTTCACTGTTTTGTAGTGTTTATTGTGTTCTCTACTTTCTTTTCTCCTTTATCAAATATTTCTCTATCGTTGCTATCTTGGTTGTTTGTGGAGGTGGAAACACCGAAATAGGGGGTCTGACTAAGGTAGACCCCTATGCAACCCCCAACAAATTTCCCTCTTTCTTGTGTGCAGGTGAAAGAATGTTTGGAGCTAGCTGGTGAATGAAAATCTTTGTCACCCTAGTCCTAATATACTTGTTTCATCATTTTAGCATCTACTTTGTATAATTTCTCATTCTGTTTTGCCATCTAGATTGAGCTAGCTAGGCTGTTAGTAGGTCTTTTTGGCAGTTTTACTGTGTCCACTGTTGTCTGGTCGTATAGATGCCAGCACACCCAAGAGATGCCAGCACATTGCACTGATGTCCCAGAACTATGTTGCCATCCTTGGACAGAGATGTCTTAAGCACATAACCAACTCCAAAAAGCTAGCTCGCCTAGCCCGGATTATAGTTCAAGTCCAAAGAGTGATTGAAGGACCTTATAGTCCTCATCATTCTTGTCCCTTTTTTGAAACATTCCTTTAGAGTGAGGTAAGGTACGGAAGCCTTCCTCTCTTGGCTCTTCGTGACCTAGGGCCTTGAATGTGGTTGGTCCCCCTCTCTTACATTTTTGGTGAACCCAACGTGAACCATTTTGGTTTTGTTTTGCGATACTAAAAGCTCCTTTCCTTGTATTCTAGGAGTGTCGTAGGTTTGAGTGTTGTGAGGCCTTTTCCTTACAACCCAACCTGTGACCCCTAGTAGGCGTAGTTGGAAGGTTGCAAAAGTGTTGCATAAAGAAATATTAACTGGGTCATCGTATTATCCAATAACCTTCGGGGGGCTCTAAGAAAGTGTCATCCAGTGTGCGTAATGGCCTCTTTTCTGCACCAACCCATTTCCTCTACGCAACATGTGAGTAGTGGTACTAGTATAGCCTTCACCTCACATGATCTGTCGATTGGATTTAACAGAGGACCATCTTCTCTTTACATTCCTACGCGAATCAACAAAAACACTATAGTAGGTGTTCTTGTTGATCTGACGTCTCAAGTAAATATCATAACTAAGGAGATTATGCTAATCAACTTTTTGCATAAATATGGGTATGATGCACTTGTGACCACCATCCGCATGCACGAAAATTTTTCTGTACCTCCTCTAGGTAGTATTGTCTTGTCGGTTCTCGTTGGACCTAAATCCATGAATCTTTTGTTCGACATTATCCCAAGGTTTGAACTCTTCAAAGTGAATTTGGGCATCCCCTGGCTGGTAACTATGAATGTAGTTCCCTTGGTTGTGCATAATTTTTTGAAATTCATTCATGAGGGTTATGTACATGTGATCCACGACACTAGCTATAGACCGTCTGTTGCACGTGGTAGTTACTCTTTAGATTATATTTGGCTTGCACTTGTTGGTCCTCTCCCACCTAGGAAGGACCTCTTGTTCTAGACATCAAAATTATAAGAAAGAGAACCTAAGGCCAAAAGTGACATACCCTCCATCACCTTATGCTATTTTGCATAGGGCATGTTTAAAAGCTGACAATGACGCCACCAAGGCGCATAGAAGAGAAGAAGAGAAGGGGTCCCAAGAACCTCCTTATTCCTCTTTTTATGTTTAGTTTGATGCTCCCTCTCACCCTATCATGCTGCCATCAGGTTCTACCCCACGTCTGTGTGAGAACTCTATGGTGCCCGCTTGGTGAAAGCCTAAGCGTCCTACATTTGAACTTATTGTCTTGCCCATAGAGTCTAGGCCTATTCATTATGGCAGGAGGAAGAGTCCCTGTGGGGATTCCTCTATGTCTTGGCCTCCACAACCTCCCATCACTCCTACTCCAAAGTAGTGAATGGGAAGAGGCTCGTTGCTAAAGCACTTGACTAACCCCCCATCCTACTTCTCAAATTGTCCCTCCTACTTCCATTAAGGAGCCTATTCATCCGCCAGAAACGGTTGTAGTGGACACTCCCATGGCTGAGTAGGAGCATTTTTTTCCTTCGTAGCCTCTGACCTCTAGCTCGAAGAGTCAAAGAAACTGCCTTGCACGCAAGCATAAGTGTCGGTGAAAGCTTCTCATGACTGAGTATGCCACTTTGCAGAAGAAGGATGAGGAGATGGCCGCCCTTGTGTTAGGGCCTCTTGTTGTGTCTTCCCCTCTCCTTTCTCCTGCTTCTGTTCAACCTAGTTCAATCTTGCCTCTAACTCCCACTCTAAGTGCCTGACCCCAAAAAGGTGTAGGTGTTTATCGCTCCTTTAGTAGAGCTGCCCTTGTTGATGTCCCTTCAGAAAATCTCACCATTCCCAAAACCCGTAGAAGTGTCAAACACTTTGGTGGTATCTATATTTTTCTCCTCCTCTTCCTTTGCGCCTCTCGCCTCGTCTGTAGGGAGTTCACACCCCCCAACGAAGCAAAAGGTAGAGGTTGGTCCTTCCAGCAATGGAGGATGCAAGAGGTTACCACCCTCTTAAAAGGGTGGTCCTGCATATTGGCATATGGTCTATAAGCATTGTCATTGATGAAAACCATGGAAACCTTGGCAACCTAAGTCAGATATTTGATCTACAGTACAGTTTTGGCTTACTCTAGTAGAACAGGGTGAAGAACAGGACATCCATTTATGGGCATAAAAGTTGATATGAATACTTCATTGTACTATTATTTTGGGTTATCGATCTCTGAGGAAGGTTTTTTGATGCTTTCTTATGCTTATTTGTGAAGTACACTAATACGCAATCTCTGATACACGATCTAGGCGATCCGGTGCACTTATTTGTTGACTTTTTGTGCTTGAAGGTCGACCTGGTGAGTATAGCAATCACGTATGTATAAGGAGTAATTAATCAAATATCTTTGTGCTCTATTATGTTTTGTTTTAGTCCTCTCTTTGTATTAATTGACTTTGGAAGATGCGCATAAAGATTTAGCAGTGGATTTGGCCGACATTTGAGAAGATCTAAATGTTTTTATGAAGCCAACATAAGAATGATAAAATCCTTGATAGCAGAAATAAATATGAGATTATTTCTATTATTTTTTTGTGTGTCATATGTGGACAAGTGTGTGAAGATAGTGAATGCGAATGTGGTACAAAGTTCAACAGAATAATAGTGTGAATTTGTCTATGTGTGATGCGAAGAGCAAAAAGGAGCAGAGCAGAGCGAAGTGCAAAGTTAAAAAGCAGATCCAGAATTTAATCCATGAGGCTTCACCAGAACTGTAACTTGGCATGAATAGATGCTACTATCTTAGTTCATCCTTCAGATGGTTTTAATCTAAAATTTTGTAAGGCAATGAGCCTTCCCTTTGAGTAGTGAGCTCTAGGTAGTGTGCCTAAATGTAAGTGCATTCCCTTTTTAAAACTTTATTTGAGTACTCAAATTGTGGATCAACCTCCACCGTTGTTTTTCCCCTAATAGGGTTTCCATGCAAAAATCTTTGTGTCATGGTGTTATGAATGTTTTCTTTGAATGCTTGCATCTTTCTTTTAATGTAATGATAGAATGGTTGAGTTTAAAATTAATAAGGTTAAGATTTGTTGAACACTGATTCACCCCCCTCTCAGTGTTCACTTGAGTCCAACACTACACTAACTTGTTCCATCCTAGTAACGAAACCAGTCCTGAGTTCGTCACCGCTCCTGAATTTTTTGGTGAGCCTAGCGGTGAATCTTGAGTGCAATCCTCTCCATCCATTGAGGTACAACATGGAACTCCAATAAAGTGCATGTTTAACTCTCTTGATGAATTTTTGGCCTTGTTAGCAATCTTCACAAAGTCGCTGACCCTAGCTCCACAAGAGCTTAGTGGAGGGGAGCTTGCAGGGCCCTCTTCCTTAGTCCTTATTGCAGGAGGGTCGAAAGCTCCTCCCCTTAACATTCCACCACTGCAAGATCATCCTCCTTCCCCCTACGATGATCTAGAGTGGGAAGCGGATGACCTCTTGGTCGATCAATGTTAGGGGGATGTCCCTTCTTTATCTTTAGATTAGATATGTGTGTGTATTGTAATGTGTTCCCCTGAGATCGTGTTATGTGTTCCTAGATGACCCTTGTCACCTTTTTTGGTGCTTGGATATAGGAGTGATTTTCATGTCTTAAACCTTCTTTTATTTGTTTCATCATTCTTCCATGTTTGTGACTTGACTTTCGAAAAATTGGGGACAATCCAAAGCCTTGGGGGCATTTAGGCTTCCCTTCCATGTTGACCCAATTTTTTATTTTTACTTTACTTTCTTCTTGATTTGGTTGGGGATTGATGATATTTCACCTTGCATCATAGTTACCTACTATTTATATAAGCAAGAGCAGATCTGACCCCATGAAACCAGATCCCCCTGTACCCTTTGTTTGTGTTTACCTCTTTCTCGCTCTTTTTCCTTTCTTTTTCTCTTCTTTGCTTAAGTTGTCCCTCTCATGTGTGACAACACCATCTCTATAATGCTTCAATTTTCAAAAAACACATTCATCACCAACTAATCTTTTCTTGAAAGTCCTCATGAGAATTCCTTTTTCAAAACTTTATTCATGACTTGGACCCCTTATGGAACATTTTTCCTTCATCATGGGTTCGTAAAGAAAGAACTTGAGAACCTTCCTCTAAGGTGGGAACCACTTTGACCTTCCCCTTGCGAGGGGGAATTTATCTTCCTTTCAAATTCCTTAATGAAGTGAACATCTTTCGAAAGGATTCCTTGATGACAAATCGATTTGAGAAAGAACATCCTTCTTGTACTTTTAAACAATGTGTCCCTTGAGCGAACCTCCTCCTCATGTTGGGTTCCCGAGGGACTCCTTTGAAATTTTTCCAACTTGCCAATGGTCTGCGTGACTGTCCACTTACTTGCTTGTGTGACCACTTTTTGACATGTTTTATCTATGGGTAAACATGTCACTTTGCAGGTGCATCTATGAATCCACTTTTGTACTCTACAGAGTCCCCTTCCTTTGGTTTCCTCCATGTGAGAGATATTGGGGGATACCTCCCTACAGGTCTGTGGGCTTGTAGAGCGCTTCCTTTGAGCTTCCTTCATGTGAGAGATCTTGGGGGTCGCTCCCCTCCAGGTCTACGAGTCAGTAGGGCACTTTTTTGAGTTTCCTTCATGTGAGAGATCTTGGAGGATACCTTCCTTGCAGGTCTACAGGTCTGTGAGGTGCTTTTCTCAATTTCCTTCATGTGAGAGATCTTGGAGGATACCTTCCGTGTAGGTTTAAGGGTCTATAGGGAACTTTTCTAAGTTTCCTTCATGTGAGAGATCTTGGAGGTTACCTTTCATGTAGGTTTGTGGGCTTGTGAGGCGCTTACTTCTCGGGGCTTCCTTCATGTGAGAGATCTTGGGGGTCGCCTCCTTGCAAGTTCACGAGCCTGTAAGATGCTTTCATTCTATAGCTTCATGGTTATGTGGGACTATGGAGTCTTTTGTTTCAGCCTGTGCTTTCGAGCTCGCCAGATCGCGGTCTACTTCCTCGACAGTTTAGGTATACATTTTTAACCCTGCTACCTTTTTTATCTACTTTACCAAAGCACTCATCAGTATTCATGCTCGCTAAAGTGGGGGAAAAATATATAGGTGTGAATTTGCACCCCTCACGCAAATTCCCCTTTTACACTTCCTCGCCTTAGAAAACCAAATCTGAAGGTGAAATTCCACATCAATGAATTTCCTTCGTTCCACTTGGCATTCATATTTTGCATCGGTAGAAGAATAATTGTATGGGATTCTTGCACAACGCACAAACGTCTACATGACACGCAAATGTCTGCGCAACACATAGACATCTACATGACGTGCTTACGTCCCTGATGGATTCATGTGTCTGAAGTTGGCAGAGGCGTTAGACTTCCTATTGGGAACAAATTGTAACGTCCCTCTTCAACCAGGTGACCCGAAAATGGCTCTTTCCCTCCTATTTTAGTCTTGAAATTCCTATCTTGCTCATTCAATCCATCTTCTTATCAATTCTTAACTTATTTGGCAATCTTCAAGCATTCATCTCACTTCCATCACTTCAAGTGGCACTTTGGCACTCCATAGCAATAGCAACAACACTCCATCAACTCTATAGAGCAAGTGTGGAACAAGCCATTACAGTAGGGGCTTGAGGTTTTACAACACCTCCCTTCACCATAGTTGAGGCTATGGTGATTGTTTAAGCTCTCTTTCTCCATCATTGGCTAGTGAGCTTTTGGTGGAGGTGGTAACATTTTCACTCCTCTCCTTTACAATTTGGTTGAGTAACACTTCACTGTTTTATAGTGTTTATTGTGTTCTTTACTTTATTTTCTCCTTTATCACATATTTCTCTATTGTTGCTATCTTGGATGTCCGTGGAGGTGGAAACACCAAAACGGGGGTTTGACTGAGGCAGACTCCTATATAGTCCCCCAAAAAATTCCCTCTTTCTTTTGTGCAGGTGAAAGAACGTTTGGAGCTAGCTAGAAAACAAGCATCTTTATGAGATTATCTTTGTCGCCCTAGTCCTAATCTACTTGTTTCATCATTTTAGCATCTATTTTGTATATTTTCTCATTTTATTTTACCGTCTAGATTGAGCTAGCTAGACTGCTAGTAGGTCTTTTTGGCAGCTTTACTGTGTCCACTATTATCTAGCTGTATGGATGCTAGCACACCCAAGAGATGCTAGTGTGTGCCGCACTAACATCCTAGAACTACACTGTCATCCTTGGACAAAGAATTGTTTAAGGCACAAAACCAACTTCAAAAATCTAGCTCGCCTAGCCTGGATTATAGTTTGGGTCTGAAGAGTGATTGAAGGACCTTATAGTCCTCATCATTCTCATCCCTTTTTTGAAACATTCCTTTAGAGTGAGGTAAGTTAGGGCAGCCTTCTGCTCTTGGCTCTCCGTGACCTGGAGCCTTGAACATGGTTGGTCCCCCTCTCTTACATATTGTTAATACATTTCAATGTATTTCAGTTATTTACAATATTAATTCTAATCCGTTGAAGTGCATAAGACCAACTCCTTTTAGTTCAATCCAAACTTTTCGAAACTTGTGCAATTCAAACAAAGTATTAAGATCAAATATAAATCAAACGGCTACCAAATTTTACATTATAAATTGTCAACACACACAATAAAGAAAAATAATATGTTCATGCATCACTTTGACTTTAAGGGTGTTTATTGATGGTTGTTATCATTGTTTGAAACATGTTTCCTAATGTGTGTAGGTGCAATATAAAGTTGATATGAGGACCACACCAATGAAGAAGAGATCCATGAAAAGGTGGCATGTCAGTAAAAGAGGGGTTACATTCCCCCCTGAATAAGAACAAAAATTACAAGTAGAGACAGTTGTGGTAATTACTGCTCCAACAAGCAAGCAGACAACAACAACACGACAACGAGAATTGTCAATGAATGAAATAGTAAACCTACAATCTAATGACATGGTGGACAACCAACCTGAGGAACTTAATGATGGTCTAAGTCTTCCTCAAGACCTAGCCCACCATCTTGGTTGGCAGATGGATCTATGAATATGGGTAATGACAGTCTATGTCTTCTCTTAGCCCCTAGCCAATCGTCTTGGTTGGAAAAGGGAGCTATGAATGTGGTTAATGATAGTCTAAGTCTTCCATCAACCCCTAGCCAACTATCTTGGTTGGTAGTGGGAGCTATGAATGTGGGTAATGACAATTTAAGTCTTCCCTCGGCCCCTACCCAACCGTCTTGGTTGGCAAAGGGAGCTATGAAATTGGGTATTGAATTACAATGGGAAGAAGAGCAAGGAACTTATTCATTTTCATCTCCACTTACCACATTTCCCATACCACAAATGCTAAATTAATATTCATATTTTATCAAGGAAACTCAAGGTATTGGCGAGGAAGAGGAGGATAACATTGACAGCCAAGTGATTAAATCAATCGAATCCCAATCTATTTTGACAATCACTAAATTTGTGAAGGAAATATAGCAGCTCAAACAATTAGAAAAGAAGGAAAGAGAGCGAAAGAGGGAGCAAGAGAGAATTCAAAATAAATAAGATATGAAGGAAAGAGAAATTGAGGTGGCCCATAGGTCGTTACAGCGAGAAAGACAGATAAGCAATCCTATGAAACCGTTATCAGAGAACCATGCCTTGTTTCAAAAAATAATGAACATATACATCCCTTTGTTTGTTGTTGGTGATGTCAATTTGAGTCTCAGCCCAAATGTAAATTTCACTCCACTTTGTGTTGGAAATAATTGTTCAACACCGTTGCATGTAAGTTGTAGTCAATTTACAAATACAAATCCAAATCATGTAATGAAAACTCAAAATGTAGCAGCAGGAGACAAGAACACATCTCCAGATGTTTTTCTTGACATGCTTGATTGAGGTTGGGAGGGACCATCCCTACAAGGGTAAAAGTATAAAGTTATGTCACATTTTCGGCCAACATATCAGCACAACTGAATTTAAGTATTTCTAACTAAAAATATTTGTTAGTCAAACATATGATCTAGTAAGATTCATTCTAGCTAAGTTAAATATTTCCACAACTTTTCCAACTAAAATTGTTAGATAAATGCATATGTAGCACTACTTTGAAGCCAATTTATTGAAAAAATTAAATTATTTGAAAAACTTGATGTTTCAACAACTCCTAGTAATGTAAATAACATCTTTTAAAAAATATAAAAAATACCCTTTTATAGATCCATAAATGTATTTAAATATATTTATGTGTATATATATTCATTTATAAATATTTTAACTATTATTTATATTTTATATTTTATTTTTACTAAAAGTAGTTTATCAGCACAAAAATATTAGGTTAATTACCATGTCAAGAAAAATACTAAAACTTATAAAAAAAAAAAAAATTAAAAATATGATGCACTAAATAAAAGAATCTATATCAAGATGGTATAATTTATTTTCTATTTTAGATAAATAATCAATATAAAAGTTGACATCAAATGGAAACGATTGTGTTTCATTACACGCACATTTTAATATTTATTTAAAAATATATATTTATCAAAATTGAAAAAAATTATCCATACACTAAAGTTTCAAGTTATAAATACACACAAAATTGTTGAAGGAAAAATAATAAAATTTACTATATAAAGATTGATGTCTCATGCAACTTCGTTTTTCAACATTTTATCAACAACAAAATTGTAGTGTAAATTCATAAAAAAACTATATTCAAATATTTTTTTATTTTTTCAAAAAAATACAAACATAAATTATACTAAAAAATACACATTTTATTAGTTTACATCATTTCAAAATTCAAAACATAAATGTCAAATTTTAGTGATTCAAGTTTAAAAGTTGGATCAGTGGTGGTTGTTTCCTTTAAAAAGTGTGACACAATTTTGTACTTTTACCCACAACTCTATTAATTATCGGCTAACTTTTTCACTGTTTACTTTTGTTGTTGGGGACTGTAATATCATGTTATTAACTAGAAAAATTTTCCCACCATGTCACCATACCACTTGTGCATCTACCAATTTTGTTTTTGTTTTTCTGTTTTAATTTCGAGCACCCCACCACCTATCATGCATTGATTCATCCACGGTATTCCTTACGGACCCATTTCGGGGTTCACCTAATAGTGGAGCCCATCTACCTCCTTCATCAACCCAAAAATCTAAGTGTGTTGGATTGGACAGACACGTGGCTTCCAACCACTTTGCCACCCCAAATGACCAATTCAGAGCATTAATCGCTTGTTGCCTCCTTCGTTACCTCTATTGAGAAACTTGCCTTACATGTCCCTTCACAGTTACTTGGCCAAACAAGCGCATAATTTAGAGATCAACGTTTATTCAATTCTCCAAATTCTTGCATATCCCACTCATTGTTATTCCTTTTTTTTGTGTTTATTATGGAGTGTTTGTTTGGTTACACACCCATACTAGTTCAACTCTGCATTGGAGAGGCTTCATTTCACCAAAGCATTCTTAGTGTTAAACCATGTTGCATATACCATCAATTTGAAAAGTATAATAAAACAAAGTTTAACACTAAAATGCTCTTTTGAAAAATAAGTCTCTTCAATGCTAGAATCTCAAATGATGCTACAATTTTATGTCCTATATTATGTATATAGTGTTGCCAAAATTATGCACATTCCTATAGCATGTCTTTGTTATTAAATGGATATGTTTATTGGTTTATTAAATTGATATATTTATGGGTGTACTTAGCAATATGATGTACATGTTGGTAGTGTAGTGTGATTGCTTGTAAATGTAAATCTACTTTATTATACTAAATTTTTGTTTAAGTTGATTGTTTGATTGGGTTGAAATGTACAACACACTTTGCATAACAATTACATCTATACAACAAATTATGCATTAACAACCACAAACAATATCACTTAAATCCATATATAGTCATGTACGCAATACTGGCAACATCATTTACATTATATACAATGTATGAACAACAACAACCTCTTATGTATAATATAATGAATTTGGTGATGGGACAATCTTGACTCTTAGTTGTTCTTGTGGCATTGGATCTATGAAAATATTGTCGGTGATGTAATGCAAGTGGTGATATTTAAGGGGAATGTGGGTTATACTAATTTTATATTTTGGCTGCATGTTTTAATGCTACGGGCAATTAACAAGCAATATGGCTTGTATGTTTGTGGTATCATATGGTCTTTGAATATTCTATGACATGTAAGACTGTGAATAACTATTTGTGTTTGGGACAAATATAAATCAATTATAATACAATTTTTGACGATACAGTGATTCGACTATGTTTGTTGGATCGCATGTTTGTGGTATCATATGTGCTTTGAATATTATTCTCTTATATTATGTCATGGTGTGATGTTTATGTTAAGTTAATGAATCTTTTATTAGTATTCCAAAATTCTCATATTGAAAACTGAATGTGTGTGTGAGAGTTTGAATTGTGATGTAATCTTTTTTGCTAAAGTTTGCAGTGGACATTGAAAGAATTTTATCTTAAATAATCACATGAAATGCCTATTGTTACATGTTTGAGTTTGGAAACATGTTCGACTCTGCATTGGAGAGGCTTCATTTCAGCAAAGCATTTTTAGTTTTAAACCATGTTGCATCTATCGTCAATTTAACAAGTATAATGAAACAAAGTTTAACACAAAAAAGCTTTTGCGATAAAAGGTCTCTTCAACTATTATTGGTTTCCTCGAATTTTATCCCTATTATTCAGTTATTCATTACACAATAATTCACTCTGCAATTTTCTTTTTATATTTGATTGTTACTATGAAATATGGAAAGGGTTTAGCTGGTTCTCTTTTGGAGGGTTTTCTGCCATGCACTTCTATTCATGTGTTTTTCATTGCACAAATATGTATTTCACAATTGATTAGTGCATGTACATATGTTTGTACATAGATTAGTGCATGTTCATATGTATGTACATGCACTAATCTAGATGTGCATACATATTTGGTAACATATGTATGTGCATAATAAATTTGCATAAACATTCACTCTTCAATTTCAACGATATTTTGTCATGCACTTGTATTATGTTGTTCTTCACTGCACAATCATTCATTGTGCAGATATGTATTTCACAAATATTTAGTACACATGTGTATATCTATATGTGCATATGTATGTGCACACATTCATGTACATATTGCACATATATGTATGTGCATACGTATGTACATATATGCATATACACATATATGTGTATGTACATATATGCATATACATATATACATATAAATAGATATATACATACATACTTTGATAGATAGATTGGTATATAGTTAGGTTTATAGGAATAGATCATAGAAATATAGATAGGTAGATAGATTGAAAGATATATATATATAGGTAGATATGTAAATTTGTATATAACTATGTGAGCTGAAAATTGAATGAAGACAAATTTTGGCTAACTAAGAGAGGAAAGAAAAATAGGAAATTAAACCCATTAAAGTCATAGTGATGATTGAATAGAACCATATTTTTCCTTGAAAAAATAATTGTGTTTAAGAACACAAAATTTGGAAGTGTTCATAAACACCCTAGATGCCCATACACTTCATTGAGCACATTGTGGATGCACCAAGAAAGCAAGAGAACCTTCAAACTATGGAAAACCACACAATTTGTTCAAAATCATCGACACAAAAACATAACCTTCAACTTACGAAAGACAACACACCCATTACAAATAAAATAAATGGTACGAAAGAAAAATTGATAATTGACAGGAGACAATGGTACAACCTTAGTGAGGTTAAAAACCTCACCTCTATGGTAGGGATTTGGTCAATGATGTGTCTTGTTGCACTCACCTATATCCTGACTTCCTGCAAGAACAAATGAAAGGAGGGATCAATCAAAGACATGTAGCAGTGTTTAGCTTAATACACAAAGAATAGTAAATAAATTATATACCTTTTAATTGCAACTCACCATTAGCAAGGCTTAGAAGGAAGAATGGGTTGAGCCAAACATGTATTAAATTTGTGCACTGATCAAGCAGAGTGAACAAAACACAAAATGGCTAAGTGTTAGCCGAATATACCATAATATCTACGATATATACATACATACATATATATATGCATACATACACACACACATATATAAGAGTTAAATGAAGAAATTTAAGATTGGATTAGACAAAAACATCCTTTAGAAGAGATAGACATTGCTAGGCATTAAGAATTGAACATTTACATCACATACAACACAAGTTGCAATTCTCAGGCATAAAGAATATAAATGAAAACCTGATGTAAACAATATCAGGTTGAAACCCCAGATATCCAATTGTAAAATAGTAAAAACAAATTGCAGAGTTAATGTTTGTGCAAAATGGGCCTGTCAGGAACAACATGGACCAATCGGTGTGTGACAGGTGGCGAGGTGGTGGAAATTTAAAAAAAAACAAAATTGGTAGATGCACAAGTGGTAGGGTCACGTGGCAGGCGATTATGTTTAAGGTTTTTGGTCGACCTCACACTCCATGTGGACCTCCAAACATAGGGTGTATAGGAGCACCTTAATATCCAATTGTAAAACAATTTTTATCCATAAAGTTAACAAAAATAGTTGAATCACTATACCATCAAAAATTGTATTATAATTGGTTAATATTTGTTCCAAACACAAATAGTTATTCACAGTCTTACATGTCATATAATATTCAAAGCCCATCTAACACCACCAATATATAGTCCAATTTTTTTTTTAGTTGCCCGTAGCATAAAAACATGCAACCAAAATATAAAATTAGTATACCCCACACTACCCTTTGATCAAAATGGAAAGTCTAGTTTGCATAGCATACAACAAATTGACATTTGCATAGCATACAACAAATTGACATTCACAGGCATAAATAATTAATAGTAGTAGAATACCTATAACTAAGTTATAGTGTGATGTTGTTGTTGCTTTTGCTCTTTCTTCCACTACCTCCGTGTAGATATGAATATGGAAGTGAGACGTGATAAATGGAAATTGGCAAAGATTGAGAAGTGCATTTTTGAATTTGGAAATATTTTTATATGTTCAATGTTGGTTTGGTATGGAGTCTTTAATTTGTGTCCTCCTTTTTCAAATTTGAAAACTTGTTTTGGTGCCTTCAATTGTAGAGATTGTATGTATTTATGGAGTGCAATCCTTGTTTGCTTCTCAAGCAATTATGGTGGCCTTAACACATTGTTTTTTGGTGGTTGCAGGTGGCAAAAGAGGAGAAGGCAACAATAGTTGTGTGTTGGAATTTGACTTATGGGACACATCTGAACAATTCATTTTCCTAGAGTGTTGTGTCGTTAGAAAAATGGGACATATCATAATGGTTGATTTTCCTTGACTAGTGGTAGACAATAAGAAATGAAGTCATGCCATATATATAAATATATATATATATATACATGTATATGTATATATATAAATATATATATACATGTATATGTATATATATAAATATCTGTGTATATATATACATATATATATCCACATATCTGTTTATATATTTATACATATATTTTTATATATATGTATATATATAAATGTATTATACAATTCATATATACATATATGCATAATATACATATAATATATATGTGTGTGTGTGTGTATATATATATATATATGCATTTACATGTATATACATATATTACATAAAAGTAAATTGCAGAGTTAAAGTTTGTGCAATGATGAACACAAAAATAAAAGTGCATGGCAGAAAACTAGTCAAACCCTTTTCATATTTCGTTGTAACAATGAAAAACCAATTAAACCCTTATCATATTTAATGTCAAAACAATGAAACCTTTTTCATATTTCATACTAGAAAGCAAATATTAAAACAAAAATGCAAAGTAAAACAATGTGCAATGAAGAACACAAAATTACAAGTGCATGGACTAGTATAAACAAAATGAAAACCAGTGAAACCCTCCCCATATTTCGTAGTATAAATGTTTTTCAAAGACAAATTTGCACAATGAAAGTTTGTGCAACAAATAACAGAATGATATAAGTGTATGGTAGAATACCGTCGAAATGAAAGACAATGGTACAAGCCGAGTGAAGTTAAAAACCTCACCTAAAAGAGAAAGGGAGGTTTCAAGAGTGTAGAGTCGAACAATGAAGCGTGCACAGCCAAACAATGAATCGTGGAAAGTCGAACCAATATGGATGTGTAACCAAACAAACTCCAGAATAAACGCAAACAAAAGGAATGGCAATTAATGGGATATGTGAGAATTTGGAGCATTGAATGAACCTTGATCTTCGATTTACACGCTTGTTAGGGCGAGTGAATGCGAAGGGACGCGTAAGACAAGTTGCTTAGTGGAGGTAACGAAGGAGACAACAAGTGATTAATGCTCTCAACTAGTCGTTTGGGGTGGCGAAGTGGTCAAAAGCCACATGCTCGTCCAATCCAACACATGTAGATTTTTGCGTTGACGAAGGAGGCAAATGGACTCCGACAAAGGCCAAAATGGGCCTGTAAGGAACACCGTGGACGAATTGGTGTGTGACAAGTGGCGGGGTGATCAATTTTTTATAAAAAAAAAACTGTCAAATGCACAAATGACAGGGTGACGTGGTGGGCATTTTTTTTTATTTTTTTTGGGTTAGGATGCCCTATTATGGCCCCTCTTCCTTAATATAACAAAATGTAATTGTTTGAAAAAAAAACTTACCATGACACTAATGCCTTTATTCTCTAGTCCTTCAAATTACATTCCCTCTTAACTTGTTTCATTTGGCTTAAATTGGGTAGTTTTCCGTTCAGATCTTTAATGGCGTTTAGGGTTTTGAATGATGAGATTTGGGTCGGCTGAAAGTTGGTTTTAATTGTTGTGATGTGAGTGCCTTTAATGGGTTCCGTGTTTTAAGCGAGGATTCATGAATTCATACCTTAATCGGCATCGTTAAATGTGTTGCAGATCGGGAGTTTTTAAAGAAGTTTTGTTAACCCGGGCTAGGTTGAATTTGGGGCCGTGAAGTTGCTGGTGAAGTTGTGGTGGGGTTTGCCAGCTAAAGGTTTGGTTTACATTTGGCGTTGAATGTTGCAGCTTGTAATGCAGGGTCTGGTAATTGATGATAAAGTTACGCTGACATCGTGGCAGGGTTTGGAGAGTTTATAAACTCGGGGTTTGGTGAAAGTTTTGCTGGAATTTTGTTTTTAGGTAGTGGAGGTTTTGTGAGCAGAGGTTTTTGGTGAATTTGGAACCAATAGGAGACTTGGATCCGTTGAAGGATCAAATTTCTGCTACGAGAGATTGTGGTTTGTGAGAGTTTGAGGAATCCCAATTTGAATTTTAAATGTTTGAAATCCTTTGAAATTGAGCAGAATGTTATCCACCTTCGTCATTTCTTGCAGAATATGTGGAAATCTGTGAAAGATTTGCAAACTAGACGAATCTGAGCAAACCATTGGATTGTCGAAAGCGACTCTGTCTTGCTTAAGAATACAATATGGAATTCCAATTCACATTTCCAGGACATCAGAGTTTGCTGGGTGCTTGAGGGTTCTAGTGTATATGGAGGTAGAATTTAACAAATCTATGGAAGATATTGTTTCGAGGTAAAGTTGTTGCCTTTACTTGAGAATGTGAGGCGGAAATCTTTTTAGTCTCAGGAGTGGTCAAATCGACTCCGACAAATGTAGGGTTCGAAGGGATTTGTACGATATCAATCTTTGCTGATTTTTTGAAGGTGGGGGATAGTATTTCTCTAGTGAGAAGTTCGGGGTTTCAAGGCAGGGATTCTGGATAATTTTGAGGATGCAGGATAGCAGAGGAGAGTGTAATCGACCATGGGAAGAGCTTGTACCAGACGCTCTTGCCCTGATTTTCAAAAAAGTGTCGGTTCAGGAGATTCTCACGGTGGTGCCTGCAGTTTGTAAGTCGTGGAGGAAGGTAGTCTTGCAGCCAGACTGCTGGCAAGAGATCGATATTGAGGAATGGTGCCGACGCAGCACGCCAGAAGCTATGGAGAGAATGGTGGAGATGCTTGTCAGCCGAAGCCGAGGATCGATGCGCAAATTGTCTGTGTTTAGATTGACCAACGACCCAATCTTTGCCTTCATTGCTAGCTAGTAAGCCATTTGTTATAATCTTGGAACTGTCTCTTTAACCATTGCTGCTATCATAAGCTAGCATAAACCCATATAAGTCCTGGTTTGATCTGCTGATAGGCATCATTCACAATCTAGGGTGCCTAAAATGCCCTTAATGCTTCTGCATATCTATGTTTTTTTTCAAGAAAGTAGAATGCACGATCACTACGAGTGAGTGAGTGATGCTTATTGGTCCTGGATTTATACGCGTCTGAGCTAGTTTATGATAATTCCTTGATATAAAATTAGTACGGTTTAGTTGTTCATTCTAGACCCCTGTTTTTGAGATTATCCATTTTTTCAATATGGTTATAATGGCCGATATATGTTATTAGTGGGCTAATAGCCAACTTGTCTTATTAGCGGGTCATTTGAACTATTTTGCATTTAAGGAGAGATGATGACAGTCGCTACTTATGACACATTCAGAATTTGAATTATTCCATGTTTACATTGATGGGACTGTAAAAAAGGTGTAGGAGTGGTTGGTTTTAATGTCCGTTGTGAGGGATTTGAAATTTCTCTGCAATAACGGAGAGCAAGCAATATGACGGGACTGTATGAAAAAGGTGTATTAATGGTTGGTTTATTAGTTTTAACGTTCGTTGTGGAGGATTTAAAATGTCTGTCATATAGGAGAGCAAGAAATGTGATAGGTCCCTATTAAAATTTAAAAGGGGCTGATTCAATGTAGTGAACAGAAATAAGAACAAAAATACATTGAAGAATTAAGACATTGGAGCTTCTAAACTTGCAAGTAGGCTGGTAGGTTCTGAGGACGTTCATTTTGGGCCCTCATTCTTGGAATTTCTGTTTATGAGGATTCAATGTAGAATAGAAATAAGAACAAAAATACGTTGAAGAATTGAGACATTGGATCTTCTAAACTTGCAAGTAGGCTGGTAGGTTCTGAGGACGTTCATTCTGGGCTCTCATTCTTTGAATTTCTATTTATGCTATTTTGTTTGGAATAAAGGAGATCAAGAACTATGATCAGTCCCTTAAAAAGTGTTGTAGCGTTTCAATTTATATTGTTCTGTAGAAAGTAGAACTAAGATGCAGTGGAGAATTAAGAATATGGGACCTCTAAAGCTCTAAGTGTGTTGATAGATTATTAGGGTGGTTACTTAGCAAATCAACAACCTTGCTCTTTGTATTTTTGTTTTGTTTATGCTGTGTTTGGAATTAAGCAGGCTAATTAGGGTAATTCTGTGAGAAGAACAAACTAGGATCGATTGATTTTAATGTTGTTTAAGGGGGATATGAAGTTCTTTTTTGGCATTAACGTAGAGTAATAACTATGTTGGGTCCTTTAAAAACGGAGGAGTGATTGAGCCTACATTGTTTATAGAAATAAGAAATGAGAATTTTTACTTTCTACATTTTCATGCAGGTCTTTAGGTTCTGAGGGTGGTCATTCTGGTCACTTGTTCTTTGGATTTATAATTTGTTTATGCCATGTTTGCAATGAAACAGATGAAGAATGTGTTTCTGTGAATAAAATTAGGAATAGTGGGAGGTTTAAAATGTTTTTGAATTACAGTAGAGCAAGAATAATTATATGCAGATGTGGTCTGGTTTTTTGTTAATTGGTAAAAGAAGTAAAGTGCATTGATAAATTAAGAATTTGGATTTTCTGAACCTGCAACTAGTTTGATATTCTCTGAGAGGATAGACTGTGACGAGCAATAAATAGCTGCCACTTAAGTCCTTATTAAAATTTGTGGCACACTGTTGTCTTAGTCCACGTAATTCTTCTGAGATCATCCTTGAACTATAAGTTGGCCCATCCTTGGTGATTGTAAGGCAGCGATCTTCTTCAAAATCTTCTTAATGTACTGTGGATTTAGGATTAATATGTTTTAAATGAGGTATTCTTTTTGCAGGGTTTACCCTTTTGTTTGGCCTTTTTAAGCCGTAGATCTAGTTTTAAGATATTCTATCTGTATTTTGAATTGACAACACCGTATATCTCAAGTTCTTGGATTCCCCTTCAACCAACTAATTGTATCTGAGTCCTACTTAACTTCTTTGGTCATTTGAGAATGTTAATATAATCTCTTTCTTCCTCATGGGTTTAGCAACTTAGTTGCATTCTTCCGCTCTTCAGTAAACCATGGCTATTCTTGGTAGGTTGAGTGATGTAAACAAGGGATCTATCTGTGGATAAATGGTGTTGAAATTGTGTTTTGGGATTTGTTGAGTGTGAATCTATATGTGAGAGGTACATTACCAGAGAGAGGTTGGGAGTAAAAGTTTGCTGATTTGTCTTTTTATTTGTGTCCAAGTGATGATTTATACGTATGGTTATGTTTCTGCAGTGCTCAGAGTCTTCAGGCCCTGCGCATGCCTATGAGTGAAGTGACAGATTCCATTGCTACGCAAGTTGCTCCCAAATTGGCAAACTTAACCTATTTGGATATTAGTTGTTGCAAGAAGATGACTTCTTCTTCCTTGGAGTCCCTGGGGAAATACTGCAAGTTACTCACACGTCTGAGCAGGAATATGCATCCACAAGGCACCATTGGTGAAGATCCCAAGGATGACGAAGCATTTGCTATTGCTAACCACATGTCTCGCTTGAAGCATTTGGAGTTAGCTTATGGTCTGCTCACTGATGCAGGTATGGAGGCCCTTCTAAGCATGTGTAAGGAGTTGGAACACTTGGATATCCGGGGCTGTTGGAATGTATGCATGCAGGACTCCCTTGCTGATAGGTGCCGTAAATTGAAGGTTTTTCTAAGACCTGTGGTGGATGATTCAGATTGTTATGACCTAGCAGATTATCACTCATATGATTATGAATATGATTCTACGTCAGAATATGGTTATGACCTAGATCTCTCATATGATCATGAATATGATTCTATGTCAGAAGATGGTTATGACTACTAAAGTTCCTAATGAAATTTTTGATAAAATAGGTGCCGTAAATTGAAGGTTTTTCTAGGACCTGTGGTGGATGATTCAGATTGTTATGACCCAGCAGATTATCACTCATATGATTATGAATATGATTCTACGTCAGAATATGGTTATGACCTAGATCTCTCATATGATTATGAATATGATTGTATGTCAGAATATGGTTATGACTACTAAAGTTCCTAATGAAATTTTTGATTAAATATTATCAAACCATTAAATTAGATCCTTCTCTGTATTTCTTGGTTTAATCAATGCAATGATTTCACAAACCTTCTTAGGATCCATGCATATCAAATCGCAAGTATGTTTAGCTTCTCCCTGTGAAGCTACATTTCTTCAAGCTGGTAGGCAAATCTTGTCTTCTCAATTGTGCCAGGACTTAACATAAATGTGTAAATTGCTTCTCTTGTCCTACTA
Organism: Sequoiadendron giganteum; assembly: GCA_007115665.2. Taxonomy (NCBI): domain Eukaryota; kingdom Viridiplantae; phylum Streptophyta; class Pinopsida; order Cupressales; family Cupressaceae; genus Sequoiadendron; species Sequoiadendron giganteum. The sequence goes on from CM021101.1 coordinate 544,363,417, forward strand.
AAAATGATTTCACAAACCTTCTTAGGATCAATGCAATGATTTCACAAACCTTCTTAGGATCCATGCATATCAAATCGCAAGTATGTTTAGCTTCTCCCTGTGAAGCTACATTTCTTCAAGCTGGTAGGCAAATCTTGTCTTCTCAATTGTGCCAGGACTTAACATAAATGTGTAAATTGCTTCTCTTGTCCTACTAAAAATGAAGATGACATCAAAATAAGTGACCACAAACTTTCTAACAAATATCGTTAGAACCTCATTCATCAATCTCAGAATTTTCTTGGGTAATTTTTTTAGCCCAAATGGGATCACCATCTATTCATACAAGCCTTATTTTACTTTAAATGTGGTATCCCATTTATCCCACTTTTATATTTTAATCTAACTATATATTATCTTGAGTGCTACCTTAGAGAAGCATCACATACCACTTAGGCAATCCATCGGGCCATCTATGCATGGCAATGGGAACCTATAATTAATGGTAATATTGTTGATTATGTGGAAGTTTATGTATATCATCTTGTCTATCCTTCAGCACAAGCACTCTGAGTATTGTATAAAAGACTTTTAACTTTCCTTAATTAGACCTCATTCCAGCAATTATTATTTATTAAAATTCTTAGTCATGATAAGATTTGTTTTATCTTGTGCATTATTTAACAAATTGGAACCTAAAATAAAATACGAGTATAAAGGATTCTTAACTTCACCTAATTAGGCCTCATTCGAGCAATTATTATTTACTAAAATTCTTAATCATGATAAGATTTGTTTTATCTTGTGCTTTATTTAACAAATTGGAACCTAAAATAAAATCTAGTGTGAGATGGTGTGCATTAGTAGAAATATTTTTTGCATTCTTGTGTAATGACACGCACATACTTTTCAAATAGAATGGTGGCTACTAGATCTTTAAGAGCTGCACAACTCTTTCTACTCATATGTGATATTGGCTACTAGTGCAAACCTTGAAAGTCTCCCACTTCCTTAAGAAGCCATTTTACTAACAACAAGAATACATTTCCCTTTTGCATAGACTCTTACTCATCCTTCATGGAACGCAACTCAAACATCTTCTCACCCTTCATGATGGTGAAGGTGTTCTTACACCCATCAACATTGTGTGTCTATTGTAGTGCCTATACATTTCTAATAACATATGGCATATCCCCTATTATAAAATGCAACTTGATACTACTCTTATCACTATTCATTATTGTTTATTTTCCAACAAAGAGACTTTAGAGTGCATGACTACATTCAACCCAAGCTTATGCAACATCTCCATGGATATTAAGTTAACAATTATGCCTTTGTTGATGATCAAATTTTAGCATTGTCCTCCCAACATGCACTTATTGTGGAAGATACTCTTCCCCAATCATAATTCATTGTCCTCATTTACAAATTTTAATATATCTTTACACATCAACAAGTTCCCCCAACCTTAAATTTTATGCTTTCTACTCCACTATCTAACAAGTTGGTTTATTTAACCTATCAAACATTGCATATGCTTCTCTCTACGCAACCTAATTCTCATGCAACATTTGGAAACTCAAATTTCCAATGACCTACTTTTCAATGATTGAAACAAGTCTCTCTGAAGCATTTTCCATAATCATGACTTCCTCTATCTCCACCCTAATTGGAAATCTACTCATACTTCACCCTCAACACCACTAGTTTATATTTTTTCCTTGTGTACATAAATTTTCCTTCTATTAATTGGATTTCCCTTTTCATCCTTTCCCTTACCACTATTGTTGAATGTTCCCTATTGTCTACAAGACAAATACTTAGTTATAATCATTGGCTTGTATGCCTACTCGGTGAAATGAATTGTGAATAAGCACATTTCGACCTAGATTGAGATGCACAAACTATTCATATATTTGGACACTTTCTACATTTTATCTTCCACATGTCTAACATGAATGCATAGTCTATAGAACTCCTCTATATAATCTTTTAGGGGCATATCCCTCTTTCATAAGTGTGAGACCCCGCCTTTTCGTGATCTTATTGTGTTCGTGTTTTTTATGGTTTTTGTCCAATATTTTACGTGTTTCTATATTGAGCCGATAGGCTATATGGTGTGAGCTTTCAGCCCAAACCTATCTCACGCCACTAAACAGGTCCCCAGTCACCGCTAAATAGGTTCCCAGCCACGGGTAAACATTTTAAAATTCATTTCAATTTAAAATATCTTGGCTGCAGTGAATCGATATCAATCTACTTGGGTTGGATAAATGTCTACAGTAAATGAAATAAATGTTATTGGTTGGTAGTTTGCATTCACTCACCGCCCTATGATCACCACTCAAATAGAATGAATACCATGAAGAAAAACACAAGAGTTACAATAAACAATTCAAAGCATACTAGTCAAATGACATTCCAGTGATAGAAATTAGAAGAATCCACGGTGCTCTTCTCTTGTTTACTCTTTTTTGTTGCACAATATTGGTTTAATTTGTCTTCTATCTGGGGAATATATATATATCAAATTTTTGTAGTTGCAAAATTCTCTCGACTATTATCCAACTCATAATACATGCTTCCAAACAGTGTTGCTAGAATACTGGTCTAAGAAATCCTCCAGCTTACGGCTCACATGATCCCCTGAATTCTTTTACATATCTATCGTAAGTAACAATTGAAAGAGGCATCTAAGAGCCACTGACTCTGTTGTTAGAATAGTGGCTTAGATAAAACCACAGAACCTGGTGCCTTCGTTCAACAAATAACAACAGAATTGTTTTAGAATGGAATAAAACACAACAGAATTGTTTTAGAATGGAATGAAACACAAACATAAATTGATCCAGTCAGGTACATAGAAACCTGATTGAAACCATGGCAAGCGGCTTACCACAAGATTTTGCACAAATTGTCTTTTGTTGTCAAGGATGCTGATGAGAAAAAAATAGGTAGAGTTTGGAAGAAAATTATTACGAAACCCAGCTAAAGAAAAAACATAAAAAAAATAAAAAATGAACCGAGATCACTCTTGTACAACTACTGATGACCACATTAACATTACTGATACCTACAGAAGAAAGAAAACAAACATATTAGATTTCAATGATGATGTCAAAGAGGCTATCATTTTATAGGACTTTACCACTATTATTACTTTATATTTCAAAAGCTTGTGCACTTTTGGCAACCACAGGAAGGCTCTTAATGTTGAAGAGCACAACCATTTACTCAGAAATCAATTCTTAACATAACCCTCAATTTGAAATGTTAAATTCATGTGTTGTTATTAGCACAGATTTGAGGAAAGAAGGGCTTGACCGTACACATTCATATTCTATAAGAGAATGGGATCTCACGGAAAATTCTTAATTAAATTTGAGTTTTTTCTTACCCTTCTCTGATGAGCTGGGGGACATTAAAGTTCATTTGAAGCGGTCATAGCCTACTCTTTAACACAACATTTTACCAGGGAAGGATAGAGGCAAAAACACAAAATTTCTACAACAATATTCTAACTCTTTTATTCAACCATGGAAATATCAACTACTACTACTTCAATCTATTGACAATTAAAAAAGAGTAGCTCTCAAAAAATCAAGGTTTTAGATTACTGGATTATTGAGATTGACACAAGGTTTGAGTATAAATGTGGAGCATTCTACTAAGCCAAACATGGGAGGCATGCAATTACAGGTGTCTATTTCCTATGGGTTTTGTTAATATAGTTGTTCAAATCTTGATAGTTTAAGAAAAGGCAATCATTTTTCATACCCCAATATTTTCGAACTTTTATTTCAATCCCTATTCGCCCACGAATTTTTGGTATCTCAGTCAGACATGAAAATGGGTGCCATCCATAGTTTGACAGAATGAACAGTTAACTATAATAGAGATACTGAAGATAATATCATATTTTTTAATGCCCTTCTATTATTAAAAATCAAATCTGGACCAACTTTATAACCATCTTTAATAATATTGATTCTTGCAGCATCTTTTGTCTTATGAGAGTCAAAGGAGCTCACTGATTTTATTTTCAATACAGTCATGTTTAAAAGTGAAGGTAAAAAATAAACAAATAGTCAATTGTTCTCTAGTACCATAATGCTGTCGGGGAGTAACATATATTAGAATAGTAAGTTATATGAATTTTTTGAAGGTATATCAACGTCTTAATATGGTTTGGGTGATTGGCCCTATAAACTTGGGAACTCTATGGTTGATAGCTTTAGCTTCCAGCTTTTGGGGAAAATGTGTTGAATGCAATAGCAAATTTTTAAGGAATCTCTAATCTATAGCACAAATGTTGGAACAAAATAGTCGCTTTAGTGCATTCAGGATTCGATTCGAGTAAGTAGTTCATGTGTCTCACTAGAATCAAACAAATATGTTCAATTAGAAAATTTCTTCATCCCACATCTTGTTAATAGGGTAAAAAAGAGAAAATAGATACAAAATTGTCAAACGGGATCAACAATTAGGTTAACATATAATTTGGTTCTCAAAGCCCTTGTATTTCATGGTCAATAGATTTACACAAATAGTATTGTATGTATTTTAAGATTTTATTTCAAAATTGTAGGCAAAAAAAAATGATCAATACATAAAATATTGTAAATAAAATTAATGTAATCTTCTATGCATGTATCAAATTTTACTATCTAACATATTATCTTGTATATAAATTTCTATCGGTGTGACCCTTGCACCCCTTCTGGTGCAAGTGCTAGTTGGATATTATACCTAAGTTAATGAGTGATGGTCGTTCCTATACATCAATGATGTACATATGCTTGATTGTTATTGGATATGGTTAATTGAATAATTCTACTTATCTAATAGTTATTGTGATTTCTCTATGATAATTAGATGAGTTCTTTTTATTAATTATGTAAGTATGTGTAGATTGAGATGTTCAGTTACGATGGGTTAATAGTTAATTTTTGTTGGTAGTAGCATTATTATGTACATCAGAAGTACTAATTTATAGGGGTTGTTGAGATGATTAATTAGATGATGCATATTTACTTTTTCATGGATGGTATTTGGATATACTTATGGATGCTAGATTTTATGTTGATTTCTAGATTCCATATGATATCCTCTTATGGTGAAATTGTATATGTTATTCTATGGTTGCTAATTGATTTGTGATAATATGTTATTTGTTATGATGGATTTATTTTCGCTATATACTCTGGATATTGTATTGACACTTCTTGTTGAGTGTACAGACGGATCACAGTGTCAATGGTTGATGAGGTCATTTAGCCAATATATGTCTTCCAATGTGATGTCAGACTTAGACTCGTATGGAGTCCCAAATTCTATTGGCCATTTTATAACTTTGTTATTTTTAAGTGATTTTAAGAGGTTTAGGTTGCATTTTATGTTTTGGAAAATAGCTTAGGTATAGGGTATATGGATTAGGAGTTTATTTTTGTCATTTATAAATTTTAAAAAGGTGTTAAGACTTTTTGTGCTCTACTTTTAAAAGTGGCAAAAATGGGAGGTAGTTGGATAGTTGAGTTAGTTTTGGTAGGAAGTTACCCCTTCCTTATATTTAAAAATTCTTCTTTCATGGGGTGGTAAGGGTGGCTTGTTCATTTTTTCTTCTTTCTTCTTTGTGATTTGAGATTTTTGTTGGAGTTTCTTTGAGGAGAGAAAGAGAGGGAGTGTGAAAAAGAAAAGGAGGAAAGGAAGGTGAAGGCTTGAAGGAAAGAGGTTTCCAACCAAGGCTCTTCTATTAGTGGGATTGGACGTTTTGAGGTAGGATGTCTTCCATTCTTATTAATCAAATGTAAGTGTTGTGATGTGTTTGTTCTTAGTGATTTTGGGAGGTTTTTGTGAATATATGTTTTATTGTGTTTATGTGTTTCTTCTTTTTATGTCGTTAATAGGGGAGTTGACCCCCTCTTGGGAAGAGGCTAATTTTGGTCCTCCATGTGCAAGGGGTTGAGTGGGCACAAATCCCTCTAAGGGGCATTCTTGCAAGGTATGAGTACCCATGTTAATTTAGGGATATGAATATCCTATGTATTGAGTTTGTATTGAAGGGGCAAGGGATGTGTTCGTATTGCATTATGATGTATGGAGGCATGTTGAAGAGATTTATATTTGGGACATTGTGATACATATTTTCCCCCTTATTAGGTAGAGCCCCTACACCCCCTATGTAGATTCCATTTAGGATATCTATTGTGTTAGAAATGTAATTTGGGTTGTTTGTAACTGTTACTGTGTGAGCCAAGTATGTGTGTGTGTATCATGTGTGTAAATGAAATTTCATATGATTGTGGTATGTGAAGAGTTTACCTAAGTGGCTAAATGTCCCCAAGCTTGGGGTTGGATTGTCTCACAACCCTATGGTTGGATGGGAGAACCCATTGGTTTGTTGTGTTTCCTTGTTTATTTTTCAAGTTTATTAATGAAGATTGAAGATTCTTTTTGGAGTTGAACAAAATTATTTCAAGAAAACTCATATCTTGTTTGAAAATCAAGGAAGATACCATTATTTTATTATATTGTGTTTTTGTGAAGCAAAAGAAAATGGAACAAAAGAAAAAGAATAGTTTTCCTTTATGTAGTAGATTTGGATAAAAGAAACATTTTTTGATTACTTGAAGTCTATAGTCTAATTTGTAATAGTGGAAGTAAAAAGGAAATTATTATGATCAAGTTGGAAAAGAAAATTTATGCTTTCATTTGTTACATTACTTGTTTCAAGAATGTTAAATGATTTGTGTTATTTACTTGACTTGAAAGAATTTGTTTCACCACTTGTCTTGAGTACATGAAGAATAAATATTTTCACTTAATGCATGCATAAAGTTATAGGCAAATTTTGTACATAAGTTGGAAAAATTATTTTGTAACTTTCATGGTTAATGTATCTTTTTCATTTAGTCTAATATGATTATGGATTCAAAATACAAATAAAAGGGTTTATAACTAATAAAAAATTATATACTCATTGTTTTACACTATTCATTGTTCTCAAGATATTGAAAGTTGCTACATCTATTTGTTTGAAAAAAACTCAATTTCTTGTATTTATGAAAATCAGATTATTACAATAAGACATTTACGAATTTATATGAAAGCTAAAAAAAATGTTTGTATATATAATCATAACTATATTTGAATTTATTAATAATAGTATTATATTTATAAATAACTATGTTATTAACTATATTATAAAGAAAATTCAATATTAAATATTATCAACTTATAAATAATATTAAATATATAAAAATTATATTGATTAAATGTTTTAATAGATAAAAAATATATTTAATTAAAGCCTTAAAAGTGTTAGAAGAAAGTAAAAAATAAAATAAAAAAAGCCGACGTGTGATGGTTTGGCCCCCATCATAGGTGACTGTAGGGGGTGGCCCCATGGATGTAGCCCCTTGAAGGGGAGCAGGGGAAGGGAGGGGGGTTGCGAAATACTCTGATGTTTGTTCTGGAATTAATTTTTAGATTGAATTGGAATATAATTTTATCCAACAAGAAGAATCTAGAAATTCTATTCATAAATGCCCGTGACAAAACAAAGAAGTAGTAAAATGGGAAATTCATCCCTTACGTAAATAAAATAAATCTTCATGAATAAAACAATAATCTAAATGTTGCAAACAAATGATGATTATATAAAGAAAAAATAATTAAACTATTAATTAGTTATTTGTTAAAAGAGGGAATTATTGCTATGATTTATGTTGGAACCTTTTAAAATTACAATTGTCTATTAAAGGATTAAAATTCAAGTTCGTGAAAATAATTTGGTACATAAGTTTGAGGGCAATTAATAACAATATAACTATAATAATGTAGAATTTATTAATAGAATATAATGACACTATTTGAGTATATCAATCAAGATCACTTAAATAAATACCAAATTTGCATATACCATTCAATTCTTTATGAATTAAATTGTAAATCATTAATCAATATTAAATTATGATTAAATTATTATTAAATTCTTCTACTTTTGAAACTTTGAAACTTGATGTTCCCCATTTAAAACAAAGAATGAAAATTGTAATTATATAATATTTCATTTCATAAATTACAAATGAATTCCTTTATCAGGTTATTATTTAATTGTATAATTGATGATTTCGTATAAATAGTGGTTTGTGTCTAGGATTATTAATTTATTAAGCAATATACAATTCTAAATAGGATTATACCCTCAACATTTTAAAATAGCATATCTTGAAAATTGAAGATCTAAGTTTGAGTTAGTAAATAAATTTTATTACAATTAAAATCTCTATTTGATTATGCTTAGAGGAAGATCATACATTAATTTGGTGTTGAAATCACTTAGCAATATTATTCTAGACTCAATGATTTAGTTTAATTTTGGTATCGAGGGGCTCATACTTTCACCTTTAACTATCATAGCATTCTAAGACCATATAACCATTTTAGACCTAGAAGGAAAAATCTAATTAAGAGCATCCTTAGATTTATAAATCACATTGTAGAGTAGGACTTGAACATTTAGAGGATAATTCTTGTTGAACCTTAAGAGATGATTAGAAAAATAATAGAATGCAATTAGAAAACCTAAGGTTCTAGAGGAAGGATAACCTTAGTCAAATTGCAAAGACTTACTTGTTAGACGAAAATTTGAACCTCATAGTTGAATCAAGAGAACTAAGTGCAGGCTAGGAAGGAATGTATAATTTTCCTAGTGTTTAACTGAATATTTACTTAAAGGTGTGAAGCGATGTGATGAAATCATAAAATTGATGTCATCGATCACAAATTGTTTATCCGAAAACTTAAACTTGTCTTAGTAAAAATAGAAAAATGAGAAAAAATATTGTAGTTATGTTTGTTTTAGGTTGAAAAATTTAGGGCATGACAATAAGTTTTAGAGATTTTTGTATATATCAAGCACATAACTAGTTGGCATAAACTTCCCCTTGATTTTAGTAACTATTCTAGCCCATTGTGAGATCATATAATTATCCTTTTGCACACAACTCTTCTAGAACAAATCTTAATACAATGAAACATACCCTTTCAACTTTATGGTGACATACTTGACTCCCCTCAAGTCATTGATTACTTTGAACTCAAAATATTTATCATCTTATTGATCCAATTAATCAATTATTCTAGATTTAACCTTCATGAGTAGCTTGGGAGATTAAACCTTAACTTACTCCTAGTCTTCATCAAGGTGATTAAAAAATATTTCCACTATTGTGATGTTTTCCTTGACATCATTTGTCCCTATAGCACCCTCTCATACATCATCATATTCTCTTTCATTATGTCAAATTGATGTTTTCCATCACCATAAACCTCTTCTCAATGTAATTTCAGTTAACTCAAACTGAGATTGAATATCTCAACATATCAGCTAGACCTATGACATTGGTTGCTTGACTATTTCTTACACCTTCTCTTCATACCTTATGTATCATTTTCACTAGTTTACTTATAATTCAACATGACAACACTTCACATAAATTCTTAGGTTAGTGAAACTTGTGAGATCATGTCTAATAGTTAGAGTGGTCATTCTCTAAATGTGGTTCAAAAGACAACTAAAAAATATGTTTTCAAAGTAAACAATAAAAAATGAACTAGGAAGACTAATGGAGATTAAACAAGAAGACAAAAATTAAATTATAAAACACAAAAAAATTACAAATGGACTAACTATATATGAAACCTAACAACACTATGTTACCCAACCCCTTAGATAAATATACATAGAGACTCTCTTTGGTTACAATGAATTAGTCTAAATCCTACCCAAAACCCAATCAATGTCAAATCCTCTACTCTCCAAAGCACCAAACCAAATCCCTTGAGTGACCAAAGTCGTCATGGTAAATAGTGCTAGCATCTAATATAATATATGATAACATGACAAATTGGAGTAGGTCATTGCCATAAATGTGTGCCTAGGAAGGAAGTTTACTCAACATGTGTGTAACATACAAATAGAACAATTGGTCATTCCTATAAATTGGAATGTAACATTATTCTAGCCTTCTAGAACTAGAAAACCATAAAAATATTTGATTATTAATATCTAACAAAAGTGTTCTAACAAAATTACCAACTACTCTAACATCTAACATGCATGGATATTTTTATGGTACATTCATGAAATAGGTTGCATAAGGTGGTAACATGAATGTTTGGAGCTATGCAAGCTAAGAGAGAAAGCCATAACAATGATCAAACTACCAAGTCTTGTGCAAAGGAAGACTTTTGCATGAGATGAGGTTTGTTTCTATAGAAAACTCATTAGGATAGTAGGGTCTATGTAAGGCTCAAATGAAGCTATCCCAACAATCATCGGGTGTAGGATGCTCAAAATTTCCTAGACAGACAAAACAAAATATGTACACAAGTTAAACTTGCAAACAAACAAATTACCACATCCCAAGGAACATGCAAGTAAATTTTGCATGTGGAAATCTACAAATACATATTTTTGGTTGATGCAAGATTCTACCAACCCAAGGATACTTAGATATTAGATATGAGACATGTTTGAGAATGATTTATTGCATTACTTGAACTCCATCATGAGTAGTTCAAACCACCAAGATAGTTGTATTGATGATTATGAGCACAGATTCAAAAACAAAACATATACTAATGAGATATTGCATAATCCTTTCACATATGACATCTTGATTTATCCTTCACTAAGTAGATTTTTGGCTTAATTTTTTTAGAGTATGATGATAGAGGTGATCCATTGCTTCATTTATGATCCTTCCAAACTACATCATTCACTTATTTGCATAAGGATGTGTTGCTGTTAGATTGTTTCCAACAATATTGAGAGGTCGTATATTTACATGATTTTATTCATGTCTCATCCTTATATCACTTAAATATTTTTTATTTTTATTGCCTGAAATATATAAATATATATATAAAAGAGTAATGCAAAAGCCAGAAGCCCAGAAGATAAACCTCTTACAGATAGAACTTCATCACATGCAGGCTCAAAAGACGGACAAAAAAGAGCCATGATCAAGGCAAAAACCAACCACCAGATAAAGCCATAACCAAAAAACTCAGACAAAAAGAAAGGCATATTAAGCCTGAACCACAGCAAGGATACCCTCCACATTATCTTCAATAACTTCTTCACCTACTTGTGCTACAGGAGAACCAGGAAAATGGGTTGACAAGAGGCGCACAACTTGAAAATGGGTTGACTGTGTCTACCAGCTGAGAGCATTAGCAATAGAAAACTTGCATTGAAATTGCAGACCATGCTTCACAGAATTGAAAATTTGCAAATCACCGCCAAATTTCTTTGTAAATCTTTATGAGAAAACAACCCCTCAACCAACGTCTTACCATTAAACAAATCATAGCTTCTCAGAGCATCAATAAGAGTTTGAGTGTAAGATATTGTTGCTAAACAAATGTAATGCAAGCAAGAAGAACAAGAGCCAAGTAAGGATTATATGTTGACATTTTAGGCTTTGGTTACTAACATGATTTTTACATTAGTGAATGTTGAGCTTCAAAGTTTATTTATTCTATGGATTACTTCCACTCATCAAACATAAGTGTATTTCAAATCTTATCTTTCATTTTCAATTCTATGTATTAATGTATGAAAATGTGATTTTTTCTATTGGAAAAACCCTGTTTGTATCATGTTTTAAGCATTTTTTCTCACCCCATAAGTTACAATCAATATAATTTATCAAAAATAGGAAATGGGGAAGCATCTATTATTACTTGTAGTGAGGATCATCACGAGCGTGCCAAACAAAATTATTTCAGAATTCACTAAATTGGAGGAGCTTCCACGTGGAACAATTTTTGGCATACAAACTTATCATTTTACTTCTTGTTAAAACAATGGATATGACTAAACTTGTACCACACACTTGATTAAATATATATTTTATTTATCATCACATACATGATCAATCTACAAATAGATGCATTATATTTATATTGAAACATAAAGTTCAAGGAATGATGGAAATTGAGACTAATCAAATGAGATTGTGTGATTAAGATTCTTCTAATTCTAATGATAATGAATTTATGGATTTTAATTTTCATAACAAACCATATGATGAAGATAGAGATATGGTTATCCTACACAATCGCCATGATGAAAATGATGATGAAAGATATATGGCATTCCAATAGACAAAATCCATGGAGGGAATGGATTACAATGATATGTAATCTAAGCACATTGTGATAGAACCACTTGATGGGAAAGGCTTCATTGATTAATTTATTACCAATATTTCTTGTGCTACATGATACATTTGTGCTTTTTACTTTATTTAGATTGGTTCTATTTTTATAACGTATTTTCATTTTCTTGGGTAGCATGTGTATGATACGAGGACACCTTTGTGGTGCATGTTTTTGATTAAGGTAAAAACAGGTTTTGAAGGGGACCCCGAAACCCTTTACAAACATGTTTGTGGTGCATGTTGTGTATGTTATAGAAGTGACTTTGAAAGCTTGGTCATTATTATTTCTTTGTCATTTTTTATGTGTATTTTGTATTACATTCTACATGGTTTTGGGATAATACAAAGCATAGAATGATTGACAACTTCTCTAATCATATGGACAAAAAATGCAGTTTGTATTGATTGTATTTTTTTTTTACTATATCATGTATGTTGTGAGCCTCCTTTCATACATCTTCCATTCTCTTATGTTTCTTTTTCACTTTGACCTTTTGATATTCCATTTTGTTTTGATTTTCCTTTATTGAATACATATTAGATAGTTTATTCATTATAATTTAATTAATTTGTCTAGATTATTTGTATAAAATATTATTTCCTTTACAACTCTTAATTAATTTAAATTTAACTATATTAATTCCATTTATCAAATCAATCACTAAATTAACTCAATGTGTATGCTATTTCTCTACAAATACATAATCTTTTTTTTTAACATCAAGGAGGGTAAAATTTTTATTAAATCAAGGAAACATTACAAAGCAAGGGCATTAAATGGCCCTATCAAGCTCCACCAAGCGATCCAATTGTTGAGACAAATTTGGGGGTAATTGGCCCCAATCCACCAAATTCCAATCTTGAATATGATCCGACGCCCATTTAGCCAAGCAATCAACCACCCCATTCCATTCTCAAGGAATATGAGTGAAAGTAATATACTCCAGAGAAGCACAGAGGGTGAGAATTTGTTGCACAATCAAAGTCAATTGCCAGCTCACATCATCCAAACACTGCCTTTTCAGCAAGTTCACCACAACCTGTGAGTCAGACTCACAAATGATCCTTCGCCAACCCAGTTGACTGCCCCGCTCCACAGCCAATAAAATAGCCTGAGCCTCCATAAGATTATTAGTATGGAGGCCCTTATACACAGAAAGATAAACTGGACATCGCCATAGCTATCCTTGCCAACACCCCCAATCCTAGCATGCCCCGGGTTTCCCCGAGAAGAGCCATCAAAATTGATTTTAAGGACACCATGAGGGGGAGGAGTCCATCTCCCCTCCCTATTCACCTTTGGGGTAGGATGTCTACATCTGTTACTAATCTAATGTGTATACTCTATTGATATATTTTTCTCAAGAAACTACAATCTTAATTAAATTTTTTTTTTTAATTGTGGAGAAGACTTTAATGTGTATTTACTTTTGGTGTATTGGAATTAGTGATCCCTCTACAAAATTTTGTCCTCATTGCCAAAAACAAAAAAAGGATTTTTTTTTTAAATATGTATATATATAAAGAAGATCTTCATAGTAACTCTAAAAATAGTGTCTCTATAACTTCAAATGACTTGAATATTAAAAAAAATCAACTAAATTTCAAAACATAAAATATTATTTGAAATATGATGACTTATTTTTCTATCTACTTTGTTGTTGTATGATTTGATTTTTTAAATATAAATTAAAATTTTAGTTAAAATAAATTTGTCAATATTACTTTATTTTAAGAAAAGCTATGTAATCATGCATTAAGAAATCAACTTTATAACCTTACAATTGAATTTAGGTAAAAAGTTACAATCATTATCTTTTAAAGAAAATTTAATAATTTAAAAAGTCAATAAAGGAGATTATAAGAAAATTTCAAGTAATTTTTTTATTTAATTGTCTATCTTTTTAGTTGATATTTTTAAATATTATTTGATTCAATAATTACAAATAAAATTTAATCAATAAAACTAAAATAATTATTTACCATTGTTCATATAGATAAAATATAAAGTTATGATTAATTGTTTAATCATTAAACCAAATAATATATAATATTTAAATAAAATTTTCACATCATTACATATATACCATACTAAAATATAATATTCCTTATTATTTGATATAGACAAAATATAAAGTTATGGTTAATTGTTTGATCATTAAATAATATATAATATTTAAATAAAATGCCCACATCATAACATATATACATACTATAATATTATTCACTGTTTGATATAGACAAAGTATAAAGCTATGATTAATTGTTTGATCATTAAACCAAATAAAATATATAATATTTAAATAAAATGCCCACATCATAACATATATACCATGCCCAAATATAATAGTCTTCAAAACTCAGTTATTTATAAGACAACTTAAAGTAAACACAAAAAATAAGAATTATTGAACTCAATAGTCACATTTTTTACAGTAAATATATTTTTAAATTAAACGCCCACATCATAACATATGAAACATAATATTCTTCAAAATTCAATTATTTATAAGACAGATTAAAGTAAACACGAAAATAATAATTATTGGAATCAATAATCATATTTTCTACAATAAATATATTTAAATAAAACACCCACATCATAACATATACACCATACTAAAATGTAATATTCTTCAAAATTCAATTATTAAAAACATCTTAAAATTTAAAAAAAAAATACTTATCCAATTTAATAGTAACATTTTCTACAAATCTATTATTTTTTAATAAAAATAAATAAAACATAATTAGTTGAACATCATTGTTTACAGCTTGGATGAGCTTTTGCCCATCATTAATGGGTATGTAATGGTTGTGTCTTTTGAGTCAAGGAAGGACAATTAAACAGTCTGATGAAGGGTAAGAGAGATATTACATTTATACCTACCCTACAAAAAGCTCTAATACTCATTGCATTTATACCCTAAAATGCCTGATTATCATTAGCAATCATTTTAATAGACCCAGAAAATTAAGGTTATTTCATGTTTCATTGTCATGTAATCTTGCTGAACACACTAAAATCTCTCACATAATTATGATGATGAGAAGAAAATATGTGGAAATCCCTATTTGTGTCCCCTTCCATTAGGTACGTGGTGTCTTCTATTTTACTTTATTAAAGCACCTCCCTTCCTCCTCTTCTATACCCAATCATGGAGGAAGTGGTGGTCCAGTAAGTACATTGTCTTTTCAGTTTTACTCAAAATAAGTATGACTGAAAGATGATCAGTTTCAGAGTGTGTTCTAGTACAGTTGTTAGTTAAGGAGTTGGTTTGTAGAAAAGTGGTTTTGGGGTTGAATATTGACAATTAGGCAATTATGCCATGACTTTCAAATAGTATATTTAAAAAAAAAATTTAATTCGTCGTTAATAAGAGATGCATTGCATCTGATTTTTGTTGGTGATTTTGTAAATGTAATTAGATTTGGATGTGAGGATATCGTTAATGGGGTTGTGTAAATTGCGAGTAGTTAAATTTTTGCAAGAACGTAGTTCTTAAATAGTATGTTTTTGGTTTCGCAAGAACATAATTTTTGGTATGCGATTGGTTTTGCAAGAGTGTAGATCTTAGTATGTGATTGGTTTTGCAAGAGCTTAGATCTTAGTATGTGATTGGTTTTGTATTTTTGGAATGTGGAACAAAGTATGGGTGAACATATGTAGTTGTGACTATTAGAAAAGGCAATATAAATGTGATTAACAAGTCATTGTAAATTTTATCATGATTTTAATAGCTATTATTCTTAGATAGTGCTACTAGATGTAAAGGATTTGAAACAATCAAAACTTAATAGGACATTTTAGAAGAAAATGATAGAATGTTGGGATTACTAAATGTAGGACTTTGTGCTTTGTATTATTATTTGTAGACACCTAAAATTGACACATTGTAAATTATCTAATTGATTTGACCATTTCCAATATAGTTGATTGAATAAATCCCCATTTATTCAATTAATTTCCCCTTATTAATTAAATGATATTTTATGATTTAATTAATAAAGTCGCCATCCATCATTCGTTCTCTTATTTAGTTAATAGGTTCTATTGTTTAACTTGTTCTTCTATGCTCTAAATTCCATGTTTAAATAAAAGAAATGTTGGTATCAATCATTAATTCATGGGTGAGAGAAATAATTTTATAAGGGTTCAAAGACATAACCCTTGAAACTTTATAATAATCATAATGCTACAAAATATATTTTCTCTATTATTGTGTAACTTTGATGACTAGCCACTCTTCACTCTAAATTGTCATGACAATTGTAATTGTGTGTGAGCTTATGTTATGTTGGCAAGTAATACATCTGCCACTTTGTAAATTCCAATAAATTTCGTAGCCTCATGCATTCAACAACATAATTTAAATTTTATGTGTGTAAACAACAGGTGTTTGGCCATGATGCAGATGTTGTATGTACTATAAAGCTAGAACTAGTATTTGGATTAGCCCTTGTCATTCACCCAAGGAGAGGTTTTTTAGCATGAATCTAATTCCACTTACAACACACATCTTCTAATTCAAAAGCAATGTGAGTTTCCAAGGATTGGAAGTTTCAAGCAAAAGGGTTGAAGGCCAAGTGTAGCTCGCTAAAAATGGAGGAGAATTTGATGAGAAGATGGGAGCAAGGTTGTGCTAAGGTGCATTAGGGTATTCTCTAAAATTTATTATAATGGGAAATTTTAGGGTATACATAACATTTGTCAAGGATATTTGTACACGAAACAAGTTTGTTACTATTTTTGGGCCCCATAAATTGTTGAAGTCAAAATATCATTTCTAAGTCACGAACAAACTATACATCAAATTGTTGTCTTACAAGACCTTTTACCGACAAGATTTTTTCATGAATATACTTTTTTATCAAGATTCAAAGCAAAAGATCTAATATTAAAAACCAAACAATATTATTTAGACATGCTATACATAACATTTGTCAAGGATATTTGTAAACGAAACAAATTTGTTACTATTTTTGGGCTCCATAAACCACTCAAGTCAAAATATCATTTCTAAGTCACCAACAAATGATGCATCGATTTATCTTATAAGACCTTTTATCTACAAAACTCTTCCATAAATATTCAACTTTTTTCCAAGATTAAAAAAAAAACCAATATCACTCAAACATCCCTATCAAATAAAAAAATAAAAATTAATACAAAAAAACAACTTTATTACTATCTTTAAATTCCACACTCACAAACATTATTAAAAACCCACATTCTTTGAAATACTCTTTCAAACACCCAACCCTTATCCTTCCCCATTGCACACCTCCTCCATGCAAAAAGATAACCTAAAAAACAACTTAAAACCAGTGATTAGGTAATTCCAATTATGATCCCCTACTAGGACCATCTTAATCCATCTAATCATAGAGGAGCAAAAGATCAAGAAAAAGATCATAATAATGAGATTTGTACCACTCATGTCTCTTGAGCTATCTAGCCAATGCAATGAATGTGACCAAAGGTTTTAGCCCAATATAATTAATAAGAAAGCATGGAAAAACAGTACAAAACAGGCACGCAAGTAGACAGCTTAGTGAGAAAGCTACTGATCCACACGTGTCTAACTCCTGTCCACTTAACAAAAATAATATCAGATTTCTGAATATTCGACAATGACACATGCTTAGGTTAATTCCTTAAAATTAGTTTATATAAAAAGGATAGCGTGCACATAATTCGTTTGTTATAGAGTAAAAAACAAACCTGGCTTGATAAGACCATTCGGTAAGAGGACTTAAATAAAATATAATAATACAAATCTAGGCTATAAGAAAAGTTTTTTCTCACTAGTTTGCGTGAATAAAAGCTTGTTGTACTTGGCTTGACAAAAGTAGGGTTTTCTTAGCTTCACACGTGCCCAACTCTCTTGTCACATCCTACTATGCTTAGATCTTAGGGTAAGCTTCCTTATCATGTAAATGTAAGATACAAATCCCTTAACGTTATCTGCAGCAGGTGACAAAAAAAAATTAAATATCACTTGCTTTCTTGACAAGTTTTCTAATTTTATGAAGAAAAAAATGGTAGCAGTTTATTTGGCAAGTCTTTTAATTTTATGATAAAAAAATGGGAGCAGTTTATTTGGCAAGTTTTCTATTTATAATTAAGGTTTTAGGGTCACATCATCAAATATGATGTCACATCATCATGTTTTTTGTCGAGGTGTCCAAAAAAGTCCAAAAAAAGAGACGGATAGTTGTGCACTAAATCGTGTTTTATTGGTGCGTTGATGTGGCATCACATGATTTGTTGCTTTTTAGATCTAAGGAATATTTTTCATTCGATTATGGGTAGTCATCATCAACACTGAATGAATGGATTTTAATGACATCCACGAGACCATAGTCTATGGGACCAAGTCACAACTATTGGTCCAATATTGTAAAAAATATTGGGCATTAAATCAACAAATGTTATAACAACTATTGGAACATGCTCACCTAAGGTCCTCTCCCTTAGTCTTTGTAAGTTTGTGTGAGGAGCATTCACTAATTTTATGGCAGCCATATGAGGATTTTCTTGCACTATATTTTTTTCGATAGAATTAAATATTCATTGTAAACAATATAGATTTTAGCAAGTTGTATATAAGAGATATACAAATGAAATTTAGGCAAGGAAATCTTAAATTTTGATTGGATGAAGTATAAAATTTTAATCACTAGTTAAAGTATGTCCTCTCGGCTATAGTTCTATAACAGGAACTAATAATTTGAGTTGGTTTATAATTTGTTGTGAGGGAGGGAAATATGGGTTGAAATTAGAAGATTAATTTGAAAGCTTATGGTTTAAATTTGTATGTGTTAATGAGGTCAATTTTATACCCTATGATTTTGAATTATGATGATGCACATACAGATTGCAAATCAGGTTTAGACTTCTAGGATATGTGGAGATGTAATGAAACCAAGATAAGGTCATTTTCCAACTTCCATGTGAAAATATGTCAACATGCATGCTAGTTAATTCATCACGAACATCCTATACAAAGTGAGTCCAAAACAAAGAGGAAAAGTGTGGGTTATATATTTTCCATGATTATATTTTGTTTTCATTTTTGATGTGTGCATGAACTACTATGAGAATGCATGTCAAAGTAAAACTTGTCAACATGGAAAGTAAAATATTCTAAACATTCAACGAATATAATCATGGATAATTTGTTGGAAGCCTATGAAATACAAAAAATATGCAATGAGTAGCATCTATTATAGATTTAAAATAGGCAACAATTGTGATGTACTTGAAAATTATCTTCAAAATAGTAAGAGTAAAAAGGAGAAGGGTAAGAGTTTCTGAGTAAGCAAAAAATAGTAGGATTCTAAGTAAATAGAAAAAGATAATATTTTGACAAAGCAAAGGATTTTAGCAACACAAAAAGAGTGATAAGGGTCCATCTAAAATGGAAATGATTATGAGCTTGTCATTGCAAATCATAACTCACAAAAGGAACATTACTGGCATATATGTCACCCTCCAATTGGTTATATACAATGGATGCAAAGAATTAAAGGCAAGGAGAAAAATAGCATAAAAGTGATAAGATTCTAACTTAGTAGAGGATTTTGGCAACACAAAAAGAGTGATAAAGGTCGGTTTGAAATAGAAGTGATTATGAGCTTGTCACTACAAAACTTAACTCACAAAAAGAACATTAGTGACATATATGTCACTCTCGAATTGGTTATATGTAAAGGATGCAATAAGTTAAAGGAATATAGAAAAATGCATGATCATGATCAAACATGTAAAAGTAGTAAAAGGTATCATCATGTGATAAACATATAAAGGCATAGGTAAGATATGATCATGAAAGCACATGTAATGAGGGTAAATAAGGTACCCCCTATTATTGTCTCTGATGAAGGAAAATATTAAGATAATGGTAGCCATAAATACTAGATTGCCACAACTCACTTTCCAGGATTACAAAAGTTGGATCAAAACCCATAAAATTTTGTCTATAGTTTTTACTAGTCGTGCATTACATTTTAGATTTAGATTTTGAACATAAAAATAATAATTGTTCTTGTTCTAGATATCATGATCCTCAAGGTTATTGTGTGTATATTGGCACATATTGGCACATAATAGTGATAGCAAAAAAATAAATTCATTTTTTTAAGAGCTCACTTGTTATTGCATAATCAACAACTAAGATGTTTCTTCCTTTTTAGAACCTTCTAGGAGTGTACATTCATCTTCCATAGATCATACAAGTTGTGTCCTATGAAGGTGTAAACAAGTATAATTAACAATCAAGATACCAAAATTAATATAGTAGTACAAAATAATAGTGGCAACATAGACGATAATATTCCCTCATTCATGGTCAAGGTAAAAGTGTATAAAAGGTTGAAGAAAACCAAGAACCATAAACAATGAGCAACTTGTGCTTACATATCCAAGGTCAAATCTTAATCATAAATATGAAAAAATATATCCAATAAAGAACAAAGAATCAAATTTAATATTGTCATTACCAATAATATTTTTATTATTTACCAAAAATATACTACTTGATATGTTCTTATGAACTATCAAAAAGAGAGAAGAGAACATCATGAGGAAATTTTTTAACCAACCAAAAAGTTAACATGGCTTCTTCATGCACCACCCAAAATAGGTGTGACCCTACCCTTCACATATTGTGTCATGAATAATAAATGTATCTAGAGAAAGTTGATGTAATCAATGTGGGTGACTCCATAATTGACATGATTTTTTTAAATACATAATAGCTTGACCAAGGACTTTAAATATATGTACAAACATACCACTCATCTCAAATGTTTAGAAGGATATCCCTAAATAGAGGTATTTCCTAAGGTCAATAGGACTTCTACACAAGCATACAATACTTAAAAGTGTCCCTTTATAGGATAAAAATGTGTGATCGCCTATTACATGGAGATGGCATAAAAATACCCAAAAAAAACTATTTTACAACCTCGCCTATAGAACAAGTATAGAAACTAGATTTAGTTGTGCAAGAATGAGTTGGTGATAAGTGAGGAGGAGTGGGTGTTGATAGAACCTCTTACTACTCATCAACAACAACTCATTCTTGCACATCCTAAGTGCATGGAGATAATACAATACTTCTCTCTCAAGATATTTAAGATTGTAAAATTATTGATCTCTATCATATCCACTTATAGTAGTTATACCATAAATATATTTAAATTAAATTTAGAGAAATAAAACCAAGTCATATTAGTTTATTTCAAATGGGTATGCAACCCTTGTCAAGGTCACATCCTTAGACAATTCTTAATAAATTGCTACCCACTCACCATAGTAGAAACACACAATAACAGTTGATAAGAATCTTTATACCTTTGCACAATCCTCTTGAATTGGTAGGATAGCAGTCATCATTTTATTGTAATGGTACTATTTACAAGAGTATCATACATTTAACCAAATTGATATCTCATGTCTCGTGCTTTGCAAACCAAGCAAAAGAAACCATACCTTACCAAGATATATAGACCATACAAATAAGTACAAACACTATAAATTATGCACATTCCTTTAAATTAAATCTAGTCTCATTCAATGAAGTAACAACCTTTTATCCATAGTCAACTAACTTCACTTACATTTTCTCTTTATATTCATAATGGTATAGATACTTACAATATAGATTTACACCTCTTAGTTTACCCATTATTCACCACTAACCCATTACAATTCATCAATGACCAAGTACAAACAATATATGACATGGTTCAAATAATTATGGTAAGTTCAATCACTAGAGATAATGTATAATCAATTTATACCAAAAATAGTTTATGCATATAAAAATTTAGTCAAAATGGTGTATATCCAATCTACATTCATATTAATTTCCTAGTATATCAAACTATAATGACAGTAATAGTCTCAAAATATCATACTACAACCTTTTGGGCCATAGGGATTACCTTATATCACATGAACAAGCCCTAAAAATAGGTTCATTCTTGTTTAAAATGATGAGAGACCTATATCTTATCAATGGCATCCTTGATGAAATAAAAATATCAATCAAATTAAATAGACCTCGAACATAGAATAAATCATGTTAAAAATTACAAGTCTAACCCCAAGGTTTAGTATTTCATGGTTGAATATAATGAACAATAGTCCTTTATAGACCCTTGGCAATTTCTTAGTAATGTTAAGAAAAACATCATGTATGCACCTCCAATATCATAAGATAAGTTTGATACAAGTACAAACAAACTAGGCCCATAAAGTGGAAATAGGGCATAGATTCATTTCTCATATTAAACCTTAAAGGAAATAAATGCATATCACAAATATATGAAGATTTCAACAACACAGTTCAGTAGTAAAATAACCGTTAGAGAGCAAGAATGAGAGAAGAATAGAAGAAGCATAGATAGAAGATAGGAGAGACTAGTATAAGTGGTGGAAAACCTTTTAGGTAAAAATTCTCACCTTACAAAACACCAAACTAATGTATTAAATTCAAAAACAAAAATTACAATACACATGGAGGCATAAAGTCTTAACAAGGAGATCAACATCCTACTCCTCTAGAGGAAATCTGATAGCATAACCCTATTTCCACTATTTACTGATAAGTAATTTCCACATCTTATAATTTCATGATCTTATATTAGATTCTCTTACAACTTCTTACACACATTCCAAGATAGCTAATGTGTGGCTAAAAGTGACACTTAAAATTGTGACAACCTATTTCTCATATAAATAAATAAATATTCTGAACAATAGGACTTGCAAGGTGTATGACACACCTAATAGTCCTAACAATTCTATAATATGTGCTAACATATAGCATAACCCTACCATAAGAATGATGTAACATTAATACAAAGAGGAATCTCATCCATCATTGATTATTTTTAAATTTTTAAGTTACTTTAATATATTTACTCCATCATGATCTTGAATTATGTAGTCCTATACCTCATACAACAAAATTCTCAAATTTATACATAATCACATATACCAAAATTACCATATCAGACTACTAATAATATTATCTTCAACTGATTATCTCAACATGTGGCATATTGAATTGTAAATCCCAATCTCATAATGATGGCCTCACATTAAGGCTCCAACATTACATTCACTCTATGGCTAGATTTAAGCATTAAGAGTCCATCAAATTTATGTTGAAACCCATCAAATATATAATTAACATATGGGAAATTCTTAGTATTGTAAACTTGGTATATTATTGTGAGTGAATATTACTGCACCTACTAGTATTACCAAGAAAATATTGAAATACCATATGTAATTTTCATCACTAAGAGGTGAAATCATAGAAAATAGCAATCAATAAGGATTAAGAAAAATAACCACATACTAGATACTTTGTAATAAAAAAGATGAATCAATTTTTTCCCCAAACCCCTTATGATTCACTTGAAATCTAACTATACTTCCTTCCTAAAATATCCTCAAATGACTTTCTCAAACACATTATAGAGCTAAAACCATTCTAATAGATATCAAACTCCACTCTCTAAGCCCCAAAAGAATTTTGATCTCCCTTTGTTAAAGACTCTTAACTCCATTATTTGTTCCTTCAATATTTCTTAATGGAGTACTACCCATATGCCATGGGAAACATTAAATGAATCTTCAAGTATCAAATTCTATCTCCACCACATTGGCATCGTGTACTAAATGATGCACTTTGAGGGTTGAGATGGAATAGTATGGTCCCACCACACTATAATAATATTGGTATGGAAGAATGGAGGCCACACCTTCATTATTCAAATGGAGTTCCAAACTAAATACCCTATTATTTATGATATTTTAATAAAATAAAAAATCAACCATTAAACATTTTAATAAATCAAATATTCATTCCATACATACTTTGACAAAGTCAAACATTGTGTCGATTTAGTGATAATGAGGGGCTTTAGGTTCAAAATGGGTTAGGATAAATATTAGGCATCTCTTAACATGCAAGCATACCAAGTACCATACCAACTTTCATATGCACAACCTTTAGAATCATGAATGTCTATATAATCTCAACTGGCCATACACCCTATGGTCTAAGCCAAGTATCAACTCAAAAACCACCTAGGTGGTCAACAATCTTGATGATTAGTTTTAAGATAATTAATTAATATCACACCAATCGTCGTGAAATTTTCCCACAATGCTACTTAATCATGACATTATTCTCTCCCATTATATTCTTCCTCTAATCAAGGTTAGGGTACCTCACAGCTACAACTCAACAAACTAGCAAATAAATAATCCCTCATATAACTAAGGTATAAAATAATAATAAATCATTTATAAATTAGCAAAAATAAAAAATAAATAAGACTAAACATAAGTAGGTTCAAATCATCATTTCATAATGTCCATCATAATATCCAAATATAATTTATCCAAATTCATATGAATGTCATGATCACATCAAAATTCTAACTAATCCTAATTATTTAATTATGATGTTTATTAGGACACCACATAGATAAATATAATGTAAGCATAAGTAGGACATACAAGAAATGAGCATTATACGGATCGTAACATGAAATCATTAGATAAATATGTATGCATAAATATAATATCGTAAGATATTAACATGGCAACCATTAGAAAACATATAAATATCATAAGCATATAATATGCAAGTATCGTAAGATAGAAAAATGATAAGCATATGAGAGTCATATTATAAGAATGCATAAATATTAGAATTATATATCTATTAATATAAGCATGATAAGCATAGGAGCTAAACATCATTAATATGTAATATGGAGTAACATAAGCATGCGATATATTGTAGCTAAAGGAAACATGTAACAATCATAAGGAAAATAATCCCCATGTGGGGAAACAAGGAATAAGAAATAATATATGATGGGAAATGAGAATAGTCCATATGCACAATAAATATAACATAAACAAAAGATCAAAGTATAATGACATATGAGGTAAATGAAAGAATAATTAATAAGGATCACAACAAACATGGCATAATAAGGAGACTAAGTTAGAAATAATTCAAAGCACAAGGAAGAAATGACACAAATAATATAATATATGTTTGAATTAATTCATGTCAATATGCACCACTAAAGACATTTTTGTGATACTACCATGATAACTAGGAACATGGAAACACTATAACATAAAGCCAAGAATGGAAGGAAAAGCATAAAAAATAGAAAGTATCAAGAGAGATATGTGAGGATATATAACAAATGAATTAATCCCCATCAAGTGTGAGTATAATATGTTCTAAAAAATTATCACTAAAACCAATCCATCATGGGACTATTCATATCATCATGAAGAGTGTCCCCGTGAATTAAATCATGTTGTATACTTTGAAAGAATTTACTTATATGTTATATCATGTAGTTGCTTCTTTTCTATATGAGAAAACTCAACATATAGTGTGTTATGATCAATATAGTTATCAATAGAAGAATATTCATCATTCAATATCATGATTAGCCTCAAATTTTATCATCTCTTTGTCTATGATATATTGAATTTTATATTTCAATACGATACATTTATGTTAGAATCTCCATATATAATGATGAGAACAAAAATATTTAACCCTTTATGGCTCAAGCTTAGACATGGACATTGGCTTAACCAAAGGAAAAACAATATTTAAAAAAAAAAATTGTTCCAATATAACATGTGGAGGCTCCTTTAATGTAGTGAGTTCTCTAAATTTATTTCATTTGATATGTGCATGATGATCACCATTAAGTACATCTTCATTGCCCCTATTATCCAAATATGATAATGATATTATCTCATGTGTATAAGGGGTAGTACTAGAAATACACTAGTATAAAAGAGAATCACTCAAAAAAGCACACACATTTACATGCACTGGGACATAAATTTGAAAATAGATGATAAGGCTTAAAAAATAATTGTCCTTTGTTGAGTGTAAGTAATATGCAAATAAAAATATTTTGAATATCATCGTCACATAATATAAAACTCAAATTAGTATTCAAAGATAAAAACATAAAAATATAAAAATATAATTTCTTAATTCGATCATGTTCTTCTCACTTGCAATACATGACTTGAGTAAAGGATGTCTTGGGCTCAAAATTATGTTGAAATTGTTTCATGAAATCATTAGTTGATTCCTTCAAGGACATGATATAAGTACGAGGTAATGAATAAAATCATATAAATGTATGATCACTCAATCTTTTTGGAAATAATTTAGTTCCTCGTAAAAATAAATAAACCATATAGTTTGGAAAGTTATTAGATGAATCAATGGATGAACTTTATCATCATAGTTTATAAAATAAAGTTCTATAAATCCACTTGGTGAAGGATAAGTCAAAATATAATGTGCCCAATGAGTATTTCATATCTCACTAATATCATCTTTGTATTTAAGTATTTTCTCATAAGCATCAAAAAACCTTTTTAGATGGTCAATTCAACTAATGAGGGAGCTCTAATATGTTCAAATTTCATTCTCATCATCTCCCACGTAATTAAATTACTTAGCACAAGAAAATTATATAAGAAAAAATAGATATGAATACTTTATTTGAATAATCCACTTTGAGGGGAAACCTCTAAGAGTCTTAAAAAATGAATATCTTTTAATATATTGCTCAATAACTACTTACCGCCTCCTATTTATAGGTATCATTGGTCAATATTAATCCCCTGATCCCAATGAGGTCAACCTAAATTACAATAAATGTACTTATGGATTAATAAATAACTAAAATAAGGATTACATGAGCCATATTTTGATATTACATATCCCGACACATTCAATGGGTTAAGGACGTAACACCCCGCACTTGCCTTAAAAAAAGCATTATCCTCAATGTCAATCAATTGAGAATACTTGTTAATGAAAGCTCCATCTTCCCACTTAGCATCTTCAACAAGAAAATTATTCCACTCGATGAGGGTCTCTTTGATTTTAGCCTAGTTCTTAGATTATTTATAAGTGTTTAGATAATTTTATT
Organism: Sequoiadendron giganteum; assembly: GCA_007115665.2. Classification (NCBI taxonomy): domain Eukaryota; kingdom Viridiplantae; phylum Streptophyta; class Pinopsida; order Cupressales; family Cupressaceae; genus Sequoiadendron; species Sequoiadendron giganteum. The sequence continues at coordinate 544,390,656 of CM021101.1, forward strand.
AGGATCTAAGATGATTATTCCCTCTTTATTGACCTTAAAATTTGGATGCATTTTTTTTGTTGGAGGTAACTATAGCTTACATTTCATATTGTCATTCTCTTACAAAATTTGATGAGGACCATAATATTTGGGTGAGATATTGGTATCCTAATTTTTCTTCTTCAAGCACATTTACTTATATGGTTGCAACCTCAAAAAAAACCTTCAATTTTCCTTTCATTTTGGTGTTGATTGTCCAACCACTTCATTTATTTTGTATTAAGGCCAATTTTTCCTTAATACTAGATATCACTTGCTTTTGATTTAGAATATGATCCTCCAACGCATAAAATCATGGTGGTGATAGAAAAGTTCCCAGAGAAAATAAAATTTCCTCAAAACCTATCGAACCTTTCTTGAGAAACTTTTGCATTAGATATAACTCATAAGCTATTACTAATAAAATCCTTAACTTTATGGTTTCTACATTTAAACTAGCTTCAAAATTTAGGGACAAAATATATTATATTATCAAGTCCTCTATATTTAGAGGCTTCACTAGTGTGAGTGGATTCCTTCCCTTGCTTCTTGTTGAAGCCCCTATCATGATGTCATTGATTAATTTTGTAATAATATATTCAAAACAAATTCAAATTTATTAAAATTTTCAATGTAACTTATTTAAGTTCAGTAATTTATTTTGTGAGAAAAAGAACACAAAATGATTTTTTCATCCTTATAAATGAATTTGGTTAAAAAAAAAAACTAATTTCACAATTCCTTAAAAATATCCTCAAAATTATTGTGGCTTATTTAACATGCCATTGAGAACATGTTTGTATTTTTTTAAAATACAATAATGGGAAATATATGCCCTTAACAAGATGACCTCCTAAACTAAAAAAATATATGATACCACTTGTAAAAAATCCACTTAGCACAAGACAAGAATATAAGACAAATAAGATGAAAATACTTGATTAGAATATGCCACTTTGAGGGGCAACCTCCAAAATTCTCACAATAAGAAGAATAACATAGAATACAATGCTCAATAATTACTCACTATCTCCTATTTCTAGGCACCATTAGGAAATAGTATTCCTTTAGTCTTTGTGTTTTTTATTTACAAGATCTTGTTTTAACTTATGTTATTGCTGGTTTCACATATTACATTGGCCTATATATTGGATGTTTGAGATTGAGTTCGTATAGTGGAGATTTTAGAGAAAATTTATATTGTTAGATTGATTCTATAAAACAGTTTTGAATACATCTTATATTTCACTTTGAAAACATAGATACCATGCATTTTATTGTAATCATGTTATTGAGATTAATTACTCTTTCATTATCAAATTATTTATAGTTTGTGACTTAGTAACCCTTTAAGGAAAGTCCCTAAAGGTGCCTATGACGCCACCTAGCCTAGAAACCAAAGGATGGGACTACAATTGTATAAATGTAATTGTGCCAAGTTCGTATATGTTGTAGAATCATTGAATACATAATTGTAGCCACATACATCACCTATGAAACCAAAGAATGGGACTACAATTGTATAAATGTAATTGTGCCAAAGTGAATGTGTTAATGCATGATATCATATTTAACACATAAAGGATGACAGTATAAAAATAGAGAATTTTGTGCCACTTCTAGACTCCCCCTCCTAATTCAAACAATCTAAAATAAACAACAAAGTTGCACTAAATACTAAAAATATTAAGCCCTCCTAAATCCTACCTTCTCTTGTTTCTATTTATATGAGCACTCTAGATTCTAAATTATTTTATTTAGAATTTAAAATCTATTTAAATGTTTTACAATGATTTGATTTATATTCTAAAGGAAATGAATTAAAAATGAATTAAAAAAACATTAGTTTATTTAGTTAATTTATTTACAGTTTACATTTTTGTGATCTTGTATCATACATGCTTATTCTTTAGGGTAATTTTTATGTGTGTATTAACTAGGTTGCCTCATTTACGATTTGTATTTATCTTTGTATTTTTTTATTTGCAAAATCTTAAACCATGGATTCATTCTCCTCCAATATAAACACCCTCACCACATTTTCCCATGTGCTTGTTAATCACCATCCTCCTCTTATAGCATGTGATAGTGATTTAGCCCTTGCTACATTCCTATACATTCTTCAACTCCTTAGGGATAATAATGATACTCATCCCCCTCACCTACCCATTTATCTTATACTTGTATTGATCATTTATCTTTTGATGACTTTAGTGGGTCATCCCATAGTGAAGATGGGTTCCATGTTTCTTATGATGAATATCTTCCCCATGAAACCTCATTTTGTTAGTGTAGATCTATAGGTTCATTACATAACTAGTTAGTTAATCTCACTTTTTATGTTGACCTATTCACATTTTTTAAGTCTCAAGTTAGGGACTTTTAGAGTTTTGTCTCGCCTCATGTGGTTGAGACATGCGTCCTCACTTTGTGAGATACTTATTGCATGCACACTTGCCACTCGCTCACACACTTGTCAAGTGATCTCAAAATTGTTGCACTTTTGGAAAGGTAGTCATTTTTTGTGTCCTATCACTCTACCTTCACTACCTTTCCTATATATGCAAGGCTACTTTGTACATTTTACTAAACTCTTTGATAATATTAATTAGGCTTTTTTTTTTTCTTTCTTGTAGCTTGTGGAAGTTCATCTCGGTTATTTTTTTCTAATTATGATAATCCCAACATGTTATCAGAGTCATGCCAACAAAACCCTTCCCTTTTGAGAAAATCCCAAACCTAGCCTAGTCAAGAGTTTCTCATAGAGCCAAATGAACCTTGTTAGTGAGTCCAAAAGGCCCAAGATAGTTAAAAAATCATGTAATTTCATCAAAATTGAAATAGATTTTTTTTACAAATTTGTAATTATCCACAATCCCCCCTTTACCTATTATGTGAAAAAATTATAGAAAACAAAAAAATAGCAAAGCATTGAAATTCCCTCTACCCATTTCACTATTTGTAGAAAATATCCAGTTTGTAGGTCACTATTATTTCCTATTTAGAGGATTTCATGGCATCATTTTGATGGATCTAGATTATTGTTTATTTAACTGGTTCATGGTACACTATATTTGTAGGGTTTACATCATTGAAAGACACGTGCCTTAGTTTGTAGACCAATAAAGGGAGAACAACACTTTTATGAGTCATTTCTAAAACACTCCCATGCTTATTTTTATATTTTCAGTTTGGGGGATATAAAATTGAATTAAGGGGGGTCTCTTGAGTTGTGCATTTGAGCACTTCCATGAGTCATTCCCTAATCACTTCCACATTTCCCTTAATCATTTTCTTCCCATATCAAAACATCATATGGTCTCACTCAAATATCTTGTGATACATCACCATCATTCAAATATGACCAATGTAGTTTGATGACATGCATTGAGATCTCCTCACCTATTGCTAATTTAGAATTTAGAGTTATTTCCTCAAGAACTTCTAGAGATTTCTTGCACCAAGATATTAATATTTATTTTTCAAAGCATTGGAGAAGATTTTAATGGAAATTCCATCTATATTGTAGAATCCTACATTTAAACTTTGGAAGACACTAGTGAGGAAATCATTTTTTTTTTTATAGTTCTCAAGCTACATCAAATTTCAAAGCCACTTCATAGAGAGCATCCAAATATTCTTTGCAACAATACATCACTTCTTTGATGTACATGTTCTACATAAGTCTTCACATGGATCATTTGAGCTATATTCAAAGAGTTCATCATCTTATGGGGGGCTACATAATCTCTCTTTTGTCTCCTATAGGGGGAACATTCATTGTGAATTTTTATTTTATCATCTATTTTTTGGAGAGAATTTTTATTCCCACTGGGTTTTCTCCTTTTCTTTACTTTATGAGAGAATGCATTGTATATGGGTACCTAACATGGCTAGTAGCTAGAACCCATCATTTTTAGTGTAAATAGGGTCATTACATAACTAGTTAGTTAATCTCACTTTCTAGGTTGACCTATTCACATTGCTTAAGTCTCCACATAGAATTTTAGAGTTTTGTCTCATCTCATGTGGTGAGATATGTGTTCTCACTTTGTGATACACCTATTGCATGCACACTTACAACTTTCACACACACTTGTCAAGTGATCTCACAAGTGTTGCACTTTTAGAAAGGTAGTCATTTGTTGTGTCCTATGATCCTATCTTCACTACCTTTCCCATATATGCAAGGCTACTTTGTACATTTTACTCAACTCTTTGATAATATCAATTGGGCTTATTTGTGTTCTCTTAGCTTGTGGAAGTTTATCTTGGTTCTTTCTTTATAATCCTGGCAATTCCAATGCATTGGCCTTATGAATATTATATTTTATCTTGATCATACTCTTCCCAAACACCTTCATTTAGGTGAGGAGTTTAAATATACAAAAAATAATAATTAGGAGGATATCCTAAACTATTTTCTAAATATAACTCAGATAAGTTATAATAAAACAATAATAACTTGGATGTACTTGCTTATGCTAATGATTCTTCCATGCAAGGAATCTCTTCCACCTACATCATCTTTCATTTTCCCCTCTTTATGTTTCATATACTATTCTAATGATCACAAATCTACTTCTTTCTTGTATCATGGTGAAACTCTCAAAATTTTCATGTTCCACTAGTCTAAAATTCCTTTACCTAAGTGGCTTCTTGGCCTGATATGAATAGGGTTTAGGGTTTTATGTTGAGGAGTTGGTTTACTTAGCACATTTTCTCCTTGTCTAATCATTTGTTGACATGTTATGGTCTATCTTCGGTCAGATTAAAAAAACTTAAGTCTTTGGTTTTCATGAAATGATCGGCCCCGTGTGGTTAGGGTTCCTCGTTTACGCATCGCCTAATATTTTCATGTTACTTTGATCTGGGGTTCCAAATATTTTATAAAGTTAAAGGTTTGACCTTTACATCCTTTGCAAAATGTGGTCTTAAGTCTTCTCAGCCCCTATCCATCATTGCTCCTAGTCGATCCCCTCTTTTAAAACAACATATGAGCACGTGTTAAATTTCTTCACTTAATTTCTCGCTTACCGCTTAGTGTATCACTCATTGCAGATTGTTTTATGAATGCTTGCCTTGAATTATAAATGAATGATGGACCTTTTCCCTTTGTATCACTCATCGCGGATATGTTTTAAACCTTTAGTTTCACATGTTAGCAATGCGCAATGTGAGTGATTTATTTGCTATTGCTAGCTACCTTTGTATTGCTAATTGCTTATAAGTTTTAAGTCTTGAATTGGTGTATTTCCTTTCATCAATCATCGCGGATAGCTACTCGTAAATATTTTTCAAAGTAGCGATGAGCAATGAAGTTTATTGTCCTAATGTTCCATCACTGTTTTGAAGTACTATTAAGGGAGGTGCCTCCATTTCCCTCGATCTTGTAGCATGGGTACATGGCCAAATCTTTCTCCATCTCCACTTCTCTCCCATCGCTAATGTGACCTGGTTGTTGAAACATGAATTAGCGATGAGCAATGGGCAATGAATATAGTCAAAAAAGGACCCAAATCTAACATTTGAGATCCTATTGTGCATGTTATTTACATCACTGATAGGACACATGAAGGAAAAAGAACATCCATGATGAGTGATAGACTGTTCAGTCTATTGCCTATCACACTACCTTAAACCATCACGGATACAAGTGAAGGTCTAAAGAATATATCAATGATGAGTGATGGCATATTTGATGGAATAATCCCCTCATCATCAAGCCTTAATGCATCACGTATTCATCCAAAGGAACAAAGATCAAAGTAGCGATGGGCGATGGTTTCCAAACAAAAGGTGATAGGAAAATAAAGATGATGTGGCAACATTTGGAGGGCATCACTAAAAGAAAAATGAGAAAGCGCGAGGACAAAGGAGAGCCACCGATGATGTTTTAAAACAAACAGATCAACAACCAGAGTTTGAACTCAAATGGCTAAGTATTTGTTTGCTCATACATGATTTTTATCAAGCATTAATGGTGATATGCTCCATTCCTTGGCCATAAAGAAGGTTTTTAGCTTATTTGTCCTCGCAATTACAACCATTCAAGAGAAAAGAAGTTGATCAAGTTTGAGAGAACAACGAGAAGAGCTCAAGCAAAGAATTGCAGAGAGAATTTGAAAAACACATTGCTGGTTTTTTTTGGGTAAGTTAAATTCTATTCTTCTGTGAGTGATTTTGTAGTAGTGGGTAGTTTAACAAATGCGTAGATTGCTAGGGTTTGCAATTTAGGGTTGTTGTTCTTTGTTAGCAAAAGAATTGAAGTTGTCTCACATAGGGTTTGGGATAGGAGAGTGAAATCTATTGAAATTAGTTTGAACCTTGTGAATCTAAAGTTTTAAACTATACTTCCTAGTTATTTTGAAACCCTAGTTCTATCATACTATAAAATTGAGTGAGCCTAGTGAGTCCTCCGCCAAACCAGAAAGGAAACCTAAGAAGAAAAAGGTCAAGAGACCTAAACCCAAAGATGACACACCCAAACCTAAGATAGATGTACCTGCAACATCTACAAAGTCAAAAGGAGAGAAGAGAAGTCTTGCCAAATTTATGGAAGGTGAGACCCAAGGTATCACTGAGGGAGGATCACAAATTGGAAAAAGGCCTATAGGGCAGGTTGTAATAAGTAGTAGGTTGATTGATCTCGTCGGTGCAATCGAAGAAACTACTCAACCACAAAGTGGGTGGGAGTTGTTTTTATATGCTTTCAACATAAGATATACCAGACGACCAACCAAACACTTATGGGGTTTCAACCTTGGGAGGCTTGTAGTGTTGAATGTGTTTGTGGAAGTAGATGTGATGTTGGCATTGTAAAAACACTACGATCCCAAGGATAGGAAGATAAAGATTGAAAATGGAACCTTGCTCCTTGAGGTGACAAGAGACAAGATTGTGGAGGTATTCAAATTGAACCCAAATTATATAGTCAACATCAATTTCACTGACCTATGCAATGAATATGAACAAAACCAGTATGGATACAAGAATAATGTGCTTTCCAGGGACAAAAAAGATGATAAGGGAGGATTTGGTCCCAAGGACTTGGATCTCTTTGAATGTGAAGAGTCTGTAAATTATTTCAAGAATACTATTACTACTTGAATCAGGTGCTAGCTCATATTTTTGGTGCAAGGATACCAACTGATTTGTTGGTTATGATTATTGATATACATAATTGGAATTCCAATAGGGGATTCAATTATGCAACATACAATGTGAAGAAAATGCACAGGGGATTGATTGGGTTAAAGGAGGGAAGTGTCCTGATGTCTTTCCCTCACTATTCTTTGTTGATGCACATGCTTCTCTATGTTGAATAGGAAAAATAGAAGAAGAAAATTAAGTTGAGGCAAAAGGATGATAAATGAAATCCTTTTCCTATCCAGATGTGGACACACATCTGGGACCAAAATTGTCCCCATTCAAATTGTTTGTTGTTTTACAATGTCATAAGGTTTGGTATGCTAGAGAGTATGGGGGTGGAGCCCCTTTATAGACTATCAAGAGTCATTAGAGATTGTGGAGGAGTCACCTGAGAATCATAATTGGGTTGATTGGTTTTTACATTCATAATGCACTTTAATCAGGGCCTATGGAGCCAAGGTGGCACCTCATTGCTTACCACTATATGTATATGATAGATTGGAATTCATGGAATTGATGTGGCAACTTGATTTTATGGATAGGGAGCAATTTAGAACTCCTAAGAAGGGCTCAGTGATAGTGCCACAGTGTGCATTTTCTTATTTCAAAGCCACTGCTAAGGAAGCTTATGAGAAATTTGGAATAATACTGAATAACCTCAGATTGCCAGTTGATGAGGTTAGAAATTTTTATCTAGAAGGTTTTCTCAATGATATGGAGAAAAAGGGTTTGTCTAGATTTTCTCATAAGTTTTTATATATTGATGATGTAATAAGAAATTTAACATATGATGGAGCAGTTGCATCAAGGAAGAAGGAATGGACTACCATTTGTGGTATTGAGGAATACATCATGAAAAGAAATGCATTCTATGTTAGTCCATATGATGAAATTGAGAACCCTTTGGAAAGGGCTGTGAAAAAGCTAAATGATTATCAGAGTGGTGAATTTAAGGTAAAGGTCAAAGAAGCCGTTGAAAAGGCACAAGCCCTCTTGGAGCAGCAACATGAAGAAATGGATGTTCTTGAGAAGCCTTCGAAGAAATGGGGGAGGAGATACTGATATAAGTGGGGAAGAGCAGTTTGCAAAACATGTGCCAGGTGATGAGGAGGTGGAGATGAGATTACCCTCACCTAAAATAAATGATGCTCTTGACACAGAGGTTCCCTAGGACAAAATTATTAAATGGCAATATGATGAGAAGGTTGATGATGATCCAAGGATCAAGGCTTGTGATGAATTTCTTGTAGATGATGCCTTCATGCAAACTAAAGAGTTTAAGAAATTCATCATCTAGTAGAGAAGTAAAGACATAAAATAAATAATTGAACAGGTCAGAGCTAGTGTGGACCCTTATCAACAGGAAGAGGTAGAGAAAGCAGAAGAAGAGAAGATAATGGATGAGATAGCAGCCATTACCCTTGTTGAAGCTAGGAAAATTGTTGGAGCAAGTGGAATAATGCTACTTCCAGGGTGCACTCTTACCTTAGCTATTGCACTTGATGCAATAAGGAAAGATCCACAAGCCTCTATATTAGAGGAGCACTTTGACAACCGTGTATTTGGATCAAGTTTTAGTCCAAAGTTTCATGCTCTTACAATTTGGTCTATGGCACCTAACATCGAAAAACCTGAGGTTGTCAGTTCTATTGAGGAAGTCATTGGATTAGTGGTAGTGAAGAGGGTTATAGATATAACTCCTGTTCAAGCTGTAAAACTGACTATGCATGCTACCATGCTTAGTGCTAACATTGCACACATTTCACAGAAGAAATATGATGCATTTTGGAAGGATTATAATATGGTTTTGGATGAGTGTAAAAAATTGAGGGCTACAACACAGGTTATCTAATCAATAAGAGCATTTATTTCACCTTCATCCTCTTCAAAATTGTTAGCACATGATGGAGAAACCTTGGCATTGAGGATTCAGAGCTTGAAGAAGGAGCTACAAATAGAAAAGGACAATGTCAAGAAAGCTAAGGAGGAGACTACTAATGTGGAAGACAATATTTTTGATGATGTGTTAAAGCATAGAGTTACAAAATTGGTGAATAAGGTTGATACTGTGTGGGGTGTATACAAGATCATTCATGAAGCAAACCAACAATATGTGAAGGTTCAATATGCTTTCCAAAATGAATGGAGCAAATGGAGTACTAGGGTAGTTGCACTCAAGGAAATGATGCCTCATATGCAAGAAGACCCTGAGGCTCCCACAAATATCCCTGATTTGTTAAAGGTTATTGATTTGTTAAGTGAAATCACAACATTCCATGGAAAATTGTGCATGCAGTTACATAATAAGTTAAAAATGTTTAGAGACATGGAAAGGAGTGGTATGCCAAATATTTTGGATGAAAAAGGGTTGAAAGAGTTTGATGCTTGGAAAGAGGACTTGGGAGATATGCTACCACATTTTAAGGAATCTATCAATCTTACTGATTTCACTATGTTAAATACAACCATTGATGATATGACAAGGATTTAGGTAAGAATGGATACATTTGTCAAAGATGCCCAGATACTAATTGATGCAAGATATAACTAGTATAATACAAAAGTGAAAAAATAATTGGATATGTAGTGGCCAACTGAGGAGGACTACAACACATGGCCCAAAAATTTTATAGATTAAGCCTATGTTGAAGTATTGCAAAATTTTGTATCCTCTCAGTGATGAAGATTGATGACAAATGTGGTGATGTGGACAATTCTGCTTCTCTCTTTTTAATTGCTTTCTTGTTTTAAATATTTTTCTGAATGTACGTGCACATGGAAGACATTTTTGGCTTGTGGAGAAGATTTTTGGAGTGACTACAACGATGAAAGATGCCTTTTGGAAGGCGGGAAAATATTCTTCGATAAATGAAAAGATTTTTTTGCCTTATATGCTTTCCCCCTCATGGTAAATAAAATATAACCGCTTGGGGAGGTTTTGAAATGCAAAATGTGTATGTTAGTGTAGTTTGGCTCAAAGCTTGTTGCTCCCCTGTTCTATAAATGAGAACTCAAGGCCAATTGCAAGGGTCTTTGGTTGGAGAAGGTTTTGAACTCATGTAATGAGATTTTGTATTACAAGCACAAAGGAATAGAATAGTTTTGAGTCTTAGGTTTGAATTCTATTTTGTAATAGGCATAATAGTTTTATAGCAGTAATGGCATCTGAATGAGAATTGAAAATTTTGGAACAATTTCTCTCCTGTGTGTTTTGTCATATGAACTATGAATAAAATGATCAAGGATCTTTTATTTTTCTTCAATCGTTTTGGTTGAATGTATGGTGTTGTCTATGCTTTAATTCAAAGAATTAATTAAATGCTTGGATGATATCATAGGTTTAGGTGATTAAGTATAAGGATTAATAAGCAGTTTATGTTCTGGGAGATCTTGAATTGTGTTATTGCAAAGTAATAGCATAATAGTCCATAAATGATAAGTTTAATTACTAATGTATTACAATTTGTTACAAATTTGAGTATGTCACCCATGGATAAGATATTGTTCTATTAATTTGGTCAATTTTGATGTCAATGAGTTGGCGCATTCCTGTCAAAGAACACAATCTTAATGAAAATCATTTACATACACCTTTAATTGTAGTGAAGTTTTGTGAGAACCACCCATTCCTTTCTTTAGATAGTAATTTGTTAGAGGATCAACCAAATTATTGAAGAATTATCATTACCAAAATTTCACCTCAACTCATTTTGGTAGAGTTGGAACAACTGACTACTTTTAAGGTGAAAGGTACTACATAAAATTCTGCTAATTATTATCATTTGTGTTACAAGTATGGATGTGTTTGGTGGTGTTGTCATTAATATTTTCATTGATGTCAACTCGATTCAGAATGATTGCAGGTGGTACGTGTATAGTTGAGATACTATAGAAGTGTTGAGAGTACATGGAGCTATATTTATGAAGTTGCAATTGTGTTAATGCCAAGTGCTTTTGAGAAAATTAAGAAATAATGAAGACAGTGTTGAGTGTGTGTTCTGAGTATGCTCTGGTAGTGTGCTTTGCATTTATTTTGTGTTGATCCTATGCATGTTTGGATTTTTAGTAGTGTTCATGAGCTTCAATGGATAATATAACCCAAGTTTTAGCTTCTAGGTTGATGGAGAGTGAAAGATGTGTTCATCGGTGTGTGAACCCGTTTGGCAAAACTATTTGTCTGTGGACTAGGAGAGATGTTTTTGCTCTGTAGTCTTCAGGTGGATCATTTTATATCTTTCAAATATGGAAGAAGGTTAATCCTGACATTTTCTATGTTCTGGTAAACGTGCTTGTGGTTTGGTGCTCCAGAAGGCTTGTTCCAGAGCTACGGTGTGTTTTTGCTCAGTCTAGATGGACTGTTGAAGAGTGTTTTGGGCATGAAGTTTTTTGTAGTTGTTGTGGATATTCTTGAAGGTTTCTAAGAACTATTCCAGTGTCTGGTGAAGCGTGTTGGGTGATCCATGTGTGATCATCTTGTTGTTGATGCGCGTGCTTCAAATTTCTTGGGTGTTTCCATTAGGTTTGGCCGACCTGGTGTTTACATGTTACATGGAGATTATGCATCGATTAAGGAAGCGTTTGATTGATCCAAGATGTTGTTTGGGTCCTAATTAAATATGTAATTGGTCCTCTCTCATTCTTATCCACCGCGGGAATGTTGAGTAGCTAACCTAATTTGAATTTGTAAAATGAAGAATGTATAACCGACCTTGGAGAAATTTTCTAGGGTTGAAGATGGTATAAAAGCAAGCCAAGATGTTGCGAATTGTAAGGCAAGCAAGTGAAGTGTGCAAAAAGTAGTGTGTAGGAGCGAATCAAGGCAACAATACTTTGTTGTGTTAGATTCCTGAAAGCAGTGAGCTGATGGTATCTACAATCCTTTGATCAAGTTGTGACTATGTGGAACCTATTGTGGTGGAAATTTATTTATCTTTTCTTTATTTGTAGGCAGTGAGCCTCTTTCTGGATAGTGAGTCCTATTTGTAGGCACTAAGCCTTTGTATCTGGGTAGTGATCCCTTTGGTAGTGAGCCTTTGTATCTGGTATTGCATTACTACTATATTGTGAGTTAATCCTCACTGTATTTTTTCCCTCATTGGGTTTTCCACGTAAATTTGGTGTCGCTGGTGTTTGCTTTCTGTTATTTGTATTTCATGTTTACACTTGATAATAGATTAAGTTAAAGTGGAATTGATTAAGGCTAGAAGTAAAGTAATTTGGTACAACTGATTCACCCTCCTCTCCGTTGTCTTGTGCATTTCAACAATTGGTATCATAGCTTTGGTTCCTCGGAGAAGAGCTTAACTGCTTGAGGTAGATGTGATGGCGCACAATTTGACAATCCCTATTTTTGATGGAGTTGATTACAGTGAATGGAAAGTGAAAATGAGAGGTTATCTTATCTCTCTTGGGTTCAAGACTTGGAAAGTTGTAGAGGCAAAATATGTTGAACCGGCTAGTGGTCCTTCCTCTGCAGATGAGATCTCTACCTATGAGGAGAATAAAAAAGAAAGGTATGCTATCTTCAGTGCTCTATCTAAAACTGAAAGGACAAAAGTTATTTCTTTAGGCACTGCTTATGAAGTATTGGAAAAGTTGAAAGACATCTATGAAGGAAATGATAGAGTAAAATTTTCAAGAAAGCTAATAGTTAAGCACAGATTTGAGAAATTGAGAATGGAAGAAGGTGAAAACATTTCAAGCTATTATCAGAGAGTTGAACTTGTAGCAAATGAAATCAATAATCAAGGTGGTACAATGAAAAATTAAGAATATCTTGATGACCTTACCGGAGAATTACATTGACAAGGTCTCTACTATTGAAGAATCATATGATCCAAAGACATTTACTAAAGAGCAGCTATTTGGCACCTTGACTATATTTGAGATGAGGAAGTTTGGAAAAGAAAAGGAGAAAGATGAAACAACCTTTAAAGCAGTTAAGATAGGAGATGACTCAAATAGTGATGGTTCAGAAGAGTTGGAAGTAAACTTTACAAGGAAGTTGAAAAAAGGTACTGGAAAGTACAAAGGTATGTTACCTTTTAAATGTTTTAGTTGTGGAAATATTGGTCACTATGCTTCAAGATGTCCAAATAGAGCTACACACAAGAAAAATAGAGATAATAATAATTACAAAGACAAAAAGGACAGGAAGTTCAAGAAATTATATTATGTTAGAGAAGATGCAAGAATTTCTGATGATGAGTCCAATTTTGAGGAGGATAAATATGAATTCTTATTTCTAGCCTTGGAAAGTAAATTTGTGTCTACTAACCATGGAATACGTGCAAAGGAATCCAGTCTAGAGAACAAGAAGGATGAGATGGAAGGTACTCTAGTTACTACCTTTCATGCTAGATAGGATGAAGACTATTGGGTAATTGACACTGGATGTCCAAATCATATGATTGGAGACAAGAGCAAGTTCACTAAACTTGAAAAGTATGATGGAGGATTAGTTATTTTTGGAGATGATTCTTGTGCCTAAATTGTTGGAAAAGGAACAATTAGTCTTGATGGAAAATATAGTATTGATGATGTCTATTATGTTAAGGGGTTAAGGCATAATATTTTGAGTGTTGGGAAAATGTGTAGCAAAGGATTTAAGCTTGTGTTTCGGGATAACACTTGTGAGATCAGAAAAGGGTTCGAAACTATGGTAGCAGCAGGAAGAAGAACTCATGGAAACATCTATCAACTTAAGAGTGGTGAGGGTTAGTGCTTTGTTTCTCAGATTAATGAAAGTTGGCTATGGCACCGTAGGATGGGACATGTAAAATTTGACAATCTGATTAGGATCAGTTCAATAGAAGTTGTTAGAGATCTTCCTAGAATCACAAAGCCTACAAAATCTATTTGCAGAATTTGTCAGTTGGGAAAACAAACAAGATGTAGTTTTAAAGGAAAAGAACAATCATCTACCAGAATGTTGGAATTGATTCATACTGACCTTTGCGGTCTTACAAGAACAAGAAGCCTTAATGGTGACAGGTATTTATGCTTTTGATTGATGATTACTCTAGGATGACATGGGTTACTTTTCTTAGAGAGAAATCTCAAGCTCTAGATAGATTCAAAGTGTTCAAAGCAAGAGTATAAAATGAGGTAAACTTGAGAATCAAATGTTTAAGGTCTGATAAAGGTGGAGAATTCACTTTTGGTGAGTTTAATGCATTTTGTGAAGATCATGGTATAAGGAGACATTATTCTGCTCCTAGAACCCCTCAGCATAATAGAGTTGTGGAAAGGAAGAACCAAACTATTCAAGAGGCTACTAGAACTATGATGAAAGAAGAAAATTTTCCTGATGTGTATTGGAGAGAAGCAATCCACGCTGTTGTTTACATTCTTGACAAAGTTCAAATCAGAGATAACAACACAAAGACTCCTTATGAGCTATGGACTGGTAAGACCCCTACTATTAAATACTTTAAGGTATTTGGAAGCAGATGTTATATTAAAAGAGATGATGAGAATCTTGGAAAGTTTATACAAGATTTGATGAAGGTATTTTTCTTGGATATTCAACTAACAACAAAGCATATAGATGCTTCAATAAAATACCGAGGAAAATAGTTGAAAGTGCAAATGTAAAAGTTGATGAAGCCTTGCATAGACCAGTGGAAATAAGTGAAGTTGAACTAGATGATCCTATCTGTGGACAAATACAAGAAGAAGAAAAGGAAGAGAAAGAACAAAGTTATGAAGAGGAGATTCTAAAACCTACTCCTAAGACTCCTAAATATGTTCAGAAGAATCATCCGGAGGAACAAATAATTGCAGACATAAGTGAAGGTTTAAAGACAAGAAGTAAATTGGTTCAGGTAAATTTGTGTTTACTTTCTAAGATAGAACCTAATACTATGAGTGAGGCATGCAAAGATGAAAGTTTGGTTAGACCAATGAAAGAGGAATTGCAGCAGATAGAGAAGAATCAAACATGGGAACTAGTTCCTAGACGAACAAACAAGAATGTGATTGGTTCAAAATGGGTATTCAGGAATAAGCTGAATGAGGAAGGTGAAGTGGTAAGAAATAAAGAAAGACTTGTATGCAAAGGTTATTCACAAGTTGAAGGAATATATTTTGAAGAGAATTTTGCACCGGTGGCAAGAATGGAGGCCATTCAGATGTTTTTGGCATTTTTCTCTCATAAAGACTTCAAAGTGTACCAGATGGATGTCAAGTTTGCATTCCTGAATGGAGAAGTGGAAGAAGAGGTGTACATGGAACAACCAAAAGGATTTCAGTTATCAGACAAACCAGACATGGTCTGCAAACTGAAAAAGGTACTATATGGACTTAAACAGGCTCCCAGAGCATGGTATGAAAGGTTGGATAGATACCTGGCACAACAAGGATTCAACAAAGGCTCTATTGACGTAAATCTCTATTTCAAAGTTGAGGAAAACAAAATTTTGATAGTTGTGGTATATGTTGATGATATTATCTTTGGTGGAAATGAAGGTATGTGTAAGAAATTTGTAGAGAAGATGCAAAAAGAGTTTGAAATGTCTATGATTGGTGAGTTGAATTTCAT
This sequence comes from Sequoiadendron giganteum, assembly GCA_007115665.2. Taxonomy (NCBI): domain Eukaryota; kingdom Viridiplantae; phylum Streptophyta; class Pinopsida; order Cupressales; family Cupressaceae; genus Sequoiadendron; species Sequoiadendron giganteum. The sequence continues at coordinate 544,406,368 of CM021101.1, forward strand.
CCTTGGACTACAAGTGAATCAAACTGATAATGGGATATTCATTTCACAATCTAATTATGTCAAAGAATTTTTGAAGAAGTTTGGAATGAATGATTCCAAACCAGTCTGTACCCCTATGGTAATCGGATGCAAACTAAGTAAGGATGATGAATCTTCTAAAGTTGATCAGAGCATGTATAAATCTATGATTGGTGGACTGCTATATCGTATTGCTACTAGACCAGATATCATGCATGCAATATGTTTGGTTGCAATATTTTAAGAAGAACCTAAGGAGTCACATGTTACAGCTGTGAAGAGGATATTCAGATATTTAAAGGGAACTCCAGACCATGGTCTATGGTATCCTAAGGATACTAATTTCACATTGAATGCCTACACTAATGCAGATTGGGTTGGTTGTGTAGATGAACAAAATATTACAAGTGGTGTTGCATTCTTCCTCAGAGGAAGATTGGTCTCATGGTTGAATAAGAAACATGATTCAGTTTCTTTGTCCACTGCAGAAGTTGAGTATACTGCAGCAACATCCTGATGTACATAGGTACTTTGGATGAAGCAAACATTGAAGGATATAGGTGTGATATGTGATGAGCCTATCCCTATCTTTTGTGACAATACAAGTGCAATAAAAATTTCACAGAATCTGGTGATGCATTCCAAGACAAAGCATATATCTATCAGGTAGCATTTCTTGAGGGAGAAGGCATTGCATAATGAAGTCAGGCTTGAATATGTGTCTACTAAGGAACAAATTGCTGACATATTCACTGAGGCCCTTCTAAAGGATACTTTTGAGTATCTTGGGGGGAAGTTAGGGGTTACTACCCCTCCTTCCTTAAACTAGGTGCACATGGAGGTGCATCAGTCTAGTGGATCTATAGATTCTTAATTTGTCTGGACTGATGATTATCGTCTACTCCTCAGGGGGAGTAGAGTGCTTCAATGTTGCAGTATGAGATGAGGTTGCACTCCTAAGGGGGGGTGATTAGAGCTTTATATGGCAGGATTTTCATGCAAAACTTTCCTTTTCCATTGATGTCAAAGGGGGAGAGAGAGTCATGTGAAAAGTTGAAAAGGGGAGAGAAAATTCTTGTAAGGAGAAGAGAGTGAAGAGAAGAAGAAGCAGGAGAGTATGTATGTTGTCTTTGATTTTTTTCACATCATGTGTTGCCATAAATGACAAAGGGGGGGATTGTTGCAATTATGGATGTGTTTGGTGGTGTTGTCATTAATGTTGTAATTGATGTCAACTCGGTTCAAAATTATTGCAGGTGGTGAGTGTATAGTTGAGATACTGTAGAAGTGTTGAGAGTACATGGAGCTATATTTATGAAGTTGCATTTGTGTTGATGCTAATTGATTTTGAGAAAATTAAGAAATAATGAAGACAATGTTGCGTGTGTGTTCTGAGTATGCTCTGGTAATGTGCTCTAAATTTCTCGTGTTCTGATCCTATGCCTGTGCAGATCTATAGTATTGTTAATGAGCTTCAATGGATAATATATTATGAGTTTTAGCTTCTGGGTCGATGGATAGTGAAAGATGTGTTCACCGGTGTGTGAACCCGTTTGGTAGAACCATTTGTCTATGGATTGGGAGAGATGTTTTTTAGTTTTAGTCTTATGGTGGTTCGTTTTAGATCTTGTGGATCTAAAAGAAGGTTAATCCTGATGTTTTTTGTGTTCTAGAAAATATGCTTATGGTTTGGTGCTCCGAAAGGCTTGTTCCAGAGCTACGGTGTGTTTCTACTCGGTCTAGATGGACTGTTGAAGAGTTTTATGTGCGTGAAGTTTGTTGCAGTTGATGTGGATGTTCCTAAAGGCTTATAAGAAGTGTTCTAATGTATGGTGAAGCATGTTGGGTGATCCACATGTTATCATATTGTTGTTGATGCACGTGCTTCGAAGTTCTTGGGTGTTTTCATTAGGTTTGGCTGACCTGGTGTTTACACATTACATGGAGATTATGCATTGACTAAGGAAGCATGTGATTGATCCAAGATGTTTCTTGGGTCCTAATTAAATATGTAATTGGTCCTCTCTCATTATTATCCATCGCGAGAATATTGAGTAGTCGACCTAATTTGAATTTGTAAAATGAAGAATGTATAGCCGACCTTGGAGAAAATTTCTAGGATTGAAGATGGTATAAAAGCAAGTCAAGATGTTGCGAATTGTAAGGCAAGCAAGTGAAGTGTGCGAAAAAGTGTGAAAAGTAGTGTGTAAGAGTGAATCAAGGCAGTAGTACTCTAATGTGTTAGATTCTTGAAAGCAGTGAGTTGATGGTGTTTGCAATCCTTTGATCAAGTTGCGACTGTGTGGAACCTATTGTGGTGGATCTTTATTTATCTTTTCTTTATCTGTAGGCAGTGAGCCTCCTTCTGGACAATGAGTCTTATTTGTAGGCAGTGAGCCTTTGTATCTGGGCAGTGAGCCTTTGTATCCGGTATTGCATTACTACTATATTGTGAGTTAATCCTCATCGTGGTTTTTCCCTCATTGGGTTTTCCGTGTAAATTTGGTGTCTCTGGTGTTTGATTTTTGTTATTTTCATTTCATGTTTACACTTAATAACATATTAAGTTAAAGTGGAATTGATTAAGGTTAGAAGTAAAGTAATTTGGTAAAAATGATTCACCCCCCCTCTCAGTTGTCTTGTGCATTTCAACAATTTGTACATGAAGTTTTTCAGATTGAAGTTCAATTCTTATTTTGCAATATTTTACAACAAAAAGAGATTACAAAAGTTGCATGATAATATGTTGCATTTCATTATTTTTGAGATGCAAATGTATACAACATTGTTGTCTTTTTCATTTAAGATCAAGCAAATGTTCAAAAGTCCCACACAAGCAGTGGGAATGACTAAATTGAATTGATACAAAACAAAGACAAAATTATATATTTGAAGATTAAGTAAAGAGAAAAACACATAAAGAGAATTCATATACATCATTGTCTGGAAATGTTGGTGTTGATCCTCCTATCTTCAGTTTGATCTTCTTATCTTCAACTCCTCCGTACTCGGTCTTTAGAAGCATTTGTAGTTGATTGAATTTTTTTGTTAGAGCTCGGGACATGAAATCTAATCACATGTTTCATCAACAGAGATAATTTACACCCATTATCAGATTAAATCAATTCATCCATTATCAGATATGTGCAAAAAGTCAAGTCAGATCATCAAATGGAATTTACTCATCAGGAGGAACATTGAACTTCACTGTTTTATCTAACTTGTTTGTTGAGTGTGTAGGTACAGGCACAATCATATCATTTAGATCAACAAAGATACTATTGTTTTATCAATCAAAGGCATGCCACCACAAGTAATTTCAACCAACAAATATTGCTCAAAGGTTACGTGTGGTGGAAAATGTGGCTCCCACAAGGGTTGAGACCATCACATAACAATGACATAAGCAACATGTAGAATAAAGCAATCACAATTTTCATGTAACTTCAATAAGGGGCAGTCATGTTTTGTATACCTAGGAGCACAAGGGCAACAAATGATGATTATTCACAATGGGATAACAGTGCAATTTTAGCATCATTATAAAGAGAACAATCCAATGTTTGTGGCATTCATCAAGAACACAATCATCATAGAACTCCCATTACAGTGCTCGATGCATAATGACATTAATCTTTAAGACAAGAAGCAATAGTCTTAATGTGAAAAATTTCAAAATAAATAAGTATAGGGTTGAACCCAAACTTGGGGAGTAAACTATAGAATGTTGTGAAGATAGAGGCAATAGTAGATACTATAGTACACAGTCACCATTACGTTTACACCAAGTGAGATCGAGAGAAAAGGAGATAACAAAGAGGATAGCCACCTAAACCTCAATCAATTATATAAAATTGATCTTCAGAGTATGTTGCATACATTACCTTTCACTAATAATCAGACTGTGTGCAGAAGTTTGAGATATTTGATAATAGATCAACTATTACATATGATGGAGGAATACGTTCCATAAGAAAAACATTAATATACTCACCTGGATGGACATACTAGTGAAAATGGGAAGACAACAAGGAGCTTTGAAATTGTTGTTAACACAACGACAAAGGATTTTGAAGGCAACATGAAGATAATTCATTGCATTAAAGGGTCATTCAAGGCATAGTAATGCAATGATTCATTACCAAGTGCATGAAGGTTATAAAGGAGGCTACCTCTACAATGATATTGTTTATGAAATCAATAAAATGTAATGTTACTTTTTAAAAATCTATAATAAGCAATGAACAATAATTGTGAAATTTTCATATTAGGCATATCAATGACAGTCAATCCATGTTAATGATGATTGTACAATTCAAAACTTGGAGCATTCACATATTATCAAGTGCTTAAAGATAATAAAGACATCATTGATCAATGTATTCAGGGACAGTGAGTTTCTTGAAGCAATACACAACAATTTTACAAAGTGCTTAATGAATGAATTTTGGAATTGCAAGTTAGTGGAAAGGGTAGTGTTCATGAAGGAATGAAAGGGATATGTAGGGTTTTGAATTATACTTGTACTGTGCAATGGTATTGAATCATTTTGCAACCATCTTTTCCTTCGCGGGGCAACATTTTCTTGTGGAGTAGTTGACTAAGATTGCTTTTGTTTTAACTATCCACCCTCTCATGAAACACCATTCATATTATGATCTTGCATGATCTTACCATAATGAAGGTGATTATGACATTGTTGGCCGCTATTAACAGCCTCTCAAAGAGAAACAAGTGAATACAACAAAAAATTGAGATACAAGTTGCGACCATATTGAAGAATTTTCAGAAATAAAGAACCCTCATGGCAGCCACAAATAGGTTGTAAAATGTGCAAAATGAAAGAATAGACAATGCACAAATACTATTTAAAAAAATGCCTCAAATATTTGATTATCTCATGGGATGTAATAACCCTAAGATATGTGCAAACTAAATTTGTTAAAGAAGCTATAAAAACTCTTATACAGAGTCACAACCATGAATCAAGGAGAAAAACCATAATATGATCATCATTTTTTGTATGAATGAGCTCAAAACAATGCTCTATCCACAAACAATTAGGTGAATCTAAGCATTTATTGCAGGAAATAGAGAATATTGTGTGACTTACCAACATATTCCCATAATATGACTGTAAATGAAGGTCTCCAGATTGCACTGAGATGGCTTCAAAAAAATCTCCATAGCGGCCTCAAAGTGATGAAACATCAATAGATTGTGAAAAAATCAAAGAATGCATTAGAATATGGCCATGGTCATGAAAAAAAAGCTTGAAAAATGCTTCTAAAATGGAAAAAATGTACAGATTTATGACTAAGGAGAACTTACTTTACATTTTTTTGTAAGTTTTCTTTCATAAAAATCCAAAAACTACACAGGTTCAAGTCCAAACCCCTATGAGCAACATGGCAGCGTAGATTTTCTTTTCTAGAAGATGAAAGTGAAGAATGAGAAATTATTAGGGTTCGATGTTTCTAACTCGAACCCCTAATTCAAATGGGAGTGAGATTTTTTACTATGTTTTAACAAAAGAAAATATTTCATTTCACATTATTGCCCATGGTCTTGAATTCAAAGTCAACTGACCTAGAAAATCAAAGGAGCCCCATGACTTCCATAGTGGAGTGTGGGAGTTAAAAGGGGTTTTTGTTATTATTTTTTCAAACTTTTGAAAAAACCCTTTTTAATTCTTATATGCATATTGTATTCTAGACAAATATTAAGTGCAAATTTAATATTGCCTTAATGTTTGTTTTAGAAATTTGCCATTAAAGAATAAAGCATGTCTTGTAACTGAAGTGTAACTAAAGATAAAATCATGCAAGTCATGAAGGTGGAGATAGAATTGAGTCTCTTCAAGTTAACTAATCATGCAAAAATGGAAAAGAGATACAAATGAAGATCAAATCATGCAAAAATCAAGAGTGGAGTTCTACAGGGGTTTCACAATCACATCTTTAGTTTAAGGGGCCTTTTAAGGAGCCTTTTTGGGTTGAGTATCATGTAGGAGGAGTTTGCAACATTTGTAGTTCATTTTTCTTTAGTTGTGGGCCCTCTTTTCAAGGCTTTTCTTCTTTGCTCGTGAGAGGATATTTTGAGATATTTTTCACTCTTAATTCACTTCCAGTTCCACCTCTTGGTGCCTTGGAGTTACCTTCTCTTGTATATATTGGAAAAGACTTAGTATTTTTCCTTAGTTCTTATTTTTTGCCTTTGCATTCTGCAAAGAGACTATCTTGTAACTTAGTTTTATTTATAGTTTAATATATACAACAACTCTTACAAGTTATCATATATTGTCAATTGCAATTTTTTCTTTTCACCTTTCAATCGTATCAAGTGTTTTCCTTCCAAATTTCAGGTGTCATCCTTATGTTTGATTTGATAAGAAATTCATTGTGTTTCAATCTTGAAACCTTTTTTTTTTTGTCTCACCCATAAGTGTATGTATGCAATTAAGTTTAGTTTCATAGGTTATACATTGTGCATTTAACTTAGAATTGCCATTTTTGTTGTGAAAACATTGTTTTTCCTTCAGAAGGATAATTTTGTCAAAGCCTTTGTATGAAATATTTATGTGATTGAGCTATTCAGATTTAGTTGTGCAGATATAAATATTGAAAGGTCCTTGTGAGTCAGATTTGCAAGTTTATCATCAATTAGTTGCATCACCATAGTTCAGATTTTCAATTTATGCATTCATTTCAAAGATTTTCTTCCCTTTTTCTGTAATAAATCATTCATTCATTAGAAAATCATAAGGGAACCAACCCATAATTTGGAGATTCACTTTCATTATGAGCAACCCACAGGTTCAAAAGTGTTTCAATGTTACATGAGATTCTTGAGCTTTATAGCTTTGCATTCGGGTGCAATCCCTTGTGATAACAATTATATCTAATTAATTGCTTATAGGAATGTATATGTTATTCACAATGTTCATGGTAATTTAGCACAAGAGTATCATTTAAAATATTGTAAGGATTACCCTCCTAGGTCTTACAGAGCCCGAAATGTAGAGGTAAAGCCTAGCAAGCTTCTACTTGTTCGTTGGCCAATCCTCACCATTGTTGACTATTGAATTGTGAAAAATTCATAGATAATGGTTGAGATTAAGTTTGGTTCTTAAAAAAACCAACATATGGGTGATCCCACAATACTGGTTTACAATTTTTGGCCAAATTGGACATTGAACTAATTTTTTCTAGCTAAATCTTCACTTTCGGGCACCTATAGTGGCTAAACCGTGAGGAATTTGAAGATGATGCAAACTAGTTGTTATGCCTTGCATAACCACCCCATCTTTTTCCTTGGTCAAAATGGGTCCCCCTTTGTGTTTTTGTACTTAGTTGTTTTTGGAACAAAGTTTGGAGTCTAGTTTTTCCAATACTTTGTTTTTCTTTGATTTCTCTGTCGGAGTCGGAACCGGAGATGAATCGGGTTCTGAAAGTTCTTTCGAGGCTTTTTTTTTGGTTCTATCCCGACAGTCTTTTCTTTGCCTTTGTTTTTGCTCTTTGGTGGAAGCAGAGCCGGAGTGGGAATTGGGATGGTTGTTATCAAAATTTGCAAAATCAAATTCAATTCCGATCCCGCCTTCGCTCCCTTTTTAATGTTTGTTTGTCTCGGTTTTTGTGTTTTGTTTTATTAGGTTGGTCTTTTACTTAACTTTTTGTTTTTGTTTTTGTTTTGTTTTTAGTTGTCGGACGCGGAGTCAGAATGGGGATAAGGTTTGGAAATTTTATGATTTTAAGATCCTATTTCCATTTTAGTTCCGACCCCGCCAATTTTTTGTCATTGACTTTTTGACTGAAGTTGCACTGCAGACCAGTGTTCATTCTCTTACAGTTCCAACTCCGCCTTTACTACATTTTAATGCATTAATGGTGGTTGCCAATGTAGGTAGAAATTCACGTATTTTTCTTTATTAAGGGTTAAAGCCGATCATTATTGTTATTATCACAAGTCTGAGAGTGCGAAGAGCAATAGCAGAGTTTGTTTGAGCAAATTGATCGAGATAGAGAAGGGATATTGTGTGCGAATCGATTCAGAAAGTTAGCGTGGCTTTGTTTGCGTTTGAGGTAGGTCTTTTATCTTTGTTGTTCATTGTTTATTTCCTTGTTGTGTTTTGCTTTGTATCTGTTCGCGTGTTCAATCATTGTGTTTTAAAGCAATTTTATGATTATCGATGTGATTGAATGAGCAGGTTCTTGTTTTGGCTTGTTTTGTTTTTCTTTAATCTTTGTTGTCTTGTTTTATCGTGTCGTTTCTTTCTATTTTTGGGCATTGTCACTTTCACGTCTTAATCATGATCGCATCGTGTCATTTTTGATTTGCAGTAGATTAGATTAGATTAAAGGTTTTTATTATGGCGTGAGTTAGATTAAGAATTTACAGTGAGGTAGATTAGAGATTTTACAGTGAGTTAAGGTAGATTAGATTTATTGTTTAAATTAGGGTTTCGTCGTTTGGGAGAATGGCAGGGTTTTAAACCCGTGCTCTGGTTTTATTAAGTTTGTTAGATTAGGGTTTCATCGGTCTCTGCAATTACTTTAAATAAGATTTAAATAAATGGCTCTAAAATACAATTGTTCCCCACGGTCATATGAGGGTAGAGTTTTTAAGCTCCTTTGCCATTTTATGGCGACCTAGGTTTAATCATGAAGTTATGATGAAAATGAATAAATTTGATGATGTCATGATTAGCATAGGCGGAGGCGGGATTGGAATGGGTATGGGCATAAGAGTTTTGTTTTTACCAAAGTTATCAATTCCATTGCTATCTCATTTTCGATTCTGAGTTCTAAAAGGTGTTCTTGAAGTATGTGATAATTAGCGGAGGCGGGATCAGAACTGATCTTGAACTTAAGAATTTTGTTTGTAAAGGTTATCAGTTCCATTTTCATCCCATGTCCGGCTCCGCATATAGTGGGGAGTCTTTTGTCGAAGTAACGATAACTAAATCGGAGGTGAGGCGGAATGGAAATAGAATATGAAAAGAAGAGAATTCGAAGAAAAACCAAATCCCTTTTTCATTCCGATCCCGGTTCCGATAACTTCCCCGACTCCGACTCTGAGCCCGTTTGTTACTAGGTGAAGTTCCTATATCGGTTTTTGCTCCGAGTCCGCCAGTTTTGTAAAAGCGCTTGTTTTGAGCTTCTGTCTGGTTCCGACTCCGATGTATATGTAACAGGTATGTTTTTAAAACATGTTTTATAATGATTTATTTGAAGGTCTAATTAGAGGTTTGCTTGCAGGAGATTTGAGAGATGTCAGGAACGTCAGGAGAGGCTGCTCGAAGGAATCAACCGGCTGGAACGTCAAAGATAGCACCGAAAATCAAGAAGGTGAAACCAGAACAGCTACCTTATACATTAAGGTATGATCATAGGAATCCGGTGGTGAAGGCGAGCAAGGTGGAATCAGACTGGTCAGATATCACAGATACTAATCTGGGCCAGTATAGTTTTGAAGAATTACATGAAGAGACCTTTGCAGAAAGGGAAAACTTGACAAGGGAGAACTCAAAGGATTGTTGACTCCGGTCTTGCACATATCACTGTGTTTCCTTTGTCAGTTCAGTGTCCGGAGTTGATATGTACAGTGGCCAGTACTTATAATCCAGCTACAAGATTATGCATGGATTCACAGAATAATGTGATTATAGATCTTACTCCACAGATGTTCCAAAGTATATTTAATGTTCCTGATCCCAAGAATTTAGTGCAGTTAACTGAGGCTGAGGCATTGGAGAAATACAGTAAGCATAAAGACTCCAATAAGTCTCATTTAAACAAAAGATGGTTAAGCACCGAGAAGAAGTCTTTAAGCAAACTGGCAGACCAGCCAAAGAGGGCAGACTTCAAGAAGGAGATATCTGATTTGATATTGATGCTATCCAGAGTGTTTGGGAAGAGGGATGCCTTCCATTTCAAGGAATGGATGTTTCATTTTATTCAAGTGATCTTTCAGGGTGATTATCAATTTGATTGGTCAATGATTGTTTCTGATGCCATACATGATCAGCTCACAAGGGTCAGACAAACCAAATCTTTCTTCATGACTTCATATGTGGTCTATGCTGTGGCAAGAATGGGGATTTTCCCAGGATTAAACAGAGTAGGTATAATGGGAGTCTTGGATGGACAAAGGAAGGTGTGGGAACACTACGATCAATTATCCCTTCAGGTTGCTGAGACTCACTTCAGGAGAGTCAATGATGCCTTTTTATATGTGGTTATCAACCAGTTGAGTGGAGATGCAGGATATAGGTTAAGCCAAGAAGCTATGGCATTCATTTCTGAATGGGGAAGTTGGTACATCCAATACCCCAAATTTACATACTTCAGATTGTTTGGGTTTGAAGGTCATCCCCATTTACTTCCAAGATGCTGCAGCAATAGAATAGTGCTTATGGAATTTGTATATCAAGCCATTGGAGTTAATGCTAGATTTGGGATGAAGCACAAGACAGGATGCCATAAGTTTCCTATGACACTGGGGGAATATGGCTGTCAACACTTGAAGGCAGCTAAGGTGGTTTGTAATGAGTTGATACAATTAAAATTGGGATTGTATACAACTCGTAAGTATTTTGATCCAAAGAAGAAGATGTATGCTTTATTACCTTCAGTGTTTACTAGACATTTTAATTTGTTGGAGGATTTTTGGTGTGATAGGCAGGATGAATATGACTTAAGGAAGAAGAATTATGAGAGATTACCAGTCTCACTTATGGTAGAGCTGGGTATTAAAGATAATATTCCTAACACTTTGGTGGATGATGGAATTGTATTAGATCCCTCATATGAAGCTTTGAAGATTGGCACCAAAAACTTAGATCCAATAGACTGGAATGAGGAAGAAACTATTGATATTAAGAAACTGGGAAGAACAGTCTTGGATAGAAGTGTGCAATGGTTGATGATGAGAACTCAAGCTCCTCAGGGACCAATCCTCAAGAAAGGTAAAGGGTATAAGAGGATTAAAAGAAAGGCACCTTCCAAGGAACCATTAGAATTCTTTCCTCATGATGTTGAAGAAACAGAGTTGGAGGTAGTTGATGAAGAAGAAGAGACACCCGAGGGAGATGTTCCAATTGAATCAATTGTTCCTACACCCGCATTGGGTGAGTCATATGCACAAGCCCCACTCACAAGAAAGAAAAGTAAAGAAGTTCAAGGAGTACTTTATGCCATGGCTGAAGCTACTAAAGGAAAAGAAGTGGAGGAAGAATTGGTAGAAATTGAGACAGACTCGGATGAAACTCTGTCAGAGAAGAACTTGCAAGAAAATGTACCTCTAGATTATATTGTTGAGCAGATTCTTACACAAGAAGAACAATGGAAACAATTTGAAGATGCTACCAGAGAATTTGATGCAAGGGCTGCTGCGGAGAAACAAAAGGAAATGGAGGCAAAGTTACAAGCTGATGCTCTACTTCAATAGCAACAATCAAAGGTAAAAGAAGTTGAAACAAGGACAGTGACTGATACAATGGAGGAGCAAATGAGGCAACGAGAGCATGAGATCAAGGTCAAGGCAGAAAATGACAAGCTGGAACTGATATAGAAGATCCATGATCTCGAGGAGGAGAAAGCAAGAAACCGAAGGGAAAAGGAAGCCCTGGTTGCTAGATTGAAGCTTGCAGAGGAGGCTCGACAGAAAGAACAAGAAGTTGAAGCTCTAAGAAAAGAAAAAGAGGCTGAAGAGCTAGTAAAGAAACAACAAGCTGAGGAAGAAAGGGAAAAGGCAGAGAAACTCATAGCCTTGGAAATGGAAAGGATAGAAAAGGAAGAAACTGAAAGGAAGCAAAAAGAAGAAGAGGCCGAAGCTGCAAAACTTAAAGCTTTAGAGGCAGAACGGTTGGAAAGAGAGGCCTTAGAGAAAGAAAAGTTAGAGAAGGATCAGATGGAAGAGGAGAGATTGAGAAAGGAAGAAGAAGACAGGAAAATACAGGAACAAAGAGATAGAGAAGAGGCTGAGAAGTTGGTGCAGATGCATGTGCTGCAGGAGCAACAAGAAAAGGCAAAGGTTGATTCTCAACCTGAGGTAGATATTCAGCCATCCTCTACAGATGCTGCTTCCTCTTCCATGATGATGACTCCTAGTGCTCCTACATGGTTGAAATTAGATTTGCAGAAGAGAGCTAGAACACCTCCTCAACCTCTTAATTGGGAGGACATGATGAAGGAGATTGAACAGGAAAGGCCTAAGAAGAGGGCTAAAGTTTTGCATTCTACCAGACTCACAGATAAAGGGGAGATAGTTGTTGAATGTGTCGTGCCTATGATTGAAAAGGAGGTAGGGGATATGCAGCTCACAGACTATCAATTGAGTACGGTTAACTTGGGAAGACCCACTAGAAATCAACAAATGAATCTGATTGATGTGGTGGCTTCAATGACAAAATCAAGGATGATTAAGGACAAACAAAAGAAAGATGAGCTTAAGGCTCAATTGGATCAGTTACATTCATTCTTGAAGAGTGTCTCCTCTCCAAGGTCACAACAGGTTGCAGCAATTGAGACTCTTGTTTTGCTAAGCAAAAAGGAGGTTGATGATTTGGTGCAGGTTAGAGGTAAGGCGGAGATGGTTGACAAATGGATAGACAAAGTGAACCGGGAGGTAGGTGAGGTTTTGGAAAAAGGATTTGAAACCTATAAGGAGGCGGAAGGAGTAATAAAAGAGATGCATCAATATATTGAGGCATCCGAGAAGTTAGAAGAAGAGTACAAAGAGTATAGTGAAAAGTTAGAGAAGATAAATACATTGCCTCTAACTACTCTTCTAGAAGAATCTATACTCGAAGATGATAATAAAGATTTTGTAGAAAAGACTTCTCGTATCCTTAAGTTTAGGACTGGCTTTTTGAGCAAGCATAAGGATGAAATTCAGGAAGCAGTTAATAATTTAACTGAGCAGTTGGAAGAGTTGGAAGCGGTTATGGCTATAATAGTAGATGTGAATGTAATGACTAAAGATGGCATGCCGTTGAGTCAAGTTAGAGAGAAATGGAATGAAAGATTCCAAGGACTCATGCAGGAGAAAGATGATGGAGAAGACTTAGTGATAGATCGGCTTGTAGAAGTCAAGGAAGAAATAAAAGCTGCAGGGAGAGAGTTGGTCAAGGTAAAAAGCATGAAAGAATTTGCTGCAGTTGAGTTGGATCGCATCAAATTTGAAGATGACTGGATTGATGGGCCAGATATGGATATGCTACAACAAGTCTTCACCAGTTATGATGAGTTCATAGCGGATCCAGCTTCACATGCATAAAATCTTGCATGCATGATATTCTTCTTCCATGCATGACGCATGATGATCTTCTTCCTTGCATGTTGCATGCATGCGGCACTGACAGTCTTAAGGATGCATGATCTTCTTTTCTTCTATTTCTATCTTCTATTGTTAGATCAAACTGAATGTATAATGTAAGAACTCAAGATCAAAGTTGATCTGAGTTTCCAAGAAAGTTGATTGTTCCTAAAAAGGTGGAAAGCCTAAGATAGAAGTAAAGTTCGAACTTCTTTTTGTATTCTATAAATACCAGATGGGTATTACATTGTAAGGGTTGGCTAATTGAGAATTGGATTGGCTTACCTAGTGCTAAGAGATAGGATTTTATAGAGCTTTTTGCAGAGATACATTGTACCAGATCTTGTTTACAGTTAATAGAATTGCAGGTTTACGAAATATGGAGTTTGCATTGGATTGTGTTGTTTGATAAGGTTAATGAGTTATAATCCACCTGAATGCCAGTGATTGTGCTGAAGCATGATAGTTTCTTATGTGGTGAAAGTCATTAGAAGAAACCAGGTTTAAAGATTATCTTGTTAAATTGTCATTGAATTAAAGTTATTGAAGTCTGTTGATCTATAGTTTGAATGATGAATGAGTATGTGTTGTTTTGAAATCTTGGAAATACTTGTGATAGGTGAATAGAGGAATTGAATTAAGCACCTAAGATGTATACGATGGTACAGTTATACTGTGGGTTGTGTCATGCTATGGTTTTTGTGATCGGTTAAGAAAACATTCATTGTTAAAAGTATATGTCTGGATATTAGATAAATTTAATTCATACTTACTGATTTACCCCCTGGATCTATCTTTTTCTTTTATTTTAAACCCATTGATTTACAGGAACTATGTTGACAAAGAGAGTCATAGCTTGAATCCTTTGTTACCAGCACAGGCCCCTTGAATATTACAGTTGCATGAACCAATTGAGTGACATCAGACAGTTGAGAACCAACTACCAGGACCTTGGGAGTTAGGCCACTACATGTAGTCTTTCTTTTTCAGGACAAATAGAGTAGAAATATTCTGTTTTAATATTGTTTGTGTCATTTTAACCATCAACACTAGTGATTTGTGACATTTTGTTTGTAGATTCTAAAAAAAAAAAATTCAAAATTTTTGGAATCAAATTGCACTTCTTTTTCCATCTCCTTCAAAAACTAGTTTTTTTTCTTTAGTAAACACCATTTTTAAGGAGTGATGCTCATCGTATACAACATAACTTTTTTCCATCAAGGATAAAATTCTATTTTTTTTTTAATTTAGATTTGTAACTATGATATCTAGCGCTTTCATTTGGTTTCATAGTGTTAAATATTGAATATTTTTTCCTTAATCAAGTTTCAAATTCCAACAAATTATAATTCAGACATAGGCAGACTGTATACAACATAACTTTTTTTGTATGTATCGAAATTCAATTTTTTTTTTGCTGGATCAAGGATTTCAATATCTAGTGCACTGATATTTCTCAAAAATTTTTTTGATAATCTACTATTTTTCCACATGTGCAGAACAAAGAGCTTGATTTTCGGTGAAAAACCTACATTCACAAGAAATAAAAAATAAATATAATAATAAATTTAAATTTATTTAAAATTATAATTTTTGGGAAGCTTATAATAAGGACTACATACTGACAAAAAATAAATTTTAAATGAATTCATTTGATCCTCCAAAAGGTAAATCAAAAGTGTTTTTTATCAGCATTTTGATAGGTGTAATGGAGAATCCATTATAGTTATGGTGTAAAACTAGCGGGGTTCTATCCAAGGGGGTTTGATCTAAGGTGGTTTGATCAAACCCTCTTCAATTGGAATCCTTAAAATGGAACTTTTTAAGGCTTAAATCATTATATTTTTTAAAAAAAAATGTGATTTCAACAAAAAATAGAATCTCCCAGGAATTGTAAACCAACATTGTGGGATCACCCATATCCCACTTACATACTCTCATACATCCATCACTACATCTTCTAATCAACATGTCACCTCCCTTTCACCTTCACTTTCTCAAGAAATGACTTGTGTGAGACAAAAACTAAAGTATCTATACACACAATTGGATAACTTAGCTCATTACTCCAATTATTCCCAACAATTATTATAATATCAATTATATTATAGCATTCTAGTCCATCCTTCTCCTATAGGCCTTGGGATTTTGTGTTTTGACATGTATAATGATAGAGAAGATCCCTTAATCCATGTAAGAATTTTTTATATTATTTTCTTAACTCATACGAGAAATGATAAACTTTAAGGTTGGGTTATTTCCTAACACTAAAAAATTTAGGCCTTAAATTGGCTTCATAACTTAACCCATAGTTTAATGCATTATTTTTTAGACATATTGTAAACATAAAAAATACATAATTTCTAATTTAATACTGACCCTATAGTTAATTTGACATAGCTAGTATAATGTGAGAAAAATATAGATGAATATATTAAAGCTCATGCATTTCATTTCTATTCATTTGTTGTTAAATGAATTTTACAATTCCTAATAGCCATATCCGAGCTATTTTCATGGAAAATATTGTGTCAGCTATCAAAGAGAAAATTATGTTTCAAACGTAGCATTCCTTTTTTGACTTATCTATGGTAACTATTATGGTTGAACAAAATTTATTAGAAATTAATCTCCTTAACTATAATAAACCTCATTCCCTTATTTAACCCAAAATCCATCATGGAAAAAATCATCCTACATATGAACCAGTACATAATGATAATATAAGTGAGCCTTATCCATGCAACCAATTTTCTATGTCACAAAAAAAGCAAGATGAAGGACCTTCACACCAATAAACAATCATCTTGAATAAATATCCCCACCTATTACAATCTACAATGATCACCATACAACTCCTTAAATATAGAAAATATCATAAAACAATCATAAACCACTTTTTTCACTTATATATTGTGAATAAAAGGATTGTGAGTCACTCTACCAATAACTTCCAAGCATTACAAAATAAAATACAGGATAAGGGTTCTATGGTTGTCAAGTCTACACATGATGCATCTTTAGAATGTGAACATGTTACCTCTATCATCAAGCATAAGAAACTAATGAATTGTAATTATGAGCTCCTTAAATATTCTCAATATGGTTTGGTAGATGACCCTAAGTAAATATATGTCATAACCTATGGTAGCCATGGCAGTGATTGGGAGTGTCAACTATGTTTTTTTCCTAAAGGTTTTTTTCATGCTTCACACAATAATTTATATCCTTTTTTACGTCTAGTTGATTACACTCTTACGGTTAAACATTTCTCTTATAATTTTTCTATTAAAAAACCTAAAGCTCCACCAAAATTAACTCACACACTCTCTTTTTCTATATTCA
Organism: Sequoiadendron giganteum; assembly: GCA_007115665.2. Classification (NCBI taxonomy): domain Eukaryota; kingdom Viridiplantae; phylum Streptophyta; class Pinopsida; order Cupressales; family Cupressaceae; genus Sequoiadendron; species Sequoiadendron giganteum. The sequence continues at coordinate 544,423,048 of CM021101.1, forward strand.
TCACACTTCTCATTTCACACACCACTTATAGAGTATTCCCCTCTCTAGGTATCTATGTATCTTATCTCCCCAAAACCTTGGTTATATCATATCCTACAAATGATGCTCTTGCACACTTACATTTTTCTTGGTGTTTTTTCACGATTCTAAAATATTTAAACTTGTATGTGGTCCATTCTATATGTGTCATTTTCAATGATGAAAAATATTATGAAATAAATATATCATGTTAATATACTTACATGATATTTCCTTTTACATAGTTTTTATATTGTTTTCAATGAACATATTATATATAATGATTTATTTGGTAATCTAATTTTCATAATTAAATATCATGCTCATTGTGTTGCATTTCAATGATATATTTTTCACAGCACTTATCCTCACACTAGGAGTAAAATTGGAGGAAAATTGCTTTCCCCATATTTTGACATTAAATGATCACATATTTAACATTACAATGCAATTTCATACAATGCATTGCTCTATCTTTATTTTTATTCTCAAAGCCTCTTTTTTTATACCTTAAATCAATCACATAATATTATATGCAATCAATTTAAGGGGGAAACATATCCCATATTACACCACACACACATTATGTAATGGTCAAAGTCATTCTTCACAAATCCTACACTGAACACCTTAATTAAGGCGACTCTTAATAAATCTTACACCAATCACACCTAATCATGGAGTGGTGTGAGAGCATTTCTAGCTCATCAACAATCTTGCATCGACCCAAAGATATTATGGATTTTTTCTTTATTTTTTAGGTTACTCTTTATGTGTCACATATTAATGGTTCACTTTCTTCTGCACGATCTAGGTGGTTTTTGGGAGGTCATGATTTGGTGTGGTTAGGTTTTTCTATGGTAATTTTGACACATATTATCACAAAATCTCTTGATAGAACTTCCCTCTTGACTAATAATTTTGGATGTGTGGTACTAATTTAATGTTGGTTTATCTCCTCTAGCTAAATGGGTTCTCATAATACACTCCCTATCCTTACATAATTAATTCAATTAAGGTCAATATATCAATCCATGACATGAATAATTAACCTTAATATATTTTTATATTTAGAATTTTTAACTTCATGCCATAAGATTAGGCCATATTCAACCAAAAAATTTGGACCTTAGTTAGCATATTAACATGTCAATATAGAAACCAAAGTTGTTTTGATTCCCCTAAATTGCATCATTAAGAATCTAGAATATTGCACCAGGATGTGAATGCCATCCCTATCCTCTAGATTGTAACAGGTTTTATTTTCCCCTACTATTATATGTATAAGTTTAAAAGTTCTCTAAGTGATATTTCACACTCCTAAAAATATATTTCAAAAAATGTGTAAATATCCTAGATCAATGGTTTTTTACCTTACACTAAATTGTAGACCTTTTGCACCAAGTTGTAATGAATCTACCAATGAAGAGAAATCATATTTATTGATATTTTATTTTTATTTCCATTCTATCTTTTGTGTATGTTTATTTTAGCCAAGTTTCTTTATTTGGTAATTCTTCATTGGACTCTCAAGTCTTGCTCTAAATTGGGTGGTATCAAAATCAAGTGCACTTTGTGTGGTGGAATTTATCTCCCAAGATCCCCAAGATCCAAGTGAGCTTGATTTGTTCTTAGTGTTGCTTCTAGCTACACATATATTGTTAACCTATAATTGAAAATGTGTATAAAATTATAGTTGATGTGGGCCAAGTTGGGATTGGTAATGTGAGGAGGTTAGATAAAGCCACTAACTTTATATGAAGGGTATATTGGAGAATGGATTTGATGGAAGCAAATCTAAGGAGAGGGTTCATCCAACAAAATGATCTTGGTGATTTAAAGGAAGAAGGAGGCAAAGGGGGACACATATAGAGCATACAAAGGTATTTAATACAAAATCTAGAGAAAAATATATTATTTCAAGCTTATCAAGGATTCTCCATAGTATACATATGGAGGTATTGAGTTTTGCTAGATTTCTAAATTCAAAAAAATTGATCATCTAGATCATAAAAATGAATGAGTTCTTTTAAGTTTGGGGATATTTTAGACCCATAAAGGGTTATAATTGACTAGAATAAATTGAAACATGACATGCGACATTATGGTAGAAGAAGACACAATATCAAATTGAAGAAAAATAAGGAGAAAATCACTCATTGGGATTAAATGTTATCCAAATTATAAAGTAATGAATTTGCTTCAATAATGACATGATTTTTAGCAACATGAGAGTGGTGTGAAGGATTACACCAAGGAATTATATAAATTAACCATTAGACATCGTGACCTAGATCAAGAGAAGGAAAAATTATATTTTCAAGGTGTGAAACTTAGCATTTAAGAGGAAGTGACTATATTACAACTCTACACCATCAATGGGGAATTTGGGAAAGAGGAAACATAAATATTTTAGAGAGAAAGGTAGAATAGGTGAAGGAAAAGGTGAATCAAGTGCTAAAAATCCCATGCAAGATTAAGGAGGAGAGGAAGAAGCCCTCACAATTAAACCATCAACAAGCATGATAACATGATCCTAGATAATAATTAAGGTAAAGTTTAAGTACATAAGATTCTTTTGTGGCACATAATTTTAGTATAGGGAGTAAGTTCACCAAGACATTGATCACAAATAGCTAATTACCATTGGTTGCAAGAGGAAAGAGATTGGTGCACATGTCACCATAAATTCTAAGGATTTAATATGATTAGTAGGTAAAGAAAAGGAAAGAAAAAAAGGTGAGGTACTCACGGTGAGAAGGGTGTTTTTATATCCATATAAGGAGAGCCAAGAGCTAGAGCATCAAAGGTGTTTATTCTATATGGTTTTTGAAGATTGCAAAAAAATGTTGTAACATAACATAGGTAGTGGAATGTCAAAAGTGATGGTAGATAAATTGGAGTAGAAGAGGATGGTTCACCCCAACCCTAATAAGGTTTCCTAGTTACAAATAGTATATCATATCTTGGCGAAGGAGTGGTGTAAGGTAAGCTTATACTTTTGTGCCTACACATATGAGGTGGTATATGCCATGATGATCGTGGATGTATATTATGTCCTCTGAGGGAGGCTATGACAATTCAACATGGAGGCAATGCAAGATGGTCAAACTAGAATACATATAGCTTGGTCAAGGATGAAAAGTGGTTCATGTTAAAACAAATGAATAATTTGAAGTAGGAGTATAGGTATGGATCATAAGTAATATTGATCTCAAAGGATCCCTTGAGTGAGTAAGAAGGGAGGTGGAGGCTGCAAGTATTGAGTGTGTTGTAGAGTAGTGGATAACATTATATAATTTATCTAAGGAAGCTACTATGGTCAAACTAGAAAAAGAATGCACTCACCTAAAATTCTAGTAAATATGGAAAGTATGATTTGAATGATTGAGTGATTGATGCAAGTCATCTTCATAGGTTAAAAAATATAAAGGATACTTTTCAAAAGTGTTATATCTTGAGTAGCTAAGAATGCATAGATTAAAATTGACTAAACCTTACCCAATAGAGTGAACTTAGGGAAGAAAGGAGAATAATTCTTGGTTGAAGGAAATGAGATTCTATAGAGCCATCAATGTATCCAAGTGATTCAAAATCACATTCAATTGATTTTAGAGGTAGAAAGTGGTGTGAGATGGAGAACATACTCATAATGACCAAGGGGAGAAAAAGGTTGAAGAACTCAATAGCAAGGGAAAACTCTTCGATTGTGTTGCTAAAGGGAATTCCAAAAAAAAAAAGAGGATGATAATACTCCAAGTATGCCTAAATTTTCTAGGTGTGAATAGTTGGGGATCAAAGGAATAGGGAATAATAAGGTAGAGAGAAAGTAAGTATTATAAACATTGTATAAGGAAATTGAGTCATAGTTGTTTGGAATTGTGGCCATAAAGAAAACATGTTCTGAGAATAAGTAAGGTGTTTAAAAATTAGTAGACACAAATAGTGTTGTGGTATGCCTAGTGGAGAAGTGTAATTAATTCAAGTTGGTGGGCTAGTTATTCATGAAAAATGAAGAGTTATGAAGGTAGAAAAAATTAATATTGGGATGAAGTTGCAAGAAAGTGGAAAGTATGTTTGGAGACTTGTAGAACTAAAAGGAAATAACATTATGTAGGAGGAGTTAATAAGGAAGGTAAAATACAACACCTCTGACAATAAGAACAAAAACATAAGGCATGGGGTTGTAGAATAACCACAACTAGGGATAATAAATAAAACTAGGGTAAGATCATTGAAAGGTTTATGGTAGCACATAATAGTGGAAGTCAAAGAGGATTATTGAGTGGAGAAATCTACCCTAAGGTGGATTTAGTAATGAGGCAACCACAACATAGTAATCAATATTATAAAATCGTAAAACCATGAAGTTATGTAAGAAACGTTGGAAGGAATTCAACTTGTAATAGTAAAGGGAATTCAATAGAGAAACTAGGTTTATAATAATGACTAGGGAAGACAGGTGAATCATGCTACTCATTAGTTTCTAATGAAAGGGATAAAATCCAACACGGGGTGTAGGATGTCATTTAAGTCCCTGAATCTTGAAATAAAATCTAGAAGGGACCATGATAGAAGTGTGAACTCATGCCATCAAGCCTATCCACGAGTAACCTTGGGTGTTAACTAGGTGATTTCTACAAGATCATGTTTCAGTGTAATGATAGTTTTTGTGTGGAAATTTCGACATGTATTGTCATAGAGCTTCTTGATAGCACTTCCCTCTCAACCAAGAATTATATTTGTGCATTGCTAGTTTAATATTAATATATCTTCTCTAGCTAGAAGGGGATCATGTAATACATTCCCTAACCTTAATATGATTGAATTGAGAGTACATGGGTTGATACTTGGGGATTTAGCCTATTATGAATTCTATAACTTAATGCATTTTCAAATTTAAATGTTTTAACTTCATGTCATAAGCTTGGGTTGGATTTAACCCAATTTGTAAACCTTGGTTGATATGGTAGCATGCCACAAGGAAAAATGGATGTTTTTATCCCTATCAAAATTGGATTACCAATAATATAGAAGATTGCACTAGCATGTGAAGGTGAAGTTCATTCTATCCTTGGGGATGATAATATTTTTTGTTTAATCATGTTGTATATACACATCTCTGAGTTCTTTGTATGATATTACTCAATATAGAAAAGTTCTATCTTTTTCCAAATTTATAAAATTATTAGATATATGTTTTTTTGCCTTGTGTCAAGTTGCAATTAATCTCCCATGAGAAAAAATATATTTATTAAAATATTCATTTCTATATCCATTATTTTTATATGTATGTGTATTTAAACCAGGCTACTTAGTTTGAAAGTCCTTCATTGGACTCTTGGGCCTTGCCCTACATCATGTAGTATATCTTTCATGGATTCCAACTTGGTAATAAATCCATGATAAACACATGCAACACAATCTCTTCTAATCCTTTATCCTTTTATTTATAGGTTTCATGGAGGTCAACATACTCACATCTCCATGAATCCCCTCTAAATTTGATATGATCATTAACTTTACAAGATTTATGCTTTTTATTCAATAATAGAATGCTAATTGTCAGGGAGCACAATCAATGAGACAATAGAGTTGGAAATTTTAAAATGGATCATTATGAATTCCCATTCATGTTTTGTAATTATATTATATTATACTTGTATCCACAAAACTCTCACATTGAGAAGGTTGTTACCAATGGACATGTAAAATCATAAGTAAAACCAATCAAATGTTTTTCCTCTTTCTTGTTCACATGAATATTCATTCCTAAATATAATCTCTATAAAAATCCATTGTATCTTATTAATTTTTGCTTGTGAATAGAATTAGCACATATTTGCTAGTCTTACACTTTGATTTTCTTATTGGTTTACCATGATTTTTCTCCCTTTGCATAACCTATAAGTCCCATTATTCACAGGAGTGGTTTATCCTTTATGCATCTCTTGGGCTTGGCATGAATCATAAGTACTAAAATTAGATACCTTCCCCCAATGAGTAGATTTTAGAAGTACATGCCAATACAATACAAAAAAAATAGTAGGATAGAATCACACCACTTGTGATTACACCGCACATGATCACATCGAAATACAAAACAAAATTAAAAGCTAGATTTATGATAGTACTTATAGTAATCCTATTATATCAAAAGACATAATCCAATAATTGAGCATAAAATATCGAAAAATATATATCATTGAATAGTATAAATTGACAAATAGACTTAATAATACCCAACCTTCTCAATTACTTTCTTATTTCTTAGTTTTTGACTCATATCTATCTACGTATGTTTAGTTTTAGTTGTTTTACTATTTAATTGGGTTTATATATGGTAGGGTGTTCTTTTTATCCCTATAATTTGATGAACCTAGGATTATTGATCCTCTCTAGTTCCTTGCCCCAGGGTTAACCTTCTATCTATTTTGTAAAATTTTCCATCCTTAATTCAAATATAAAATTTCTTTGTGTTTTTATTTCATTTTCTTTCTTTTGGCAAATCATATGTTAGAGTTTTTTGCAAAAACATACCACGATATCATTTATTGGTTAGGAGAAGTCCTATAATGAACCATTTAATGGATATTAATTTGAGGTTCCTATTATTGAAAATCTAAATATATACTTTAATTTAACAGAGGAATAATTATTTAGCTATGAGGATCATATTTCAAATATTGAAAATCACAAGAATTTTGATATTGCAAACAAGTTGCAAATGCTTAGAGATGATTATTCTAAACTTGATAATGGATATAACTCTTTGGTTATAATGGAAGTACTTCATGTCATGATTATATCAAATATTATAAAATTGATTTATTTGAAACAATGTTGATCAAATTATGAATGGATCTAATAATTTTCATGACACTTACCTCCCAAACCTAGTCCCACACTTTTCACATTCTATTATTTACTTCCTCCATTTTTATTCCTATGTCATTCCCATCCCTCCACCACCAATCTCACTCTTCTTGAATTCATCTCACTCCCACTCTTCTTTCACATACATCCTATACACATCATGTTCATGTTTTTTCATCAAAACCTCTTTCTCAACCTCAACCTATAATTATTTCCTTTGCTATTCCATTTCAACCTATTTATATAACCATTACCACTCATATTCCAACTCACCGTTCCACCACTACCCAGTCTAATAGATCATTATGAAATGGATTTATGAAACTTGAAATAGATTTGATACTTTACCTTTAAGCTCAAAGAAGCATATTACTCGTGAATTAACTCACAACCCTGTTACTTGTGATATTTGGGCATATCAAAATTCCATGGATTTTTTAGCACCAATATTTGAAATGTATAATGGTAAGGGTGACCAGATGACTCACATTAGGTATTCTAATGCAACATGTTTGAACTTTATTTATGGTGATAGATTGCTTTCCAAATTGTTTCTATGTATGTTAAAGAAATATATACTAGATTTGATAAAATTACTTATTTCCACACGAAACTATCCATTCACATAGCAAATTGGCCAATTCACTTGTCCAACACTTTCATGTAAAAATTTAAAATTAATAATGACATTTTTTGTTCAATGAAGGTAAGGAAATAATGAATGAGTTCATGATTATATTATAAGGTTTTAACTATTATTTGTAGAGATTCATTATCAATTATTAGATGATAAGATTCAACGGTTATTAATCAATACTTTTCTTCTTACTACTAAGGATGAAGTTTTTGATTAAAGGGGATAAAATAATTTTTGAAGTGCCCTTGAAACCCTATAGAAATAAGCTAAATATTAGCAAAACCATAACATAAAAATAACTTGATACAACAGTGAAGCTACACAAAGGCCAAGAAAAACACATTAAAAAAACATAAAATCTCCAATCCTATACCTTGTTCAACATGTTGTCAAGGATTGTTGCACCTTAAAAACCTCTTGTTAGGTCCCTAGATTTTGGATCATTTCATTCACCACATTAGCCAATTCCTATAGAGATGATGGGTTGGGCACAAAAAGGGGAAAGTCCTTTGGTAGGGTAGTACATGGGTCAATAATTATAGGAAAGGAACTCCCAGTGGAGGATTCTAAAACCTTTCCTTTTCCCTTGCTATCTATCTTAAATACCGTCTTAGGAATTTTCCTTCATATTGCTATCTTTTTTTCATAATGCCAACTTTTATCATTGGGTCTTGTGGGTGAACATTGAAAAAGTACCCGCTACTCCTTTTACCTCCCCTTGAATTACCCATTTCTTTATGGCTTCCTTTCTCCAACCTTACTTCTTGCACCTTTGGGCTATTATCCTTAGAAAAGAACTTAAAATTTGAGTCCATCCTAGGATCCTTCTTAGTGGATTCCTGCAAGTCATTCATAGGTTAGATTCAAATTTCCTAGAGTAGGAATTTGTAAAATCAACCCCTCTTTTTCTCTTCTCATATTTCCTTTTGAGGTCATGAGGATGGATCTTAGGATTCATTGCTCTAAAAACGTTCACAAAAAGTAAAATCAACTCATAGGTAAGGGGTGTCATCTTGAGGGAATGCTTACAATCTTTGATAGTATTTTTTAGGGATTAAAGTAAGTAAAAAATAAAGGAGTCCAGGCTTTTATGCCTAAAATGGTTTAACAAAATGAAATGATAAGGGAGAGAAAACTTAGATCTTAGATCTTCCCTCTAGGGTTACATACATCATAATAAAGTGAGAAACCTCATCCCAAAGGGCTTTAAAGAGCTCTTGACATTCATAGAATGGAGTTTTCTCATCACCATGCCTCAAAAAATGGAGATGGCATTATCACCAGTTCACTTTTTTTTTTGTCCTCATTAAAGAGAGCACAATAATCTTAGCCACGAGCTCCTTTATAACCTCAAAATCAAGCCCCTATATCCCAACATGTATATTGCCTCACTTTTCCTAAAATCATTTACAAGAGGGTTATCATGTCCATTTAGCCTCCCAAGCAAGGATAAATCAACATTCAATCATGATGCTATATTTTTTTGATTTATATGCGAATATTAGATATTTCGAGCTAAAATTGTTAATCAAACATGCTAAAGTATAGATTTTGTAGTTCTCCTTCACCTTACATTCATATTTCCCTTCTATTTTTAAATTAAAACATATATTAAAAACCATAATGATAGCTCATCTCATAAATAAAATTATAGATCTCATGTGATAATTATTAATAATGGACAAATGACCTCAAATTTTATTTCTATCAAGCCTCAAATGCAAATAAAATTTACAAGGGTTCAAGATCCCTTAAATATTGTATCACAACAACCTATTAGGGATAATGTGATTACTCTTCTTTCCATTCAACCGTTGGATACTTCTACTTATAAGCCTAATTAATATGATTCAAAATAGTATTATTCAAGTACCATAGGGTCACTTAATATGATACATAAATATGTGTGGGATTAAAGAAAATAATTAATATTTAATTGATAGTAGCTTAGTTCACTAGGAATGAATCAACAATGGGGAAAACAATTTTGTTGCTTCCCCAAATCAAAATCTGTAAAAATGCACTATTATTTTTCCACAAATGATCAATCCAATCATGTGGATACTATTCTAGATGATGAATAGATATAAGAATAAAAAATAGATACATATTTATCATTTCATGAAGGCTTTGTTGGAATAATTAATGAAAACCTAAGGCATCTTCCTCTTATTTTTTCATTACATTACTTAATGATAAAATTCCTAATGTTGGATCCATGAACCTCTCTATGTTTTGGGTATTATAAAAAACAAGCAAACTTAGGGAATTATCCCTGAGCCTAGTTTAAATTTCAAGATTTACATAGAGGATTTATTGTGTACTATTCATTGACACTAAGAATCATATGCATATTTAGGGGTTTACATTTATGTTTTCTCATGTAACACAATGTGAGATAATATAGCATACATCATTTACAATTGAACATTGCACAAAAAGAGGAATCAATAATTTTTCCTATTATTGCATTTTTTAATTAAATCTACATCATTTTTGGTTTCCCATTGATAGAATAATTTCAAGTCACCACTTCTACATTGCACCAATGTGTAATAATTATTTTTTAAGGGTGGTCAAGGTACCAAGAGATCCTCATCAAGATATTTTAAATTATATATATTTTACTAAAGATATAAGTCATACTCTAAAAGAGCCTCCACTTGAGTGAATAAATGTCTTGTATAGAATCTACAAGGTATATACGAACAACAATCATTGAAATAAAAAATATCAATTGGTGTAATACAACAACGTTTGAGAAAAATTGAACTTCTTAAATTTCCCATTCCTTTGCATTTAGGAAAGAATCAAGGATATGTAATAGAACTTAAATATATTAATGTAACTATTGAGGAACAACCTACAAAACCAAATGCTATAATTGAAAATAAATATCAAGCAAGTAATTTTTGAGAATAAAGAAGAAAAAATAAATCAAATAGGTTGGCAAAGCTAAAGTGAGAAATTGTTTCATTGTCACAAATATTTTTAAGAGCCCTACTTACGATCATCAAAATAAATTTCTAGAGTAATTAGTTTGGTGATTTATAATAAGCAATTAGAATGACGAAAATCTCTTACATGATGATGTCTATTATAATTATATATATTAACCATTCTCACACATTATTTCTCATGGTTTGTTACTTTATATGATCTCTTCTCTTTATTTTTTTGATTGCACTTTATGTTGCTTCCTCTTGTTCATAACTAATTTGTGGATGAAACAAAACCACCTTTAATGACATATTTTGACACAGTGGGCCATGATCATTCCTTACATTTTGTGATCTCATTTTTTATTTTCTTTTTATCTTTGTGTTCCTTCCCCATGGTTTTGGGATGATACAAAGTCATAAAGTGTCCTTGACAAACTTTCATCATGTTAACCAAAAAAATAGTTCTTTTTACTTTTTTTTTGTTTTTTATGATTTAATCTTTTTGTTTGAGCCATGTTTGTTATGTTCCTCCTTTTTCATCTGCCTCTCCTTATATTTATTATTTATCCTTTTTGATTAATTCATGCTCGTTGTCATCCTTATTTTCCTTGATTTCTCTTTTATATGATATGTTTTGGCCTTTTTCTCATGCCTTATTTTTTGTGCTTGCCTTATTTCACCTTCATACCTTCTTTTAATTTATTTTACACATAACATTTGTAATTTATCACACCACTTTGTTTGGGCTCCTAGCTTGGGGGCATTTATTGATTAACTATCTTTCAATCCAATTATATTTCTTTGCTCTCCCATTGGAGAAGATACTTAATAGTTATTATGTTATATCATAATTTCGTATGATCACATTTTCTTTGGCATGCACAATTCATATAATTTATAGGAGCACAAATGTGGGAGGGGGAATGTAGAGGAGAAAAGTGCACAACTTGCCCTTTTACCTTATTATTTTACACTCATTTTGGCCTTGTCATAAATATACTATCCTAGTACTCAAATTTGATATTTCTGCATATATATTGGTAGTAATCCTAAAATCAACCCTCTTCTAAACTACCTTAGTCTCTAATGGGTTGGACCAACTATCACTTTAGCCATTCCTACTTTATAGAATAGAAAAAAGGTGTGTATCTATCCCCATGAAAAAATCATGCATGTGACCTTATATTTCCACATCTAACATCTTTTCTTCCCTTCTCAAGTTGTCACTTCAATAAAATTTGATAGTTGCTCAAGTCAACTTGCATGCCAAATAATTCAAACTGAGTGCCTAGGGTTATGCATTTAAGGATAAGCCCCAAGAAAAAGATACCATCATATAATCTTGTTGATCACGAGTGACATCAATTAGAGAGCATTGCAAAGTATTACATTGACATCTTGCATATTATACTTAGCATCATTTATAGATTTTATATACTATGTTTTTCATGTCTTTAAATTCATACAATTAAAAATAAAGGCTTTATTGACATCAATGAAGTCATTACAATTTCCACTAACCAATAAGAAGCTCATCAAGGTGCTTATTAGCCCCACTAGGTCTTAAGATAAGTTATCTTCCCATTCGAGTGGGTTTCATTAATATAATTTCTGCAAAGGACACAAATGTGCCTAGTAAGATAGAATCACACCATTCATAACCAAACCATGTGTGATCTATTCCATGCACAACATATAAAGGCAATTCTATGATAATACTTACAACAATGATCTAATTGATGGGTCTCATGATCATTCCTATTTATTCCTTTAGTTTCCCATTTTAAGAAAATTTCCAAAGATATTCATATTGTATGCTTAATAATTTTTATTAATATTTGGATAAAACCACCATGTTAGATGTATAATGTTTTAATGAAAGTTTATGTGTTAAAACAATTATTTCCAAGATAATATGACATGTTATTTTGATTACAATGATCTTAGAGTAATTGTTTTTTGTGAAGCTAACTTCTTCCTACAACAATTAAGGAAGACAACTCTCAACCAAGGTTGTAGCATGCCTACAACCAAAGCCACAAGTGAGCATAGCCAAAGATCGTAGTTGTTGACAACTGCTCAACAATAGTAATTTCTTCTATGCAGTTAAGGATGAATCTCACCAAAGCAATGAAGGGTGCTCAACATGTGACAAACATAATATCAATTCTCTAGCATGGATTGTGGAAGGATTAAATGGACTACACCACTTATCTTTGTGTTTCCCAACAAACTTGTTTTTCTAATGCATAGGTTACAATATTCTAATAGGAATATTCTTCTTCATAATTTACTAAACTTATTCTCTTACTTTTATTTCTATTTTGGGGGATCTAACATATCTAGGTATAAATTTTCTACAAGCTTGTACTAGATTTTAAGAAAATAATTCAAATACAAGTTTATCATATCAATTGGTTTTTATGTTATGAATCATAAGATGATTTGATTTAGTCAATAGTTTGTGAAAGAGAAGAGAAGGGTCTAGTTGATCTAAGCAAGTGTTCACTTGAGGTGAAATATTGACGAGATTTCATTCTATTAGTTTAATGACTTCTGCAATCATAGTTAGATTTTCTTTCTATAATTAGTTTATTAACATTAATAAGGGAAGTTAATTAACCTATAACATTTGTAACAAACCTACAAAAACTGATATAAAACTCTTAGTTACTTGAAAAGCTTATATAACATATTTCCTTGTATTTCTTTTAATTTGTAAAGTTTAGAACTTTCTATTATACAAATTTTTTTGATTCAATCCTAAGAAACCTATTGCTATACATACAATACCGTCATCATTCAAGAAGAATATGTCCTTGGGTTGATGAGATAAATGTAGTACACCATAGTTCAATGGGTTGCTTGATATGAGATAGGGATGACTGTTGAGTTGTATGCAAGTCTTAGTCGCGTTAGGTTTATTAACAATTCATGGCACTTGACACTAATATTAGAAGATAATTTGATTGTTGAGCATCGACTACAACACAATATCTATCTTTGGCTATTGTAAATCAACAAATAAAACTAAAAACACCTTACCTTCTCACTTATTTTATTATTTATCAAGCTCAACTCATATTTATTTAAGCCTAATCAATGCTATATAATTTCCTATTAAAATAAACATAGGTATATATTAAAGTACTTTAATAATTCTTTTTATAAAGATATTGTTTAAATATAATTCTTAAAATCAAAACAACTCCTCAACGTTCTAAAAAACAAAACAAAACTAGAAGTACTCTATATTTTAATATCTTATTATTACATATACAGATTTTAGATCAATTGGTAAACATGATGACGTGTTCTTTGATTACACCATTTAGTAAGGTTCAAACATCTTGAAGTATGATTGGGCTAATTTCCAACCCTTGTGTGACTTTGTTGGATAGGTTATTGCTCATAACATCTTAGCAAAAAAATAACTTCTATTTTAAACATATACTTACTCTTCATATTATAATCTACTCAAATATAATACCAAAATAAATTATATATTTACTCCAAATGTTTTAAAAAATATCTTATAATTATTTCGAAAGGTTTCAGATCAGCTTGTTAGCATGATGGTTTGTTCCATAATTACACCATTCACCAACACTCTAACATCTAGACATACAACTGAACCATTTTCAACTCTTGTGTGATTTTATGGGACAGATTCTTGCTCATAACAACTTAATCAAATAATAACTTTTAATTTAAATATATTTACTCTCCTATTATAATCCGATAACAAAATAAAATATCAATATAATATAATTGTTTGAAAAAAAAAACTTACCATGCCACTGAGGCCTTTATTCTCTTTGTCCTTCAAATTACATTCCCTCTTAACTTATTCCATGTTTCTGTCCCAGTTTGACCAAGACAAAGAAAGAGGGCACATAAAATTGAAGGGTGCCTTCACATGTGTGTATGACACACTTGTACTTCTTTATACCATAATAGCCCTGCCCAAGTTAATTAGGAAAAAGATAACCGGATTTAGCCAAAAATATCTGAAACGGATTTAAAAAATCATTCTAGAATCCAAAAATATATTTTAAAACAAACCCCCAAAAAGTCTCTTACTCTTTTATTCCCTTTCAAAATAAATGAAGGAGAACGAATGTTTGACGCATGTAAGGAAGATGGCTGACACGTGTCCTTCTCCGTCAGTGCCCTTCGTTGGAGGGCTGCACCGTTTTCTATTGAGGGCCTGTGTGTAGGCTTGTTAAATTCCAAAGAAAGAAACCATTAAGAAGGGCGGGATAATTTCGATGACTGCAATGACTAAATGTTTGAATATGGAATTAAATCAGCCGTTTTGTGGTTTCATTTGGCTTAAATTAGGTAGTTTTGCGTTCAGATCTTTAATGGCGTTTAGGGTTTTGAATGATGAGATTTGGGTCGGCTGAAAGCTGGTTTTAATGGTTGTGATGTGAGTGCCTTTAATGGGTTCCGGGTTTTAAGCAAGGATTCATAATTCATCCCTTAATTGGCATCATTAAATGTGTTGCAGATCGGGAGTTTTTTAAGAAGTGTTGTTAACCCGAGCTAGGTTGAATTTGGGGCCGTGAATGTTGCTGGGTGAAGTGTGGTAGGGTTTGGCAGCTAAGGGTTTGGTTTACATTTGGTGTTGAATGTTGCAGCTTGTAATGCAGGGTCTGGTATCGCACGATTTGGATAAATTTGATGTTAATGTTGCACTGACACCGTGGCAGGGTTTGGAGAGTTTATAAACCCGGGGTTTGGTGAAAGTTGCTGGAACGTTGTTTGTAGGTAGTGGAGGATTTGTGAACAGAGGTTCTTGGTGAATTTGGGACCAATAGGAGATTTGGATCCGTTGAAGGAACAAACTTCTGCGACGAGAGATTGTGGTTTGTGAGAGTTTGGGAAATCTAAATTTGAATCTTAAATGTTTGAAAGTCTTTGAAATTGAGCAGAATATTGTCCACCTTTGTCTTTTCTTGCAGAATATGTGGAAATCTGTGAAAGATTTGTAAACTAGACGAAGCAAACCATTGGATTGTGGAAAGCGACTCTTATCTTGCTTAAGAATATAATGTGGAATTCTAGTTCACATTTCCAAGACACCAGTGTTTGCTGACGGCTTGAGGGTTTTAGTGTATATGGAGGTAGAATTTAACAAATCTATGGAAGATATTGTTTTGTGGTAAAGTTGTTGCCTTCACTTGAGAATGTGAGGCGAAAGTCTTTTGAGTCTCAGAAGTAGTCAAATCGACTCCGACAAATTTAGGGTTAGAAATTCGGGCGTGGAAGCTAAGTAATTTGTTTTTTCATTTTGCGCCAAGTGTCGAAAGGATTTGTACGATTTCAATCTCTGCTGAGGGTTTTGAAGGTGCGGGGGAGTATTTCTCTAGTGAGAAGTTTGGGGTTTCGAGGCAGGGATTTTGGATAATTTCGAGGATGCAGGATAGCAGAGGAGAGTGTGATCGACCGTGGGAAGAGCTTATACCAGATGCTCTTGCACTGATTTTTAAGAAAATGTCGTTCCAGGAGATTCTCACGGTGGTACCTGCAGTTTGTAAGTCGTGGAGGAAGGTAGTCTTGCAGCCAGACTGCTGGCAAGAGATCGATATTGAGGACTGGTGCCGCCGCTGCACGCCAGAAGCTATGGAGAGAATGGTGGAGATGCTTGTCAACAGAAGCCGAGGATCGATGCGCAAATTGTCCGTGTTTGGATTGACCAACGACCCAATCTTTGCCTTCATTGCTAGCTAGTAAGTCGTTTGTTATAATCTTTAAGCTATCCCTTTTACCATTGCTGCTATCATAAGCTAGCACAAACCCATATGAGTACTGGTTTGATCTGCTGATTGGCATCATTCACAATCTAGTGTGCCTAAAATTCTCTTAATGCTTCTGTATATCTATGTTTTTTTTTCAAGAAAGTAGAATGCACGATCACTACGAGTGAGTGAGTGATGCTTATTGGTAAATATCCTGTCCTGGATTTACGTCTGAGCTTGTTCATGACAATTCCTTGATATAAAATTAGTACGGTTTAGTTGTTCATTCTGGACCCTTGTTTTTGAGATTATCCATTTTTTATGTTTATAATGACCAATATATGTTATTAGTGGGTTAATAGCCAACTTGTGTTATTAGCGGGTCATTTGAACTATTTTGCATTGAAGGAGAGATGACGACAGTGGCTTCTTATGACACATTCAGACTTTGAGTTATTCCATGTTTAGATTGATGGGACTGTAAAAAAGGTGTAGGAATGGTTGGTTTTAATGCCCGTTGTGGGGGATTTAAAATTTCTCTGCAATAACGGAGAGCAAGAAATATGACGGGACATGTATGAAAAAGGTGTAGGAATGGTTGGTTTTAATGCCCCGTTGCGTGGGATTTAAAATTTCTCTGCAATAACGGAGAGCAAGAAATATGACGGGACTGTATGAAAAAGTTGTAGGAATGGTTGGTTTATTAGTTTTAACGTTCGTTGTGGAGGATTTAAAATGTCTGCCATATAGGAGAGCAAGAAATATGATATGTCCCAATTAAAATATAAGAGGGGCTGATTCAATGTAGTAGAATACAAATAAGAACAAAAATACATTGAAGAATTAAGACATTGAATCTTCTAAACTTGCAAGTAGGCTGGTAAGTCCTGAGGACTTTCATTCTGGTCCCTCATTCTTTGAATTTCTGTTTATGAGGATTCAATATAGTGAATAAAAATAAGAATAAAATACGTTGAAGAATTAAGACATTGGATCTTCTAAAACTTGCAAGTAGGCTGGTAGGTTCTGAGGACGTTCGTTCTGGGCCCTCATTCTTGAAATTTCTGTCTATGCTATTTTGTTTGGAATAAAGGAGATCAAGAACTATGATCAGTCTCTTAAAAAGTGTTGTAGCGTTTCAGTTTATCTTGTTCTGTAGAAAGTAGAACTAAGATGCAGTGGAGAATTAAGAATATGGGGTCTCTAAAGCTGTAAGTGTGTTGATAGATTATTAGGATGGTTATTTTGTTTATGCTGTGTTTGGAATTAAGCAGGCTAATTAGGATAAATCTGTGAAAAGAACATCGATTGATTTTAATGTTGTTTGAGGGGGATATGAAGTTCTTTTTTATTTAATGGAGAGTAATAACTATGTTGGGTCCTTTAAAATCGGAGGAGTGATTGAGCCTACATTGTTTATAGAAATAAGAAATGAGAATTTTTACCTTCTACATTTGCATGCAGTTCTTTAGGTTCTGAGGGTGGTCATTCTGGTCACTTGTTCTTTGGAATCATAAATTGTTTATGCCATGTTTGCAATGAAACAGATGAAGAATGTGTTTCTGTGAATAAAATTAGGAATAGTGGGAGGTTTAAAATGTTTTTGAATTACAGGAGAGCAAGAATGATTATAATGCAGACGTGTTCTGGTTTTATGTTAATTGGTAAAAGAAGTAAAGTGCATTGATAAATTAAGAATTTGGATTTTCTGAACCTGCAACTAGTTTTATATTCTCTGAGAGGATAGACTGTGACAAGTGATAAATAGCTGCCACTTAAGTCCTTCTAAAAATATGTGGCATGCTGTTGTCTTAGTCCACGTAATTCTTCTGAGACCATCCTTGAACCTTAAGTCGGCCCATCCTTGGTGATTGTCAGGGAGTGATCTTTTTTCAAAACCTTCTTATTGTACTGTGGTTTGATATGTTTGAAATGAGGTATTCTTTTTGCAGGGTTTATGTTTACTCCCTTTTGTCTGGCCTTTTTAAGCTGTAGATCTAGTTTAAGATATTCTCTCTGTATTTTGAACTGAGAATTTCGTATATTTCTAGTTGTTGGGTTCCCCTTCAACCAACTCATTGTATTTGAGTCCTATTGAACTTCTTTGGTCATTTGAGAATGCTAATATAATCTCTTTCTTCATCATGGGTTAACTTGCATTCTTCGGCTCTTGATTAAACCATGGTCATTCTTGGTATGTTGAGTGATGTAAACAAGGGATCTATCTGTGGATAAATGGTGTTGAAATTGTGTTTTGGCATTTGTTGAGTGTGAAAGTATATGTGAGAGGTGCATTACCAGAGAGAGGTAGGGAGTAAAAGTTTGCTGATTTGTCTTTTTATTTGTGTCCAAGTGATGATTTATATGTATGGTTGTGTTTCTGCAGTGCTCATAGTCTTCAGGCCCTGCGCATGCCTATGAGTGAAGTGACAGATTCTATTGCTACACAAGTTGCTCCCAAATTGGCAAACTTAACCTATTTGGATATTAGTTGTTGCGAGAAGATGACTTCTTCTTCCTTGGAGTCCCTGGGGAAACACTGCAAGTTCCTCACACGTCTGAGCAGGAATATGCATCCACAAGGCACCGTTGGTCAAGATCCCAAGGATGATGAAGCATTTGCTATTGCTAACCACATGTCTCGCTTGAAGCATTTGGAGTTAGCTTATGGTCTGCTCACCGAAGCAGGTATGGAGGCCCTTTTAAGCATGTGTAAGGAGTTGGAACACTTGGATATCCGGGGCTGTTGGAATGTATGCATGCAGGACTCCCTTGCTGATAGGTGCCGTAAATTGAAGGTTTTTCTAGGCCCTGTGGTGGATGATTCAGATTGTTATGACCTAGAAGATTATCACTCATATGATGATGAATACGATTCTATGTCAGAATATGATTATGATTACTATCCGAGGGACTACGAAGAAGAATTCTATGAAAGTGATGATGCATGGGATGAAGACCTTGATGGGATACAGCTGAGAGTATATGATGGCACTGTCTCAAATGACAGTGATGATAGCAGTGATTGGCCGACGTCTCCACGGTCTTGATTTCCCAGCACAGAATGCAAGTCTCTTCAGATCTGCTCTCGTGTTGTGGATTCTGTCTTGATTTAATGTTTGCTAAATTTTCCATCTATTCAAAGATTTTCTTCAAGCGATTTGGGAATGATAAGCTCTGATAAGGAATGCAGTAACAACTTGTTAACATGAGCATTGTAAAAATGTAAGGCAAGCTTGGCCTTGGAATGCTGGAGAAACTCTTACATGGATGGAGATGAATCTGTAAGATGGTATGTGTCTTGATGAAATTGTATCCTGGGAAGAAAGGCCTTAAGAGTTTCAAGCAGTCTGATGGTTCTTATCGCTCTTTTTATTTGAGAAGGTTTGGTGGTTTCTCATTTGTATTAGCAGCATTTGCTTTTGCTCCTCAGACCAGGCAATGGATTACGTATTTTATTGTTGAGCCGAACTGCTGTCTGTTGTTGTAAATGATCAACTGGTTAGTCTGATGTTATCTTTTCTTTTAAAGCAAAAGGAGAACTCTCTGCATTGCAGATTATGTTTTCTGTATTATATAGAGCAGCCTAGTTGCTTATGTATCTTTTCAAAGCAGTATGTTGCAAGGGATGGACCCTCTGTTAGGTTTCCTGTGATGAAGTTCGATTGTCTTCCATATGTGAGATAGAATATAAATTGCACTTTGACCAGGGCTTGAAAAGCAAAACAGACATTTGTGTATGTTAATCAGTATGTTTTCGAATATGTTAATCATTCATTTTCAATATTTCAGTTCCCATATATGACTATAGTTCTATTTATGTTTATTAAATTTATAATAATAAGTTTTTTCCATTTGAGTAAAATATTCAAGCCCATATTTAGCTCGTTGATAGCAGATAATCTTTTGATTCTCGTGGGCGTGTAGCTTGGAGTCCTTGTGAATGTACGCTTGTGTTTCTGTATGTTGTCCAAGTTTTATCTTCTTTCTTCCAACAATAGCCTATACTCATTTAAGTGAAGAACTTGGGTGTATTAACTGGTTTGGTATGTGTACCCTAACTTTTGGATGCGTGCCGGGTGCTGTGCACCCTCAAACCTAATTAAGCATGGGCATTATAATTAAAGTCTCAAACACATATATGATTTACTAGCTTATTACGTTTATGAGATAATAGATGTTAGTTATGCTATATTTCAGGTAAGTGCAGCTGTGAACTGTGAAGATGTAAATGAGGTAGCATGATCGGATTATGTAAATTAAAGAAAACTAAACTTTAAATGCCCTGGGGGTAGAATTGGCAGTTAGGTTGATTGCATTTAGATCAAATCAGTTTATATTCTTCATGGGCAAGTCAAAACTACAAATCTTGTCAATACCCATTCCAATTTCACTAAATTGGATGAGAAGGTAGTTTTCGAACTTGAGTTTCTTGGTATTTGTGTTTTGAATTTTTCGTACAAATTGAAGGTGGCTGTATCGGCTTCAACAGTGGCGGTCATCTGTTATATTCAGAATGGAACATTTCAATGAATGGATGGCCAAAGCTACTTCTTGTGCTATGCTGCTGATGTTTTGGAGATTCTAACTACATTGGTACATCAATAAGCGGTCATCTGTTATATTCAGAATGGAACATTTCAATGAATGGATGGCTAAAGCTGCTTCTTGTGCTATGCTGCTGATGTTTTGGAGATTCTAACTACATTGGTACATCAATAAGCGGTCATCTGTTATATTCAGAATGGAACATTTCAATGAATGGATGGCTAAAGCTGCTTCTCGTGGAATGCTGCTGATGTTTTGGAGATTCTAACTACATTGGTACATCAATAAGCGTAACTATTCTAACTACATTGGTACATCAATAAGCGTAACTACAATGGTAACAAAGAGAGTTGTAATAGAGTGAGTGGATAACAAAAGCCTTAAAGTAAATTTGATGGGTATTTATATGTCAAACATTCATTAACATCCAAATCAATCATATATACATCTGTATAGAAATCTAATTAAATAGCATAGATATCTTAAATACATCAATCTAAAAGACACTAAGAGATATAAATTTCAAGACATCGAAAGATATCAATCTCAAGGTGCATATCTAACCTATGCCATATATCCAATATAGGTGCATCGATACTGATACCCCATGACATCTTGTAGATAAATGCATTTAAGATATTCATAAAATGGAAAAGTCCAATGTGAGGCAGAAAGGGTTCAATCTTCCTTGCATAACATAAGGTAAGAAAATTTACTGTTTTATAAATCCACTAAAAGTTTGTAATCGTCCAATAAAGTCAGGCGTGGGTATCTATATCATATTTTGGAACTCATGAATTCGAAGAGCAACCTTGCAAAAACAAAGGCCTGCATCGTCTTTTGATTTCTCTTTATTGGAAAAATAGACAGATGAGGGAATCAAGCAGTTATCTATTTGAAGCAGTTGCGACACTACAAATTTGGAAAATCATCAGGTTAGAAATATTAGCTAGTACTGAAGGGTACTTCAATTCATAAATTGGATATCTTTTGCTGAGGTAAAATGATTTAAACTTTTCAATTTGATATTGTTTAAGATTTCTGGATTTGATTGTGTACAATTTTTTTGTATTAACGTTTTGGATCACATTCCGTGATCCATTATCAGGATGAAAACAAAGAGCCGAAAATGGAAGATACAAAATTATGTTAAAAGATCCATTTAAAATTAGTGAACTCGATGCGTATTCTGGTTTGAAAGCACAAAAGAATATTTAAAGATAATAGGCTAATCAAAAGCAACACACTGTGGTCTATTGAATTTTGAATGACAGATGGAACTACTTTTAAGAAGAATTGGAAGATGAGAACCAGCAAAGCGAAAGAAAACAGTAAAATATACAACCCACATACGATCAACAAAATCTCTTTTGCTTAGTTATATTGGATAGCTCTGAGACATCTTTTGTTTGTCTTAATTTCTTGCTCAGTTTTGTAAGCATGATTGAGTAGGGTCTTACTATGATGATTTGACTAATTGACTCATATTTCATCTGTATTGGATTGGTTCACACAATCCTCTATCATAAGCATGAATGGTTCACTTAGCACTAATTGCATTTAGGTGATGTTCATAAAAGTAAAACATTGAAATTTTTTGAGAGGTGATCCCAACACTACGACTCAAAAATGATTAATCATGAAGTTCTCCAAGATCAAGCCTCACTTAACTTATTAGTATTTGGATTTAAGTAGGGTCTTGCAACTGGTTCTCGTTGGTTCTTGTTAAGAATGATTAACTTCTTGGACATTTTAATCTCATCTAGTTTTACAGTTGTGAGAGTGTCTATTCGGATACAACACTACTCTTTTCCAGCATTTCCATAGATCATTGCCAAAAATTGACCTACATTTTTTCGTGGCTTAGATGCTGTAATCCTTGGAAAATGCGGTGAGAGAGAACTTGTGAAAAGGCTGAAGAAAGAGGTTTGTATAGGCAACCAATAAAATGATACATTGGATAATCTTGGGTTTATCTTTTTCTAAAGCTAAAGTTTCTTTAGTTTTGTTTAATAACGAACAATGTGTTTACCACCAATATTTACGCCTTTTGCAGTCGTTTCTGAGCAAATATTAGTTGGAAGACTCTCAGGTTTGTCATTCTTTAATAATGTGCTATTTTTTGTACTCTTTTTTCAGTGTTCAATGCTCGTAATTTGACTGGTTAGATCAACACATTAGTAGGCAGAGGTACAACCATTGTTTAACACATCTAGTGGTAGCTAAGTACTAAGCTAAGGTGAGTAATGAGAATTGACATATACACGCACAAATTTAATGACTTCAAATCCTGGAGGCTGAGTACGATGCCAAAATTAAAGGTAGTATGAAGGAGTGCAAGGATATCATTCATTGGACAGTGAGCTACAGAAGATAAAAGGCTTTGTTGAATGTGAAACTGGTTTGGTAGATTGCCTGTGAGAGAATAAAAAATTGCACATTCCTCTTATTTATTGTGGCAGTGTGCTGATTTGTATCTGTGATTATGTGTCTGCAGTGCTCCTAATCTAGAGGTCCTGCGCACACCGATGAGTGAAGTAACAGATACAATTGCTATACAAGTGGCTCCTAGATTGGCAACTGTAACCTATCTGGATATCAGTTGGTGTGAGAAGATGACTTCTTCTTCATTGGAGATCCTGGGGAAACACTGCAAGTTCCTCACACATTTGATCAGAAATATGCATCCGCCTTGCACAGTGAGGCGAACCCCAAAAGACGATGAAGCATTTGCTATTGCTAAGCACATGTCTTGTTTGAAGCATTTGGAGCTGTCTTACGGTTTGTTTACTGACTTGGGCATGGAAGCTATTTTAAACACATGCAAGGTGCTGGAACACTTGGATATCCGAGGCTGTTGGAATGTAGCTATGAAGCACTCCCTGGCCGAGCGCTCGTGTAAGCTAAAGGTTTTTCTGGGCCCTGTGGTTGATGACACTGATTTCTCTGACCGAGAAAATTTTAATTCATATGATGATGAATATGATTCTCTGTCCTACCATGATTATGACTTCTATAAATGGCTTTATGAAGATAACTTATATGAAAGCGATGATGAGTGGAACGAAGACCTTGATCCTATACAGTTGAGAGTAGATGAGGGCACTGTCTCAAATGAAATCGATGACAATGATTGATGAACATTCCTAGGGCTTTAATGCCCCAGTACAGTATGAGAGCCTTACTAGAAACGGGGATTACATAATACACACATGGCCGTTGGATTTTGTCCTGAATTAATTTTTAAAATTTGTGCTAGTGTGTTTTGAAAGATTTATTAATTGAGATGAACTATGGAATATAGAGCTCCGAGAAGGCTGGTAATAACTTGTTAACTTAAGCATTGTAAAGACGCAAGACTAGGTTGGAGTTATAGTCAAACTCTTACATAGTTGAATGTGAACTTGGGACGTGGTGGTGTTTTGATTCAAAGGTAATATTCAACAGAAAAAACCCTTGAAAGTTTCAAGCAATATAACTCGCTGATTAGTCTTTCGATTTGACGAGTTTCGGTAGTTTCTGATTTTGAACTATCAGCCTTCTTTTGGTTCGTCAGGATAGCACTATATTGCATCTCTTATTGTAGGGTTTAACTGGTAATTTTAATCAAATTGTGGAACTTCGCATTGGTGGCAAGATTTTCTGTTTTCTTTCCTTTTTCTCTCCTTTTAAGGCAAAGTGTATCGCCATGGGTTGAATCTTTGATTTTTTCTCTGGAGGTAGGTTTATTTGAGATGGAAACATAATTCTTTAATCAGCCTTGAAAAGTGAGATGGATATGTATGCATGTTTTCCAATATTACTTAGTAGATTTCTCATTTGAATGTGATGATTCCTGATTTTCTCTTTTCAGTATAATATGTTAAATCTATATGTAACTACAGCCCTATTTATGATTCTCAATATGGAATGATACATTTTGGGTTTCTCATTGCAAGCTTATATGTAACTAAGGCTCCATTATATTGAATTGCTGATATGATTTAACTTTTTTGGGTGTGGCTTGTAATCTCTCAAGTGTGTATGCATGTAGGTCCTTGTAAGTTGAGTTCTGCTTTATTCTCTAAGTAACGGTTTAAGATGAATTGTGGTGTGCCTATTGCCTTTTGGGCGTGGCTTGTACTCCCATTGAGCATATGTGTCTATATCCTTAGAATTTTACTTAGTTTCTTTTTGCAAGTAATGTTTTAGGATGAATGCTACCATACATCAATATTGATGATCGACTCCATGCAAAGATGCGCTCTTAACCTTTCCTCCTCGCATGTATTCAATGTTCATCAAAGCCTCAAATAAAGTGTGAGTAGTTATAATAGTGATGTACGCTTGTGTCAAAAGTGTGACATCTTGTTTTTCTTACTTAAATAAGAATATTGGTTGAATATATTGTGATTGTTTGATTATGTTTAAATGTGTTTTTAAATTAGATGTTATTTTAAAAATGATTGAAATTGAAATGAAAATACAGATGAGTTGTTATGTGTTTTGGTTATAGTTGTTATGGACAAATCTATTGATGTAAATTTGAGTGTGAATGAGTGTAGGAATGTGTGGAAGGTGAGAACATGACTGAGGTAGAGGTATCCTAGCCACTTGACAATGATTAGTATGATGGAAATTCAATATGATTTCATTGTGTTATCTTAGCTATTTCATTGTTTTTGTGTGTTATGATTTAAATTGATAAATATGTTTTATGGTTGTTATGTAGTGAAAATTAAATTATTTGAAGAAATTTAAAAAATGTCTGATCATTATGTTTTCAAAACTTAAATTGATTGAATGGAAAAATAGAAGATTTTATTTTCCTTTTATATAATAAATTGAATATATTATTATATATAAATATTTAAATATATAAAAGATTGTTATTAAATATATAAGTAGTTTTTAAATTTAGTTGCATGATTTTTATTATTAAAAGAAAATAAAATTTATTAAATCTGAGGCTTGGGATTTGCCATAGCCATGGATCGAAACCCCGTCAAGCTTCTGTGTACAACAGTATCTTCAAATCTGTTCTTAAGAAGCTCCCTGTCAACTAGGCCCTTCTCTTCAACTAACAATTCGACCCCTATTGAAGTGGAAACCATTCTTCCGTTCACATTGTACCACATCGAACCCCCTTCGTGCACAGTGTCGATGACGGTCGACGAGCTTCTGAAATTCTACATGTTTTTAATGCGGCGAATGGAGATTGCGGTCCGGCTCACTTTACAAATCAAAGCTCATTTGAGGGGTTTTCCACTGTACGATGGACAGGAAGCCATTTACGTAGGCATGATGTCACTATTACACAAAGGGATTGCATTATCACAGGCTACGAAGATCATTGCCTTTTTTTTTAGGGGCGCGGTGGGATGCTTGTGGAGATTTTTGCGGAATGGATGGGGAGAAAGGATGGGTACTCCAAGAGTAAGGGTGGCTCTATGCATTTTTATAAGGAGAATGACTTCTACAAAGGGCATGGGATTGTGGGCGCGCATGTTCCATTCGGTTGCAGCATGGCTTTTGCGCAAAAATATGGCAAAAGGTAGAAGCAGTTACTTTTACCATGTATGGAGATGGATCTGCTAATTAGGGCAACTCTTCAAGGCGCTCAATATTGCTGCCTTGTGGAATTTGCCTGCTGTTCTTGTCTGCGAGAACAATCACAATCACTATGGAATGGGTACTATAGAACGACGAGCTGCAAAATCTCCTGCATACTACAAGCGAGGAGATTATTCTCTTGGTATTAAGGTCAGTTTTATCTAGACAACAACTTTTAGAATATTAAGATTTAATATATTCTATTTTAATAATATATCTCTAATAATTAAGATATATTAGTTGCCTAAGTTTTCTTATATGTTTGTAAATCCCCATGGTCTCTCGCTTGGATACATATAGATACTTCTCCCATACTAACATAGCTAATTTGTTTTAAAAATCAACAAAATATCTTTACTATCACAAAACAATTAAAATAAGGATGACTTTTTCAAGGTCTTTGTGTTTTTTTAATGACTATGTTATGGATCTGATTTTTTAATTTCCAATCAGCATATCAAAAGTACTCCTAATTAGATACACACACATATGCATATGTATACAAACTTATTTAATGACTATGTTATGGATTTGATTTTTTAATTTCCAATCAGCATATCAAAAGTACTCCTAGTTAGATACACACACATATGTATATGTATACAAGCTTATTTATATATGTATATATATACAATTATGTAAAAAATAATAATTGAACAAATATGTCTCACATATTATGAACTAATTTTTTATGGATATTGTACACTTAAAAATGTCTCGATGGATCATATTGGCTAAATAACATCATTTCGTCTTAAAACCCATCCTCTTTTCTCTTAATTGATTAAATTAGCTTAGCTATTTAATTAATTGCCTCATTTTTCATATATATCTAATTGACCTAATTAAGTTAATTCATCCCCTTTCATGATACATTTCATCATATTAAACTAGCACTTGCACCAGAAGGGGTGCAAGAGGTACACCGATAGATAATTATATGTAATTAAACATATCAAAAATTGTAGTTTGTAGTGTCTGTACAAGTTTGTAATAGGAATTTGAAATACAAAGATAAAATATTTGATTTACATATTAATTGGAAGGCATCAAAATATTCTGTATTAGAAGGGGTGCAATGGTACGCCGGTAGAAAATTATATGTTAAATAAACATGACAAGAATTGCAGTTTTTAGTGTCTATATAAGTTTGTAAGTTTAAAACACATACACAAGATATTTCATTTACATATTGTTTGGAAGGCATGAAAGTTTGTTGCATTACAAATTTGTTTATAGTGAATTGAAGAATTAAAACATTACAATTTCAGATATGATGCTTTTGTAGTCGAAGGTTTGATGTTCTCTTATGAAAGGAGCCAACACAAAGAGTTTGTGTTGTACATCTATTTGTTTCTACACATGTAAGAAAAAAGTTAGTAGACATACACCATAATCATAGTGATTTTTTTTTGAAAAATACATAGTTTAGAATAAAATGTAAGTAGTTATTATAAAGAAATGTAGGTAAATGTAGGTTTATGACTATCTAAAGTGCATAAGGCCAACAATTTTTGAGAGTAATGCCAATAGAAACATAATTAACGATAACATTTAATCAACCAAATTTTAGCATGTAATTTTGAAATAGCAGTCTCAACTACCATCTATTTCTATATCTGTTACCAGGCTTCAGATTTAGACATATTTAATGTGATTTAGATATCTCTTCTTTACTTGTAGATGATCTACGACTTTGTGTAATTCATATTAGTGGAATTAAAAGCATCAAGTGAACTATCTATGCATTCCCATTTTTTTGTTAAAGGGAATTTTGAAAAAGGATCGATTGCCAAATTTCTTAGTGGTGATTACAAAAAATGATTATAGACAGTACTCTCAACAAATAGAACATTGCCGTGAAGCATATCACATAACACTAAAATTAACGGGCCCTTCAATATCCATTCAATTCAACCATTAAATAAGAATCATTGATACCCTTTACAATGACTCGAAATGGGTACACAAATCATGATGATCCACACTACAATACAAATTGGGTATGTTAAATATGAACACCCATCTAAGCAACATAGGAAAGGGCATTCTCCATCCACCACCGAAACATGGGAAAAGGTATCATCATCATCACAACTAAAATGCTAAAACACTACCAACACCTACCCACTCCCTCCCTTTCTCTTTGCAACGTCGAGGATATATAATGGATTAATCACCACATACCATTATATTACTAATAATACATAAAATACAATACTTAAATCATTGGTCCCTAGGAACGATTTATGAATATACTTAGGGAGTATCTAACTAATATCTGGCCATTCGTTGTTTGCAACCCCCTACTTACTGTGTACAAAGGGCCCAACTATCCAATTCACCAAATCCTAACTAAATGTATTGAAAAAGATAGTATATGTTGAAAATGCAAAAACAATAAACAATCATCCTACAAAAGCTAACATCACAGCTAATAGATTCCAAAAAATTAAACTCTGATACCATGACAAGTGTGTTACCTCAAGATTTTGCACAAGTTGTGTCATGCTATCATCGTTTTGAACTTGTATTTCTCATTTTGTTAATATCCCACTTGAAAGATCCAAGTTGTGCCCTTATAATTTAATTTACCACACGTCAATGCGAAAATAAGCCAACATGGTTCTTTAAATGAAGATCAAAAACCCTTTCAGAAGGTTGAACGATCTTCTTATAATCTTAATTGATCCCCTTATTAGTATCGTTGTCCATGTTTAAGTGTTGTGATTTGTTTCTTTGACGAGGGCATGACAAAGAGGGAACATGCCAAGGGCACTGCCTTTGGACCCCATGAGGGGAGTTCCTCCTCAATCCCACTATGGGCTATTGCCTGCAGACAACTCTAGTTTTGATAAAGAAAATCACAAAAATTGTATTGAGCTGCCCCAAAAAAAATAGCACTTTCCCTTTATTTGGATAGGGAAAACAACATTTTTCAACATTTTTTGGTCTCCCAAATAATTGCATTCCATTTATACTTTTGATTTGCCAAGTCAATCCCAAACCAAAGTAATGCCACTATGATCAAAATATACTTATGTGTTCTCTATAATTATTTTTCATGCATCTCATGCATTATTTAAGTCCATTTTGTGCATCTATGTAATATTTTCATTTGCTCAGTCCCAAGTCCAATTCAAAATTATGGGCTGCTGAGTTCTTTGGCGAGTCCAAGTTTTCAAATTAATGATTCTAATGATTATAGGGTATATTGAAATGAAAATGAAAAGCATGTAAACTAGCGCTTGCACAGTTAGAAGGTGCAATGTTTACACCAATAGGAAAATTATTATTCTATTGGCATAGTCATATTATATGTATGGAGATTTAAAGCAACATTTTCATTTTTCTTCTGGCATGAGAACACTTTTCTAGCATGAACCCACATGCTCAAGATTGAATTTGTTGGGCTTGAAAGCCCAAAGGAAAAATTCTATCGACTAATCATTTGGAAAGTTTGGTAAAATATGTTTTGAAATATATAAAATTAAACTTTTAAAAACATGTTTAGAAATTTAAAATGCAGATTTTAGAACAACGTTTTGATAAACCCTCAAAGAAGTGAAAATGTTTGAAGAAACTCCATAAGAGTAATACATAAACTACTCAAAGCAAAACAACCAAGAAATAGGGCAGCAAAATCTTTAGCGTCAAAATCTAAACAAAAGAATGCCATTCACAATAGATCTAACTATTCATTTCCTTTGGGAGACAAAGTGCAACACTCATGAGATTAACTCTCCACATATCTTAAGGGAGACAAACTACTTAAAAGCAAAATTTATTTGTTCTCAGAGGAATGTAGCCTAAGAGAGACAAAATGTTTGAAATAAAATTTAATTGGTTTTCTTTTCTAGCTTTCATAAGACAAATTGTACAAACAAATATTTTTCTCATTTGTTGTAGTGTTGAAGTTCTCTATGTAATATAAGATACACTCTTACAAAGAAAAGAATAAAAAATAAAAATAAAATAAAAAACAAAAACAAAAACAAAAACAAAAACAAAAGAAGCAGTAACTTGTTTGTTTATCAAGCACCTATGAGCTCTCAGCCACCTGCTCAAACAAATTCTCTATCTGCAAAAGCAGTCTCCAATAACTTATAAAAAACAAAAACAAAAACAAAAGGAGCAGTAACTTGTCTATTTATCAAGCACCTATGAGCTCTCAGCCACCTACTCAAACAAATTCTCTATCTGCAAAAACACTCTCCAATAAAGTTCTTCAACTTCAGAAGTGATATGCACTGCATCCAAGCTTACCAATTTTCCAAACCAATCGACACAATACCCAACATAAGAAATTTCTTAAGGCCACTACCAACTATCACTTTTCTCCCAATGCCCATCTTCTCTATTGTTATGGCCATGGCAATCATCTTCCACAGACTGAAAAAAACTTGACATTATTGGAAATGTCGAAACTGGCAAAAATGTGCCATAAACACTATGCAACTCCAAGCCTATGTTAACAATATTCAAAAGATAGAATTCCATAAGAATCTTCTTAAACATATCAAAAGCTCAAAATGAAAAATACAACTAATACCTCAGTTGTAAATATAGGACTATTTGTTGAATAGTCAATAAGAAGCAAATTTTGTCCAAAACTTATTATTATTTCAATTTATTTCTGTCTAGTGGATGATTATACTCTATGAGAAATATGAAGCTTACATAAGGTACAAACCAAAGTATAAACTGCTACCACAATGACCACAAAAAAAATTATAAAAAACAAAGGTTGAACTCAGTTGAGATGAAATTAAGAGTTAGAAAACACAAAACAATAGTTATTAGTACCAGGATCAATGCCTGAAAACAAATCTCTAAATCATACACATCCCATCATGAAAGCATCCAACATCCAAGACAAGCATCTATCTACTTGTTCTCCCAACATGTATCAGAATGTAACTGTGTTACATCGATAATTATCAACTGCTTTTATCAACCTCAAAGATATGGTTAAAACTTAGCAATATCTGCATGTTCTAGAAAGTACTTAATTCTCTGTTTCAAATTTACAATAAGAAGAAAACACAATTAATATTACCAAAGTTATTGCAAATCCAAAATAAATTAAACAAAAAATGGAAAAAGATCTAAAGAGTAGCATAATTTTTGACAGCATGGCTTCTTGCTCTCATTCTCAAGTCATATGCTGCTGCTGAAATCCATGGGGATCACCATGATGTTATGGATTGGAAAACCCATACTGAAACCCAAGAGTTGCACCATACCCAAGACCCTTTGGGAACCCATGCATCTGGAAGCCAAAGAGAGATGGAAATAACCTAAAGCCCACAGACAATGTTAAATTCCCAAATCAAGCCACTGCCATTAGAGCAAGTATTGATTAGGGCCTGATGAAGGACTTCCATACTGCAAATTTATCTCTTCCATCAAAGCCTTACAATCAGGGCACTCTTGCATAAACATATCATGCCTCTTTCCCTTGTCGAAATTGACATTGTTGAACACCTGCTGTGCCATTGAGAAAGCAAGCAAACAACATGACAAATTGCTTGCCTTGGATGTGAGCATATGCTCTTCCACAACGGTGTAGTGCACTAGAGTGCCCACTTGCTTAAGGTTTCTTGCCATGATGTCTAGAATGTCACCATAATCATTGTAACCCTTGTCAAATTTGGATACACCATCGCCCACATCAACCACCACTCCTGCAAAGTCACACCCGAGCACCACTTGAAAACAAAGCCACAAATAAGGTATACTTACCAAACCATAAACAATAAGATCTAAACTATTATTTTCCTAGAGAGGCATGATGGAGCATACGAGAAATGACATAGGAAAAAACACATCAATGTTGCAATAGATTCCATGTTGCCATATTTTGAAATCCACAGAATCGAAAGCAATCGCAAGACTTTTAACCAAAACTTGGCCAGACCCTATATTTAGGGCAGGGAATTCCCCAAATTGTAGGACAACTATGGATCCATTCTTGTAAAACAAAAGTACTGGAACCCTAAATACTCACAAAGATGCATGTATGGATAAAATGTTGAGCAAACAAACTTATCTGCTCTTGGCATTTACAAAGCCCTGTATACCACAACAAAAAAAATTTAAATAAGACGAGCGAAAACCAATCTCCCTCTAGCCGCTGCTTCAATCTATTCACAGTAAATTAGAAGTAGATTTCATTATGAAATATTAAATGTGAATCAATTTTTTAAACGTGAGGTCGGAAACAACTAGCAGGAAACGGTTTAACAACTACTTGTATCCGACGTGAGACAGGTTTCAGACAGAAACCTCACACTATATATAGCCTATCGACTAATTAAATACATCAAGTTATTTAATTTAAATCCTTAAAGTCCTCTTATTTAATTAAATAACCCAAAGTTATTTAATCAAATGTCATATCACCTTCCCCTTTTCATTAAATCATTTTATTTAATGAATATTGTCTAAATCTCCTAATTGGCATTATTTGAAACTTTATTTATTTATCAAATTACTAGTAAATCTAATCCCCCCACTTGTAGAGGAATATTCCAAGGGAATATTTCTCTTTTGCACATTAAAACATTGTTTAAATTTGTTAGAACATAAGATTTCCCTCACCCATGAGAATACCCCAAAAAATATTATATTTTTTCACTCATTTGAAAAATAAAATATTCTTAGAAAGCTTTATGTGCAAATTAACTCAAAACTTGTTATGCAAGTTAACTTGTGACCTCTTGTACAAGTCAAAAGTGTGTTTGTTTGAAAGAATATTATCCCTTGATTAAAATCTCATCTTTCATTCTCATCTGTTGATGAGAATCCATGATCCATGCCTCCAACTTCTTTCATTTTTGACTATTGATTAAATTTTTTGATTTCAACCCTCCATTTATCATTTTTCCTCTTATAAATAGATCACTATTTGGAGACAAAATGATCCATCTTTTAACAACAAACTTGTGCTATTAAAATCATTTGCACTTGCACACACATTTAAACATCATTTTAGCTTTATTTACTTGCATATTAGCTTAAAACATTCATTAATGACTTCCATGATAACATAGATGCATACATTTAGCATATTTTGTAATTAGAAAATATCTTTTAATCTTTTGAATTTTGCATACATTTAACATATTTTGTAATTAGGAAATATCTTTTAATCTTTTGAATCTTGCATACATTTAGAGTAGATTTGCATACACCCATATCGATCATCTTAGCATAAATCATGTTAAAATAGCTTGCATCATATTTATTTAGCTTTAAATCATGTTTTCATACACATATATCAATGGTTTCATCAATTTTTCTTCAATAAAATTGATTGAAACAAACTCATTATCTAAGGGACTGGGAAATGGTCGCCATTCCACATCAATGCGACACCACTCCTCCCATAGGATAAGTTTCAATGTCTTAGATTAGAGGTTTGTCAACCTTTCATGATTTAGAATGTTAGTTTTAATGGCTTCTTTGTCTTTGTTTATAGTGAATGATATTATTGGGATTAATGCTTAGTGTGTTAAATATGCTTCAAATTTGTATGGATCGGGTGTAGTTAAGTTTCACTATGTCATTGGTCACATTTTGGCGCTAGAAGGAGGGCAAACTTTAATATTTTGTGTTTTTTTGGAGAAATTTTGGGTTTAATTTCTTAAATGCATGATTTTCCTTAAATTTTAATGAATTCTATATGATTAATCTTGCATAAAGATTGCTGGGTTTTGAAGATCTCATGTTTAGCTTTCCAAAACCTTTTGCAATTTCAAAATTGATCAAGATTTGAGTAAGTTGTCATTATTTCAAATTGCTGTCCATGATTAATTTTGCTATTTGTTTTTTTAAATTCTGGGTTTAATCTCTTAAATGCATGTTTTTCCTTAATTTTTAATGAATTCTATATGACTAATCTTGCAAAAGGTTTTGGGTTTTGAAGATCTCATGTTTAGCTTTCCAAAATATTTTACAATTTCAAAATTGATCAAGATTTGAGGAAGTTGTCATCATCTCAAGTTTCTGTCCATCATTAATTTTGCTGTTTTTTAAAAATTTTTGGGTTTAATCTCTTAAATGTATGATTTTTCCTTAATTTTTAATGAATTCTATATGACTAATCTTGCAGAAAGGTTGCTGGGTTTTGAATATATCATAATTAGCTTTTCAAAACATTTTATGATTTCAAAATTGAACAAGATTTGAGAAAGTTGTCATTATCTCAAGTTGTTATAATTTAAATTTCTAAAAATGTTTCTCAAACACTTGAAAGGATAAAATGAATTAGCTTCCGAAGTTGGATAAAATTGAACCAAACAACCTCACATTTGCTTTAAATTTTGACATGTGCTTTAAATTTTTGATTTCATTTGATTTCTAACATGTCTCTAACTTCTTGTTTTGGTTTTTAGACTAACTGAGTTTTGCAACTTTGGACAATACAACTTTTGGGGCAATTATAACCCATTTGTAATGCTTTTTCATTTTATGCTTTAGGACCTCACTAATTTTCATTTGGGTTTAAAAAGAATGCTCAAACGAGACTAAAATTGAACCCTCACTTCATCATTTTACTTTGGGCTTAAAATTGAACAAGGCAACTTAACATTTCGTTTGGTGCATAAAATGAATTCATCTTAGCTTTAGAGGTTAAAATGAATGAGTGCATAAAATGAATTCATCTTAGCTTTGATACATTTGTAGTGCGTATTCAATCCCCTTACGCTTCGTGAGATCTTGGGTGAAGAGAAACACTCCAAGTGTACTTCGTTGTTTGTATGCACTTATAGTACGCATCCAATCCCCTTGTGCTTTGTGCGATCTTGGGTGAAGAGAAATACTTAAGTACACTTTTATGCTTTGTGTCACCCTTAAGAAAGGACTTACTATGAGACACACCTCGCAACATGAAACTCATAGGCAAGTTTTTGCAAGCATGTTTATCGACAAAGCTATATTAAAGGTTGGAAAATCGCAAGAAAGTACCTTCTATCTTGAACTGTATAACATATTGCACCTAATACCATGCTTTAAGTGGAACAAGAATGGTAGTAAGAGTTTTAAGTGGCAAAGCAGGTGTATATATGATTGGGTGTTCTCGGTTTGTTACTAAGAGCCAAATTGTTTAGTTACCAAAAATCCTTAATGCTTGTTGGTTCTTCAGATCTTTAGGATTTTGAGATTTGGTGGTCCCGAGAAGTGTGTGCCATGGAGGGGAGTCACTGTCACCAAATCTCTAACTATTCGCATTGTCTTAGTGTTTGGAGAAATTTGAGTGGGGACTTAACAAGTATGGCCATTTCAACCTAGGATTATAAATGATTGTGAGTCAATATAATACTTTGCTTGGTTCCAAAACGTTGCAAACAAACATTCACAATCTTCCTCAAAATTTCAAACCCTTTGGTCTAAGTATGGATACCTTTTGAAATAGCTTTGATATTAATGCTTTTCCTAAGGATCTATATCCTTAAAGATCTCTAAATATCTTGACTTATATCTCAATCCATACTTCCCAAAGTCAACATAAGAAACTATGGCTTCGACCTCATGATTTTCACAAAATGGACCTTGTGAAATTTATGATGTTTTTGACATAGACATTTAGTTTGAAAACATAATAAAGACAAGTTTTTGTGGTAAAAGAAACTCATTAAGAAAGATAAATTGACAAATTAAACCCCACATGACCATTTGGCGACTAATAACGCCTGTTGAACAACCCGACCTTACACCCGCTATCATACAAGGAAAACATTGCAAACATTGAGTCCAAAATCATTGAGTTCTATTGTCAAAATTATTGAGTTCCATTATCCAAAATCATTGAGTTCTATTGTTAAAATCACTGAGTTCCATTATCCAAAGTCATTGAATTCTATTGTCAAAATCATTGGGTCCTATTTCCAAAATCATTTGAGTCCTATTTTACCAAAATCATTGAGTTCTTAGGGTTTGATAACTTTAGAGGTATAGCATTTTTCTCACTACCTTGGTTTTGCAAAACAAAGGTTCACTCTAGGTCAACATTGGATCAAACATTTCATCCATCCTTCATCATATTTCATCCTTCACTTCACCTATCTTTGTAAGCTTTTGAACACACTAACACTTTGGACTTATAAATTTATCAAACCAACCCCTAACTTAGCTACTTTGTATGTTAAATGAATCATTTTCCATGCATTTGGTTAAGTTAGTTATCATATTTGGACTAGTTAAGCTTGAAGGTCACGAGTCTACCCTAAAGATTCACAAGTTCATAAACATCCTTTATCCAAACATCAAACAATCAAACTTAAGTCAAAAGTGTAGTCCCAAAATGTTTGCAAAGATCACTTCCCATATCATTCACCTTTTCATCCCCCATTATCATCATTGCTCCAAAAAGACTTAGAGCGTCCCTTCTAACTAGATTTGAGTCAACTAGAGAGTTCAAATATTACAAATCTCAACATAACTCTCCCATAAGTGAACCAAAATTTATGGAAAAAACAAGATCACAACACAAGAGAATCATGGAGAAAATAAAATTTACATTCACCTCAAGTGATCCCAATCCCCAAGAATTTGATCCAAGAAGTCAAGTTACCCGTCACAACAACCCTCGTCTCCATCAGGGTCGTATGAGGTAGATGTCACGAACAATCCATTTGGACTTACTAGGGAAGAAATTATGGAACATCAAGCCTTAGAAAACATGGCTCCAATTTCCCCATCTTTTGTTGCACAATCGTTGACATGAGGCTTGACTTCATCTACAATTCAACCAACTCCATCCCTCGGCCAAATCAACCCTTAACATTCAGTCTTGCAACTCGGCTAGGACTCAACCTTGGTCTCACTTCATGTCTAGGAACAAACACAACTTTGGGTATTCACAAAACGACCATTCGATTATCCACCAACCTTCCCCAAAACACAAGCTGGACACCAACATTTGACAAACCACTTACATTCCACGATGTAACAATGAACTCAAAATTTTCAGTGCAACCATCTTCATCTATCACCACAAATATCCCAAGTATGCCTAATGTTACACAAGTTAATGTGAACCAAGTGCCTCAAGTAGGACAACAAGGGAAAGTTAACACTCACACAAAGTCAACCCTTGACAAGTGGTTCCAACAACCCCATCGACACATTGAAACAAGTGGTTACCCAAGCTACTCAAGTTAATCCACCATCCACGTCCACCCCATCCATCATCAACCTGAATCAAAACAATCCCTTGGTGATGAATCCCATCAACCCAAGTAACACTTTGTCCACATCCCTAGCACAAGGAAATTCTCAAGGCGTTGGACAAGGGAATTTTTTCAATCAATGGATTCAAGGTCTTAGTATGTCATTACCATCGCAAAAACTAATTACACCTTCCTCATCTTTCCCCATGGTCCCTTTTACCTTGCAAAATCAAATGGGACCTCACACTTACATTCCTTCATCTCAATCCACTATTCTCCAAGGAATGTTGAGTCAAGGGAACCTCCAACCTCTCATCACCAATCTGCAACCTAAACAAAACATCAACACCCAAAACCCATCACAGATGTCCCAACTATTGATTGATCCTACATTGCAAGCACATGCTTTAGCTTTACAAAAAATACACCAGGCTTATCAACAAGCCGTCCAACAACAACAACAACAAAAATCATCCTTAGTAGCACAACAACAAAAAAAAGTAGCCTTAGTAGCACAACAACAACATCAAGCAGTCTTAGTAGCACGACA
Organism: Sequoiadendron giganteum; assembly: GCA_007115665.2. Taxonomy (NCBI): domain Eukaryota; kingdom Viridiplantae; phylum Streptophyta; class Pinopsida; order Cupressales; family Cupressaceae; genus Sequoiadendron; species Sequoiadendron giganteum. Next base: position 544,461,132 of record CM021101.1, read on the forward strand.
ACAACAACAAGAAGCAACCTTAGTAACAAAACAACAACAAGAAGCCCAAAAAGAAGTCTTATCAACACAACAATAACAACAAGCCCAACATCAAGCCATAGATGCACAACAACAACAAACCCAACAACAAGCTCAATGGTATGCCCAACAACAAGCTCAACAATATGCCCAACAATAACAATTTCTTGTACAACAATAAAAATAGGGTTTATACTACAACCCTCAACAAAACATCGTCAACCCAAACACATTGGGAGAATATACACCTCCACCACAATCACATTCACAATATCCTACACCACCATACACACCATACAACACCTCATCATATCAGAATCCCACATACAACGCATCCACCATCCCACAATATGCAACATATGTTCCTCCACTAAACCCACAAGACGATGTAACATCGCAATTTAAGGCGTTGACACAAGAAATGTAGGATATCTAGATGGGAAAAATGAAGAAGCCCCATACACAACAAAACCTATGTCCATATCTATTCGATCGAAACATCACAATGATACATTTCCCTCCCAATTTTGAGGTTCCCAAATTTGATAAATACAAAGGGAGAGGAAGTCCTATGGACCATGTCAAAGAGTTTAACATCATGTGTATGGAGGTCGCCTATAATGAGTCCTATTTGATGCATCTCTTCTCATCAAGTTTAACAGGTCTTGTCATGGATTGGTTTTCTCAATTTCCTCCAGGTATCAAAACTTTCCAAGAAATCATTAAAAAATTCATAGATCACTTCTCCTTTAATCTTGACATGGACGTAAGCTTAGAAGAGTTATATACTCTCAAACAAAACAAAGGAGAATCTTTTACCAATTTCTCGCAACAATGGAGGAAAATAGCTAGTAAAAGCAAGTGGCCACTTCTCGACAAACAACAAGTGGGGATCATCATAGCAAATGTTGATCTAGATCTATCCTTCCACTTGAAGATGCAGTGCATTACCACTTATGGCGAGATTGTACCTAGAGCCCTCAACATCGAGAGAGCCCTAATCTCACAGGGAAACACACAAGTGTATAAAGACAACCACCCATCCACTAGTTTTAATGACGAGCCCCTCTATTAGGCCAAGAACAAGAATGTTACTAGTGATGGTGTTGTTGATGCAAAGGTGGTCTTAACTGCTCCTAGGCAAGCAAACACCCAAACCATGAATACACAACAACCATACACATCATAGTCGAATAATCAAACAACAATCAATGTTGCAAGCACTCAACATGGAAAACGACGAATGAATAGTGCTCCTAAATGACAATTCACTCACTTGGGGGAACCTATGGAGGATGTGTTGAAAAGTTTGATACAGTCTAATCTTATCACACTCCCAAATTTATTAAAATATCAAGAGCCACAATTCAAACCTCATAGCTATAGAGAAGATCATTTTTGTGAATTTCCCCGATATAAAGGTCATAACACACAAAATTATTTTAGACTCAAACATCTAATAGAAGATCTTATTGAACAAGGAGACATTCATGTTGATAAAAAATTTGGGAATGAAAATCTGAAAATTTACACAAACCCTATGCCTGATCATACAAAAACAAAAGATTTAGGAAAGGCATCAACCTCAAAAAACATAAACAACACTCACGATACCAAGGTGGGACATATTTATTTATCACAACATGAGGAATCAAACACATATTAAGATACTATTTTAAAACAAAGTCTAAACCCATCAACAATGTTTAGTACTATTTTATACCATAATGACATCAAGTGGATATCAGATTGTGATATCTCTCCCATATATGACTCAATGATTAGGCATGTTGAAGAAGTTCCAAACGAGCAAGAAATATCCCTTATTGCACCCACACCCACAAAATGTTGCAAAAAGTCTTTTTCTGATGATATATCATCCACCCAAGGATCATATCAAGAAGAAGCTCTTGAGGATAATGAAAAATAATTCAAATCAAGTGAAGATCAAGAACCCTTATCCCTAGAGTTTCACCAAGAGCTAAGGGACATCTTCCAAACCATTATAAACTTCAAATAATTCCCTGATATCACCCTTGAGATGTTTCTTTTTGATGGACATATAGACGTTCTTCATCTAAAATATGAGTCTCACACTCTTGATATTCCTACAAAAGAGCAAGCAACGGTCAAGATTCTTGATTCTTACAATGATTGTGCATCATCGACATATTTTGAGTCAACATCAACATCTTTTGAAGCAGTATCAACAGAAAACGATGTCATAGAACTGGAGAAAATAGTTCGTATTCCTAAACAACAAGAATCCATAGCAATATAATGTGTTCACGACAAGTCATATTCAGTGACTATAGATCAAAGGATACATTATCAGGACAAAGGATTAGGTATTGATAGTACCTTCACAACGCCGATGGAAATTTTGTCTACAACAAACATCAACATATTGGGCATGAAGAATCCTTATGATGAAAATACTATCAATGCTACAATTAGCTGTATCATGAGTTGGCATTCACCCATCATCTCCTACACAAACTGGGACCAACGTAAAAAGAAGAAATCCTATCTAAGAAAGGAAAAGATCATAAAAGAAAATGAAGTAGTAAAGGAAAAAGGACACACCAAGTAGAAATGGATATTGAAGAAAAATAAAGAAAATCATCCCTCCAAAGCTCCACTAGTTAAAGAAACCATGGGGCAAAATCAAAATGGGAAGTGTATTCATCAAAAGAGTCCTCAAATACAAAAGAAAAATTCTCAAGCAAAGAATAAAGTATATATAGTGGTTGGTCCTAATTCCATGAAAACCTCTGTTCCCACCGAAAATCGCTCATCTTCCCAAGTTTGGAGAGTCAAAGGTTCCAAACCATTAACCAATACATATCATATTCCTTCATACATGTCACCGTCCACTCCATTCATGATATCCAATTCTCAGATTGATCGTGTGTTGGCAGCTAATCTTCATCATAAGGATTCTAAAGGTACCATATTATGATGTGCACACATAGACAAGGTTAATTCCGGTATCCACAAGGAAAATCAAAGTTCTTGAAAATTGCATTCATGTGCTCATATCTTACAAAGCAACTTCTTCAAGTAGGGTATCATTGGCACGTTATGACTGTGGCCTCTACATCAGTTCCACCAGGTGGTTCAACATGAGTATAAACTTTCAAAAAAATAAAAAAATAAAAAAATCAAGAAAATAGTAAAAATAAAAACCGTCTTCCAATGGAAACCACTATGATAGCACTTTGGGCAAGTACTATGATGAAAACCTAGAAAACATGCATCATGAGTAGAATCAAGCGCCTATATGATCCTTCTCATACAAAAAAATTTCATCCTTGTCATGATAAATCCAATGTTCCTTCCATCCATACAATCCAAATTTATTGAGATATTCTAGTTTATCTTGATCTTGACAAAGATTCAGTGTGTACTTCAACTCTACTCATGGAAAAATATTGACAAACTCTTTACCATTTTATCTCATGAAGTCCCATAGCCCATATCTAGCATGATAAAACTCTATCAAATTCTTCACATATATATTATATATCTTAGTTATTCATTACATTATGAATAATTGCTAGACACTGGGGGTAGGTTATTGCACTCTTGTTTTCAAATAACTCTTGATCCATGCCTTTTATCTCACAATGTGCATTGAAATCATCATCTAGGTATCATTTACCTCAAAATATCATAGAAAATCCCAAAAAAAATCGTAAAATGTTTATCATAAAATCCAAAAACATTCAAAAAATTGTACAATTAAAATCCAAAATATCCAAATCTCATCAAAATCCCTAAAAAGGTCAAAATATAAAAAATTCAAAAATAGCACTTTGTTGTTGAACTACGGGTCTTTGAGCTTGAATGTAGGAAAGACCATCATTGATGTGCCTCCGAGACACCCTAGGTTAGTCCTCTAGGAGTCCATCATAGTAAACTAACATTCCATCAATTGTTAATATCTCATTGTTAAATAAGTGAAGTCAGTCGAACTACGTGGTCTCTGTGTGTATAACGTAGGCAAGGTTTGATCAAATCTCAAGGCCCCTAGGATAGGTCTTTTAGGTTAGGTTCTTGGCCAGAAAACTTAGAAAACCCCTAAACATTCAAATGCCAAAAAACCTTAAACATTCAAAATTTCGAAAAACCCCAAAACATTCAAAAATTGAAAACAAAAAACTGAAAAACATTGAAAAACTCTAAAAAGCCTCAAATAATCGAAAACCAAAATATTCACACAAAATTTTTAAAAGACCAAAAACAACCTCAAAACATTGAAATATTTAGAAAAAAACCAAAACCATCCATCCCATTTTTCTTTCACTTGCAATAAACCTTCACCCATTATAAATCGATCATCACCTTCAACCTTTGGCAAAACAAGTGGAAAAAAGTGTCACAAGTCGTAAAGTGAGACCCTAAGTGTCAATCTAAAGTCTAGATCATAGGTAAATGCGTTAGTGAAGTTTGTATCAATGAATTATCATAAAGCTCATCATCCTACATCAACCATCTGATCAACATGTCCTAGGATGTATCCTTCCTATGATGGATATCGGTATCATAAATCACCTTAGCTAAATTTAAATTGATAATGGATATAGATGACATTGACTGTTTGTCTTTGATCTTTTCTTCTGATTTATGTTAATGACCTATTTTGAGGACCTCTCGATGATGTCTATCAAAATAATTTAGAGAGAAATGAATGGGGCATCGATCATTATCTTTCGTTTTCTTTGCTTGTGGGTATTCTTGTAAAATAATCTTGGCACATACTTGCTTAGTTGTATGTAGGGAGGTTTGGAGTATATTTTTGACTATTGTGTATGCTTTGGCCTAATGTATTCTAAACTTCTAACTTACATTCCAACGAGGTTTTTGTATGTCAAGATGTGAATAAGAACTATCCTTCTATTTACAGAGTCAAAGTCCATTACACTAGATACAACACCATCTTGGTTATTATTACCTTGATGCATTGTGTCTATGTGTTATATCAAACAATAAGGAACAACGAAAAAATCCCAATCCCAAGATATAAGAAAATCGTCATCATCATCATGATGCATCACCATCTCTAATAAAGTCTCGATGGATCATGGAATTGTTGGACTTCTGAATCAATCTCAAATCAATGGTTAATCAATATCCATTTCATTCTTCCATACATCTTATTCTTCTATCTTTACTAACATTTCTATCCGAGCATCAAATCTATGTGATTCTCATCGAAATATACGTGAGGCTACCCACAACCGATGAGTGTCTATACATCATGAAATATGTCTACATCAATATCTGAGCTAACACAACAACAATCTCTCTTCCAATGGGTCATGGTGGGACATCTATATCATCTTCATCTCAACCATTTGAAAATTTGCAGCTCTTTGATTCAAAAGCAACCTGAAATCTCAGGCATAAGTTTGATTTTTACCTATCATGAGCCCGATCGGAACACTTTATTCTCTGATTGATCTCTCGAGGGGACAACCAACCATCTTTCCATCATATTGATCATTTCAAATCATCTAATAGACTTTGTTCCTAGCCTTGCTAGAAAATATTGATCAAATTATCAAATCAATCATCATTGGGATATATCTTTCCCTACCAATCTTCATGTTATTCAATACAATCCTTGCATTGTTGTGAATGCTCAACAACAATATCAATCAATCAATCAGATCAATCAACTTTAGCTTGACTATCATCTCAAAGAGATTATCTCAATCCATTTCTACATCATCATCATCATCAAAATCAACATAAAAAATAACATTAGTTTTTGAACCAATGCAACAAGTACATTGCTTCAAAGAGGGAAAAAATGTGGACACTTAAAAATGTCTCGATGGATCACGTTGGCTAAATAAAATTATTTCATCCTAAAACCCATCATCTTTTCGCTTAATTGATTAAATTAGTCTAGCTATTTAATTAATTGTCTTATTTTCATCTATTAATCTAATTGGCCTAATTAGGTTAATTCATCTCCTTTCATGCTACCATTTCATCTTATTAAATTAAATACATCAAGTTATTTAATTTAAATCCTTAAAGTTCTCTTATTTAATTAAATAACCCCAATTTATTTAATTAAATGTCATATCACCTTCCCCTTTTCATTAAATCATTCTATTTAATAAATATTGACTAAATCCCCTAATTCGCATAATTGAAACTTTATTTAATTATCAAATTACTAATAAATCTAACCCCCCCACTTCCAAGGGAATATTTTTCCTTTGCACATTCTTCTAAAATAAATATTTCCTTGAAATATTCCTTCCCCTTTTGCACATTAAAACCTTGTTTTAATTTGCTAAAATATCTATTTCCCTCACCCATGAGAATATCCCAAATAATATATATATTCTCCTCACTCATTTGAAAAATGGAATATTCTTACAAAGCTTCATGTGCAAGTTAACTCAAAACTTGTGCAAATTAACTTGTGACCTCTTGTATAGGTCAAAAGTGTGTTTGTTTGAAGAAATATTAACCCTTGATTAAAATCTCATCTTTCATTCTCATCCATTGATGAGAATCCATGATCCATGCCTCCAATTTCATTCATCCTTGACCATTGATTAGCTTTTTTGATCTCAACCTTTCATTTCTCATTTCTCCTCATATAAATAGGTCACTATTTGGAGACAAATGGATCCATCTTTTAACAAACTTATGTTGTTAAAATCATTTGCACTTACACTCACATTTAAACATCATTTTAGTTTTATTTACTTGCATATTAGCTTAAAGAATCCATTAATGGCTTCCATGATAACATAGGTGCATACATTTAACATATTTTGTAATTTGGAAATATCTTTTAATCTTTTGAATCTTGCATACATTTAGAGTAGATTTTCATACATCCATATTGATCATCTTAGCACAAATCATGTTAAAATAGCATGCATCATGTCCGTTTAGCTTTAAATTGCGTCTTAATACACATTTATCAATGGTTTCATAAGTTTTCTTCAATAAAAATGATTGAAATAAGCTCATTATCCAAGGGATTGGGAAAGGGTCACCATTCCACAAAAATGCGACACCACTCCCCCAATAGGATAAATTTCAATGCCTTAGATTAGAGGTTTGTTAAGCTTTCATGATTTATAATGTTAGTTTTAATGGCTTCTTTGTCTTTTTTTTACAATGAATGATCTTATTGGGATTAATGCTTAGTGGGTTAAATATGCCTCGAATTCGTATGGATCGAGTGTAGTTAACCTATACTATGAGATTAGTTATAGATATAACTTGCATGATATCAAAGATGAATTATTATTGCATGGAATTGTGAAAAACAACACATGTACTTTAAATATGCATAAAATGGAGAATAATATTGCATGTGCATTAATATTGAGTAAAATTTGAGAAAAATCATGTCAATAATCAAGTTGCATTTCAATAATAAATTTTGCATGTCTATAATCTAGTTGCATGCTGATGATTAAATTGCATATCAATTATATATTTTACCATCATTATGCATGAAAAAGGTTGAAATAATGAAAGATGTTCATATAATCATTTGCATGAAAAGAAAGAGTATTTATTTTTATGATTTTTGGATATGCATGTTATTCTATGTGCGATTTGGGTTTACCTTCTGGGATAGGGTTTCAAATATGGGCCAACAAAGAAGGATGATTCTCTTTTCAGGATCTACCAATTTATTCTAGTGCTTTGGCCAAAGTCATGTGTTCATTGAAATAGATGAAAATTACCTAGCAAATTTATTTAGATGATCCTCTGCCATACCCTGATAGTAGGGCATTGCGTGTTTTTGATAGAAATTCATGTAGATATATTAGGTTGTACCGATATTCCCTCGTGATTTTTGTTTTTAGGTTGCTAGGTACTTCATGCAGAGTCAAGTGTTCTTCAAGTAGGAAGAATTCAAGGAAGCTAAGCTTCGTGGTTCGGTGGAAAAGTGACTAAGCCATATTCTTGTCTCTTGACTTGTAGATGATTGAGGGTTGGTGGTGGTCAAGACTATATTGTATATGTCCTCACATTGTTCTTATATCATTGATTCTATTTTTACTTCCAAATTGTATATTTAGATGACTACATAGCATAAGAGCCTGAATTGTACTTTTGTATATCAGATATTATGTTCTTTTATTTGGATTATACACTACACCTATGAGGTTGTGTTATGTATCTAATGAATTTGTTTCATTTTTATTCCATGTTTATGAGATAATGCTATTATTTATTTTTCGTGAGATTATTTTGGGACTCGACCCTTACATTTGGTATTAGAGCCATGTTTAACACTAGGGCCTTTTTCTACTATGCTAAGATGAAAAACTTGATGCAGTTCATTTGATAATCAACCATGGTGCTTGGTGCGTGATAGCTCAAGTGCTTGCTTTGGTGAGTCAATGCTTGGATCCTTGCATGGGTGCCTTGGGTGGCATTTAGTGATTTAAGTGTGAACCAACTCGTACAGTATGTGTGAGGAGAAAGAGTGCCTCCTAGACCTTAATGCATTTGACAGGGATGAGAAGATACCTCTAGGTGAGTCTCCTAAGTGGGGAATGATCACTCTTTGATGCGTTGCTCGCTATGTGAGAGCTTTGGTTGGGTATTTTCATGTGTGATTGTGATGTTGGTAGAAATTATTGTTGTCATTTTTCCCTTGCATGATATGTTTGAGAAATATTTACTTTTGAGGATTAGTTATGCCCTTGAGTTTATGAGAAGTGCTTTCATGAGTGGTTAGTATCTCGATGTCTTGATTATGTTAAGTATGAGTGTGTAGTGGTCCTAGTTATTTTATGTGTCCTCTTTGAATGCGTGTATATGGATGCATTGATTGGAATTTGTGTTAATGTTTTGGCTCATTATAGAATTATGAAATATTTGATGTGACTTATGCATTGAAAGTAATTTGGGCATGCCATATGCTTGAGTTGTAAAAATGTGCTCTTCTGATAATGTTGCCTATGGTGCATTGTGTATTGCATTCTTAGTGAAGTATCATTATATATGTGAACTAATCATGTAAGTGCATGAATGGAATGTTGCATTATCATAATAGAACATTTGGGTTAATGAATTATGTCCCCAAATCATGTTATACCTAGGATTCTCATAAGAACCTAAATAGGTATTTGACATTATTTTTTCACTTGCATTGGATGCATGTTTAATTTTTAAATGCAATTATGCTTATTAGGAGCATTATGCTAGTTTGTCTTAGAACCTCGGTTGTAATGTGCCATATGAATGAAATTGATGTCATTTTATTTAGTATATAGTAGTGATGCATGATGTGAGTAATGTGTGTGTCATTGCATTGTAATTGTAAATTCCTTGTGAAAGTGGTACTTGGGTGAAGCCCTACCCTTGTGCGGATATAATGTGTGGATGTCATAGTGAACCCTGCATATATGCTTTCTTTTGTTATAATGTGGACATGTCTTGATAAAGTGCATTTGGATAGTGTGGTTCTCATTGGTATGGATGAGTGAAATTGGTGAGTTAAGTTTGTATTATGTTTGAGCATTCCATCTCTAATGCACTTTGGATGTTGTACTCCTAAGGTGTCATGTAGCCTTTACTCACTCAAATGTGGCTAATATTAGTCACTCAGTTCATGTAATCATGTTTTCAAAGTTTGATGCTTTATTTTGGTTATTGATGAATTATCTAATTGATTATGGGTCGACATTGAATTTTTATTTTTCTTATGAGCGGTCTAGTCACCAAATTTTCCATCTATCTATTTAGTGACCCTTGGTCACATTTGATTCAATGTTTCGATTAATCTCATTTTACTCTTATTGTTGGAATTGATAATTCCCTCTCTTGGATTGTATTTTGTCTTTGTGGTGGCTATTCTAAATGTTTGAAATTGTTGGTCATGTTTTATGTAACGTTTTGTTCCCTACCATGTTCATAACAAACCCCTGATAGAATATACAAGGGAGTGAATGACAAAAAATATGCTATATCTTGGTGTTTGTGTTATTTTCATATTGCATCAAAACTATTGTTCAATATGAAATAGAAATAGATGTTGTGAGGTGTTTGAAATGTTTTGTGAAATGCTTGTATTCATATGGTTTCTAGCTTTGAGTGATTTTGATGTGTGTAAACATCTTTGTCCTTGGAATTGAGTGAAGTGTATTCAAATATTTGTATGAAAATGTTCATAGAATTATATTTTCTCTTTAAGTGAATTTAAATTTGTGGATAATTGTGTTTGCATCGTGCCTAAATTTATTTTCTAGATGGTTGGGTGTAATCTAGTCTACTAACTGGGTGTGCTCTTGCTTATCTTGGATTTGCTTGTTGGGGTCTTGTGACCATGTTTTCTTGTGCCTTGACATTAGTTGGGTGTTTGTTGTGGCGTACTTGGCACCAAAAGCCATGTTATTTGATAGCGTGAAGACACACATTGTGTCAATTAAGATGAAATTTCCATATCTACATATATGTTTGTCATAGTGTAGGTTATGAAGGTGCATTAGTAAGCGCTTCAACACATATTATTGTGTTGTTTTATTATATTATATATATACCCTTGTTAAGTTTCCAATTAAGGTTGTCCTAGTGGTGTTGGGAGTTTCTTCTTGGTTGTTTAGTAGTGTTCTTAGTTTAAGGCTAGAGGGAGATGTAGTTTTAGTTTGAGGAATTGGCCATATTGTGTATTCTTTGGGAGAATACTTAGTGGTTGAACCCTGTAGTGGTTGTTGGTTTTGTTTCTGATCATGATTGCATGATCTTGTTGAGTTGTTTAACCCTTAGGTGGGCCATAGTTGAGCATCATGATAGTGAAGATATGAGTTTTTCTCTCATGCTTTGTGTTCAATTGCTTCCTTAGTAGTTGCTGTATGGGTTTTGAGTTGCAAGCCTTATTGTTGGGAGTGCTCATGCCTTTCAAAAGTAGTTTCCTAGATTCTTTCCTCTAATAAACCTTGTGTTGTTCCTAGTTTCACATTGAGAAGTTAACGTGTTTAAGACATCCTTGTTTTTTCCAAGTGGTAATGAAGAAATTTGTGAGTGTGCCATAGTTAGAAGTGAGGCAAGCTCTTGTTGAGCATGGAGGTGAGGTAGTGTTACCTCTGGTCTTGTGTTGAGGAAGGTCTGACAAGCTTATGAGCCTTGTCATTGGTTGTGTTAGTAGCTAAATTGAGTTCTTAGCCATTATGGTAGTCCTAGAGTAGAACCTTGATGGCTTGTGGTTTGTTGGAGCTAGTTTTCGGTTCTTGCCATTGGTTCTAGTGGAAAATGGTGAAGGTATTATGATCTCTGAGGTGGTTGTGCACCTAGTGGCAGGTGGTCACTTAGCTTGTGCACCCCTGGAGTCACATGTTTTGTGCTTAGACTTGGTGAGGTCTAGATGATTGATTTGCGAGTATGATATGTATTTGAAGGATCACGTACCAGGTGTACCTATCCTTGCTTGTGGAAGATCCAAGAGTGGTGTTGATGGATCCCACTCAAATTATTGATAGGCGCAATGTTAAGTTGTGCAATAGAGATATTGTGCAGTATAAGGTTCAGTGGGACCAATTTTTTGTGGAAAGTGTTGCATGGGAGAATACATAAGATATAGGCTATTCTTTCCTCATTAAGTGCTTAATTTTGAGATGTATATTTTTTGTGAAATCAGTGTGATACTCATATGTTTTATTGTATGTCTTATAAGACATTGGGACAATGTCTTTTCCTAGTGGGGAAGGATGTCACATCTTGTTTTTCTTGCACAAACTTAATTAATAAATAAACAGAACTAGTTAAGAATATTGGTTGAATATCTTATGATTGTTTGATTATGGATAAATGTGTTTTTAAATTATATATTTTAAAATGATTGAAATTGAAATGGAATCGGAGATGAGTTGCTATGTGCTTTGGCTATGGTTTTTATGGACAATCCTATTGACGTAAATTTGAGTGCGAATGAGTGCAAGAACGTGTCGAAGGTGAGAACATGGTTGAGGTAGAGGTATCCTAACCGTGTTGTTGCTTTTGTGTGTTATGATTTAAATTGATAATTATGTTTTATGGTTATGTAATGAAAATTAAATTATTTGGGAAAATTAAAAATATGCCATATGATTATTATGTTTTTAAAAATCAAAGCTCATTCGAGTGTTTTTCCACCTGTACGATTGTCAGAAGCGAAATTGATGGGGAGAAAGGAGGGGTTCTCCATGCATTTTTATAAGGAGAATGGCTTCTACACAGGGCATGGGATTATGGGCGCACAGGTTCTGCTGGGTTGCCGCGACTTGGCTATTTGCGCAAAAATTATGACAAGGCAGAAGCAGTTACTTTTACCATGTACGAAGATGGATCTCCTAATCAGGGCTAGCTCTTCGAGGTGCTCAATACTCCCGCCTTGTGGAATTTTCCTATTGTTCTTGTCAGCCAGAATAATCACTATGGAATAGGGACTGCAAAATATCCTACATACAAGCGAGGAGATTATACTCTTGGACAATTTTTTTTAGAATATTAAGATCTAATATTTTCTGTTTTAATCATATACCTCTAATAATTAAGGTACATGAGTCTCCTCAATTCTCCTATACGCTTGTAAATCCCCATGGTCTCCAATTTATGAAATGGACCAATTGGATATATATACTTCTCCCTTACTAACATAGCTGATTTTTTTTTAAAATCAGAAAAATATCCTTACAATCACAAAACAACTAAAATAAGAATGGCATTTTCAAGACCTCTATGTTTTCTTCTGTGTTTTTTGAAACTATGTTATGGATATGATTCTTTAATTTTTAATCAGCATATCAAAAATATACTCCTAGTTAGATACATATATATATGTATACAAACTTATATATATACTATGTTAAAATAATAATGGAACATATATGTCTCACATATTATGAACTAATTTATTATGGATATAACCTGAATAACATCAAAGATTAGTTAGTATTACATGAAATTGTGAACAACAATACATGTACTTTAAATATTGCATGAAATGAAAAATAGTATTTCATGTGCATTAATATTGCATAAAATTTGAGAAAAATCATGTCAATAATCAAGTTGCATGTCAATAATCTAGTTGCATTTCAATAATCAAGATTGCATGTCTATAATCTAGTTACATGTCAATGATTAAATTGCATGCCAATTATATATTTTCCATCATTATGTAGGAAAAGGGTTGAAATAATGAAATATGTTCATATAATCATTTGTATGAAAGGAAAAAGTATTCATTTTTATGATCTTTGGATATGCATGTTATTCTATGTGTGATTTGGATTTACCTTCCAAGATAAGGTGTCGAATATGGATCAACAGAGAAGGGCGATCCTCTTTTCGAGATTTACTAGTTTATTTTAGTGCTTTGGCCAAACCCATGTGTTTATTGAAATAGATGAAAGTTACCTAGAAAATTTATTTATATGATTCTCCACCATATCTTGATAGTAGGACATTGCATGTTCATGATAAAAATGCATGTAGATATATCAGGTTGCACTGGGATTCTCTCTTGCTTTTTATTTCCAATGTGCTAGGTACTACGTGTAGGGTTAGGTATTCTTCGAGTAAGAAGAATTCCAAGGAAGTGTAAGATTCGTGGTTGGGTGGAAAAGCACCCAAGCCATGTTCTTGTCTCTTGACTTGCAAATAATTGTGAGGGTCGGTGGCAGCCAGAGACTATATTTTATATGTTTAAGAAAGAAACGTGCCAAAGCACCATGAGGTTAAAAATATTACATGTAAGATGAGTTCTTTTATTTTTTATTTTCTTCTTCCAATGATGTGATAATTTCAAGGTTGAAGTGTGGATTGTTTCTTAAAACCCCCTTTTCAAGCTACACTTCTATGTAAGAACCATCAAAACAAAATTGACTCAATATGAAGTTATTAAGTACTTGCACATGCTCAATATTCATCAAGTTTCCAAATAAAGTGAAAAAATATGTAGTTGTTTTGAAATAATCACCTCACACAAATATCAAGGCTATGGATGATAGGTTGAATCACACATCAAGCTAGAAGGAAATAAACATACCAAATTTCTATGAGGTTAAAAAACACACTACATAAATATACCTCTAGCCATGTAAGATATTTCAATCTCTCAAATAGATACCTCAAAAAAACTCACTATGCTAAATACTCATCAAAGCAAATAAGGAGGAACATAATTATATCCCAAATAGAACACCAAAGGTTTTTATCTTTTCTATAGGCATGGAGATTATATACCTTGATTTATTATCCAAAATTAACTTATATGTAAACATAGTATCTTTATTGATATATTTAGTAGGAAGGTGTGCACCTTGAATTGCATCTCATTTTGTAAGACCCAAGATGACAACAAAAATATTAATGAAACTATGCATTGGGTGAGGCCATATAAATTTGTATAGACAAGAGATTTGTTAATACCCCTAAGAAAAGGACATAAATCAATAGAGATTGCTACTATTATATACATTCCTCATTATTTGAGAGGGATAATTTTGTTTGTAGTTCAATTAATTCTATAACCACAAGCACCTAGTGCTTTTGTGTAGTTCTTATTTCAAAGCATTTTGGAGCGAAAAGAACCAATGTTCTTAGATTTTGGATGAATTAGATGATCTAATTTATCAATAGGTTGATCATTATTAATCTACATATCATTAATTTTTTTTTAAATTGCCATCAAAATAAATTTGTTGTTAGGAATGAATGCAACGTGTCCTTTCAAATCTTTGACATATTATTAGGTGCATTTTTAGTAATCTATATATCATTAGAAGAATTTAAATCATCATCAAAAGAAATGTTTTTGTGAGGGATAATTCAATAACATGTCCTTTAAAATACTCAACCTTCATTGTTTGTTATAATATGCAATAGCATGCCATTTTAACTCCTTAAACTTTGTCATTTGTTGCAATATTTAAAAATTACCATAGCCATGCATTAATAGTCACATTGGTGCATGCCATTTACTTTGGAAAGGCAAGAGAATTTTAGAGGTTTGTCTTAAAAGTCATTGTTTGTACAAATTACTAGAAGCAAGGGAGCTAGTGGTAACTACTTAGAATTTGTTAGGTTAGTATCATTTATAATAAAGTTATTAGGTATTGATTCCACCTTTTCTAGGTAAATTAATTGGTAATTTTGTAGCCCTAAGACCTAGAACACCATACATATTATTGATAATTTTACTTTGAATGAGGGCCTTCTTTGACATTGTTAACAAATAAGGAGTTATTATCAACAATATTTCATTTCTTGCTCTATCAACATTATTAAATAAAGAGATATGCTAGGCCATACAATGAGAGAATCTAAAATAAACTATCTATTATTGTCATTCCTATTTGGGTTGTATCTCCATGTTTTAAGTTTTTTCTTAATGTTTTCAAGATTTTAAAAGCACTTTCTCTCATGACTTTTCATATTGAATTGACAATAATCATGGGTTTGTTCCTCACTCAATCATCATTACTAGATCTATTATGATTCCCCTACTTTCCATTATGTTTTCATCCATTCGACTATAAAAAGTGATGTGGAAACTCTTCATCCCAATATTTCAATTCATTTATTTTTTCTAATTTCTCCATAAATTTGATGCATGAACATCCACAATCATCGGCAATCTTGCATCAACTACAAATATTTCTTTGCTTTGTTTTGTATTTTCAATAAGGGATAATGTGTGGGGAATTAATTGTTTTAATTTCCAAATATTGTAAATTTCCCCTATAATAATTTGTAATTGTAATTTCGGAGGTGGATCTACTTTGGTAAATGTTTCTAGGACGTATCGAAGGAATATTCTAGCCTAGGAATCCATTTCAAGGTGGGTACCACTCATCAATTCATGTCCTTACATGTTGACTTATGTGATTTGAATGCTCTTGCATGTTGGTGTGCGCAACTTTGCATGTTGGTGCATGTTCTTTCTTAGAGCCATCAAAGAATAATGAAGCACATCAGGTTTACCAAATTTAATTGGCCATGAGTTAGGCACCCTTGTGAGGGCTATGTGAACAATAAATAATTTTTACTATTTGTTGAGAAATATGACTCAAATTTACTGGCTTGATCAATTTCCTGGAGTAGTTGTGTGCTTCCCTTATTTGGCCTGTATGTTACAGGATCGTTGAAAATCCTAACTTTGGAACTCATGTTGCGGGGTTGTGGAAATTCATAACTTTCCAACAAAACCTATGTCATGGGGTTCTAAATTTAATAAATTTTTGACTTAGTGACATTGGGGTTCTCGTGCTTATTGGCATGTCGCAGGTTTTGGGAATTTCATAACCTCTGATGGAGGTTGTGAAGTTTGATTTTTTAGCGACATAGCGATCTTGAGTGAGCATTGGTTTTCCAGCAGTGACTTGGATGTCATGGAGGTAGTGGGGACCATGGTGGAGTGTTGATATTGTTGATCGATGGTTGAGGTTATATTAATCCAACAGTGCTCATTTATTCCACACTCCTTTGTGGTGAGGACCAATAGACTCTTATGAAGTGAGTGGAATTGACTAAGCATTTGAAACATGTCAGCTTGATCAATGATGATTCAAATCAATGGTGAAAGCTAGCCCTGTGCCTCTTGTGGTGGGTCTCGAGTGAACCCCATGGGGTGTACAGGCTTCAGACACGTGTTGTGGTGGACCTGATCAATGTTGGATTGGTAAGTGGTGATCACATGACATCATATTGGGAGTTAAATATCTAAATATTTTCTAGGAGACTTGTTGCAAATATTATAGATTCCCTTTTGATTCTCTGAAATTACACAAGTGATGTACACTTGGTGGACCTTTTCCATGACAAGCGGTATATGAAGGAGAATTGACAGTTGGAAAGTGATGGTTGGTTGCCAACAATTGATAGATTAAATGATGATCGACTCAGTAGATTTGAACTGTATTGTAATTGTTTATCCGTGGAAGATTGAACTGAACCATTTCTTGTTGGAATGTTGTAACTAGGGTTAGGGTTAAGAACGAATGTTATTAAAACCTAGAATGTTTTGCAATGAAATGAGGTGAGATCGAAGTAGGCTTATGCTTCCAGATTCTCTCTAGATGGAACAAGATGCAAACTCTGTAAAGGCTTAGAGCTTGAATTGTATTTGTAACTATTTTTCGTTGCTGAATAATATAATGGCGATCTGGAATTTTGGAGTGGGGTTTTCCTCACGTAAATCTGTGTGTTCATGTTTTTTGTTCCATCTTTCATGTTTAATGCCATTGTTTGGAACTGGTTTAATTAGCATTCATTTTTCTCTAAGGGTCAATGTGGGAAATGAACTATGTTAGATTCCACCTTGTGGCATAGTAGTTCATGTCTTTGAGGCAATCTGATGAAATAAAAGCTACCAAAGGCACTACAGATCTTGGATGTTTCTTTATGAGATGACCCATATTTCCCAACAACTGATATCAAAGCCTTCTTTTGGGATTTAATTTTTGCTTGCATGTGCAGGTTTGTGAGTTGCATGTACTTGCATGTGGCTTGCATGTTCATGCATGTATTAATTCCTGGTGTTTCTGGTTTTGGGTATTCCTTTTGTGAAGATTTCTTAGTGTGACAGGCTTGAGAAAATTTGAAGGAATTGACTAATGGATTGATCCTTTGATGAGTAGAAATTATTGCTCCTTTTTTGTTTGAGTTCCAAGAGACAACACACATTACGAAAGTTGGATAAGATGGATAAAATTGAGTTGGTCATATTGAAATGATGTGACCTAAAGCTCGTGCATGGGGTAGAATATTAGTGTCTCTATGGTTGTGTTGCAACAAGCTTTCATATTGGATGTATGCATGAGAGGATCCTTGATGATATGGAGAAGTTTGGGTTGTTGTTTAGTCATGGAGAAGTGTGCTTATGCTAGGTGTTTTTCCTGGTATTGAAAGACAATATTATGTTATCCTGATTGCATGAAGGCTATGGAGTTGATCATTGGATGATCTAGAAGCTTCTGAAATAGATTGTCTCTCTCAGATGCATGTGCATGTTGGTGGTTTTGGATTTGGCTTGATATGAGCCTAGGACTCTTGAACTATTGCTTCCTTTCAGGGATTTTTTTTACTTGCATCGCTTAGATTCATGTTCTTTGGATTTAAGGGTTTTATAGATTTTCATTTAAATAATCTGTGGTTAAGCATATTCATGATAATCTAGTTTCCGGTTTATTTGTTATGGTTTTTCAGATGTGAAATGGATATGGGTGTGCATGGGTATTCTCGAACACAATGGTTTTGCAGGTTTTACATGGTCAAGAAAACTTGTGGTTTTGTGGAGTTGTTGTTAAACTATTTTCTAGACCTTGGCTTGTTAGGGGTGGTGTTTGATGCGATATTTGTCGTTCTACATGCATGCTTTGTGCATGGTGTGAGGAGATGTGATTCCATATATGCATGGGAGAGTTGGTACGTGATTAGTCACTCAACATTCTTGTGGTGATGCTTGGTGATTTCCCTGACTATGGTGCTCGGTGTGGACATGATTGACAAATCAGATCTGAACTTGATTTGGTGTTTGAGTCATGTTTTCTACGTGGTTATTCTCTTTGAGATGTCATTTTTGAAATTTCCATTGTGATGATAGGTTTTGCATGTTTCTGTTGAAGGGATCTATGGGTTGTGCAATGTTGTGGTATGTCTTTACCTACATGTTTGTTGTGGGAAAACTAAGAAGTGGACTATCTATATCCACGAGGTTGATTCAAAGTTGGTGTAGACTTGCTAACTGGCTTTATCTGTGGTCACTTGTGCATTGGTGTGGTTGTTTTGAGATGAGAGGATGAATGGTGTTGAGTACTTGAATAGTTGGTTATGGGGACCTGTAGCATGTGTATCACGATGTCATGGATAACTTCGATACACTATTTTATGTAATCTTTTGATAGTGATGAGAATCTATGTTTGGTTTGGAGATCTTGGTGCCACTTGGTATTGTTGTCAGATGGACATGTTACTGTGTGGACCTGAAGGGTTTTCAAATTAGCAGTTGTTTTTGGTCAGGATGCTTAGAGAGCTCGGTTGTCATGGTTTAGTGGGAGTTTTTAGCAATGACTGTGGATTCATCACTTGGTGGTGAATGGTCTTCTTTAGGTTTTAGATGTTACTAGGAGGAGGTCTTAGATCCTGTTGCTGCAGAAGGGTTCTTTTGCATTTTCATGGACATTATTTGAGGATGTGTAAAAAATTGAAAACATGGAGGACGTTTGGAGTCTTTGTCTGAGGTTTTGGTGGTGCTTGATAGGTGATGTTGGTTTAGAGTTGTTTCATGTCATGTTATACTCTTGCTTGTGCAGCAGAGTTTTGGCATGAGGAATTTCTCTTGAGATCATGTTATGTTTACATGGAGCATGGGATATCCTAAGGGGGATGGGTAGATCATGATGTCAGAATAAGTTCCTGATTTTGGTGATTGGAGCGTTGACAGTGGTCTGTTAATTATTTGTGTATTGGGTGCATTGGTCATATGCTTGAGAATTTCATGATGGTGCAATGATGCATTTGGAGTTTAGCATGATATGACCAGTTGCAAGTGCTCATGGATACACAAAGAATAAGGTGAGGCTACATTTTTCTTGAGAGGGGAGAAGTGTTGATGGTTACTCTTGATGAAAATTTCAGTAGAAAGTCTGAGAAGCCTTCACCTTGGTTGGACATGAGTTCAACATAGACCAATGAGGAGATTTCTCTTGTAGAAGTCATGATGGCTTGAATATTTTGGAGGGGCACTCTCATTACCCACTCTTGGTCTACTCAATATTTTATCACTTGAGAGGTATTGCCCATTGTTTCTCTCAGGTATTTTACGCTTTCTTTCATGGATATGCATCTTGAATTGCTGTTAGATGATTCTAAAGGATTCATTGTGAAAGATGGATAACATGGTTATATTCTTATGCATTGTGAGTATATTCATTGATGTTGAGTTTAGGAGCTACATTAGGCATTTTTCTTGAAATGGGAAATCAAATAGTTTTGATCTTCTATGAGAGGCTTACATCCATGTTGATTTAATGAGATATATGTGTTATGTTTGATCTTGGTGATTGAATGGTTGGATGTTGTTAAGGATTTTCTCTTGCGGTTGTGAAGAAGATCATACTTGACATAGTTGGCATTTAAGAGGTGTATGAAGGAGGTTTTTTCTACATGTATATGATGTGCAGAGTTGCTCTCTTTGGTCTTGGTTATCTTCCTAGATGGTTTTTTTCACATTACATTGGTTTGAGATTTGGTTGGAGCTATAGTGATCACTAGCTTGTGGTCATGTGTTTCCACTCATCTTCTTGGGTGATGACATGGAGGTTCTTAATCTCTTTCTTTTGTTGGGTGTGGAGAACTTGGGAGAGCTGTGAAGACTTGTGGTGAGAGCTGTTCTGTTATTTAATTAAAGGTAGTGCATATCATTGTGGATGATCCCTTGAAATTACATGTTTAAACTCTCTATGTTATGCTATTAGTAGACTTGGTATGCCTTGATCTTGTTAGATTTATTACCCATGCATTGGGAGTTCCTAGATGTGTTTTTTGTTCTCTTCGACTAGTGGGCACATGGAACTTGTTTTTGCACATGGTGGGTTGGTTATGAAGTGGCATGAGTTTAGTGATGTGGATACCTTGGAGCTATGTGTGATTGGATGGAGTAGCGCTTGCCATGTGAGATATTTTCAGTTGCATGGGTTGATCAGTTGGATGGGTGCAGTCAGTGTTCTGGTTGTTGATCTAACTGGTGTTCTATCTTGTTTCTGGAGAATGTCTTCATGAATGTGTTCATGTTGAGGGCTTTGTAGTTGATATTTTGATGCTTATATATATCCTATGAGTGCAGTGAAGTGGAATTATGTTATAGCATTTTCTATTAGATGGATATGCTGCTTATGTTCTTTAGATTGGTGCATATTCACCATGGATTGTTCCTTTCCTTTGGAGGATGGAGGGAATTGTTACCTGAGATGGTGGAAATCTTAGATGTTGGTGTAGGTGTCTTAGTGGAGCATGGAAGTATTGGGTGAGGATATTTTTGGCTGCATGGATGGTTGATATAGGAAATTATAGCTTTGGAAGGACCCAGTAAGCTCTTCGTCAAGTGGGCTAATGTTGAGAAATGTGACTCAAATTTACTGGCTTGATTGACTTCCTAGAGCAATTGTGTTCTTCCCTTATTTGGCTTGTATGTCACAGGATTACTGAAAATCCTAACTTTGGAACTCATGTCGCAAGGTTGTGGAAATTCATAACTTTATGACAGAACCTATGTCATGAGGTTCTGAATTTTCATAATTTTTTGACTTAGCGACATTGGGGTTCTTGTGCTTATCATCATGTCATGGGTTTTGGGAATTCATAACCTCTAATGGAGGTTGTGAATCTCAATTTTTTAGCGACATAGCAATCCTAAGTGAGCATTGGTTTTTTAGCGATGACTTGGATGTCACAGAGGCAGTGGGGACCATGATAGAGTATTGATATTGTT
Organism: Sequoiadendron giganteum; assembly: GCA_007115665.2. NCBI lineage: Eukaryota > Viridiplantae > Streptophyta > Pinopsida > Cupressales > Cupressaceae > Sequoiadendron > Sequoiadendron giganteum. Next base: position 544,482,619 of record CM021101.1, read on the forward strand.
GATCAATGATTGAGGTTATATTAATCCAACAATGCTCATTTATTCTGTGCTCCTTTGTGGTGAGGACTGATAGACTCTTATGAAGCGAGCGAAATTGACTGAGCATTTGACACCTGTCAGCTTGATCAACGATGATCCAAATCAACAGTGCCCACTAGCCCCGTGCCTCTTGTGGTGGGTCTTGAGTGACTCCCATGGGGTGTGTGGGCTTCAGACACATGTCATCGTGGACTGACCGGTGCCGGATTGGTAAGCGGTGATCACATGACATCATGTTGGGAGTAAAATATTTAAGTATTTTTCGGGAGACTTGTTATGAATATTGTAGATTCCCTTTTGATTCTTTGAAATTACACAAGTGGTGTACAAGTGTCTTGGTAGACCCTGGCCACAACAAGCGATATATAAAGGAGAATTGACAACTGGAAAGTGATGGTTGGTTGCCAACTGTTGACGAATTAAATGATGATTAACTTAGTAGATTTGAATTGTATTGTAATCGTTTATCTATGAAATATTGAACTGAACCGTTTCTTGTTGGAATGTTGTAACTAGGGTTAGGTTTAAGAATGAATGTTGTAAAAGACTAGAACATTTTGCAATGAAATGAGGTGAGATTGAATTAGGGTTATGCTTCTAGATTCTCTCCAAATGGAACAAGATGTAAAATTTGTAAAGGCTTAGAGCCTAAATTGTATTTGTAACTATTTTCTTGTTTATGAATAATACAATGGTGATTTTGGGATTTTGGAGAGTGGGGTTTTTTACCCGAAAGGGGTTTCCCCATGTAAATCTATGTGTTCATGTTTTTTGTTCCATTTTCCATGTTTAATGGTTCTGCGTGATTGAATCAGTTTAATGGCGTTGTTTGGAACTGGTTTAATTAGCATTCATTTTTCTCTAAGGGTTAATGTGGGAAATGAACTATGTCTAATTTTTCCTTGTGGCATAGTAGTTCGTGTCTTTGAGGCAATATAATGAAATAAAAGCTACCAAAGGCACTACTAATCTTGGATGTTTCTTTATAAGATGACCCATATTTCTTAACACTATTTTCATGAATTATTCACAAAAGGGGTGTGGGTTTTCTAAGGAGGTATATGCATGTTATTTTAAAATACCATAGCGGTATTCTCATCCTCAAAATTTTATATATTGATGCCTTGTCACTATGAGAAGTTGGATTTTTGGAGTTGAAGTTTTGCATAACATGATGCTGCCGAATTTTCTAGAGGATTGTGACTCCAAGTTTTTTACATGTTATGTAATCAACAAGCCCATATGATGAGGAATGTGGTGTTGTAATTTTATTTTATTTCAAAGATAATAAATCCTATACTTCCTTCTTGTATTTGTTTTATCCAATTTGTGGTGTGGTTGTTTGTTTCAGATTTGGAAGGAGGTGTGTCTTTTCTTGGAGAGAGGAAGAATATATTTTGTTGCAAGTTTGAAGAGGTTTTCCATCATCAAGAGGATTGGTGATACAAATGTTTATTGCAACAAAGGTTTCCTATGAAATTTTGTAGGTTGAAGGAGCTAGAAGCTTGGGAAAGAAGCTAGATTGAGAGAGACCATTTGTATTTTGATTGTTGCTATTATATTTCAGTCTTATATCAAATTTGTAATGAATTACATCAACCCATATGGATACACACAATTTAATTCCAAATATATTTTGTAATCCATGAATTTTTAGGAGATTTAAATGAACAAAGAAGGAATAGTTGTTGCATATTTTTGTTGTTGTTGCAAAAAATTCTGAATGCATCTTATGTTGTTGGGAATTTGTGTATGAGGGTTGGTTTTCCCTTATATTAGTGGTATTAGAGTGAGATTTCTTGAGTGTGCAAGCATAAGAGCTAATGTGAGGCAGTTTGCACAAAGACCTAGGGGTGGAGAGTGTTGAGGATTTGTAAACTAATCACCGAGTGAGGCAATTTACATGCGCAAAACTTGAGGGTTTTGAAAATTTGTTAAGGATTTGTGAGGCCTTAAGGATGGAAAAGAGGAAGAAGAAAATTAATTTTGTGATTGGATGGATTCCAAGGATTCTTGGACTTGAGAAAATTAGAGAGAGACTTCGAAAAATTAGAGAGGAATATGTGAGGGTTGAAATGATAAAGATAATGCATTAGGTGAAAGAAATGGAAGCAGAGATCAAAAGGATAAAACAAGAAGAGAGGAGAGTTGGAGGTAATTGTGATTATATTTCTAATGATATTTTGATTGTAGTAAAGAAAGATGATGCAACACGGTGTCATGTATGTGGCACAAAAGAAGAAGAGGATGAGTATGAAGAAATTGATGAACCTAAAGTTGATACATGTCTTTTTGAAGGAATAATGCTGGAGAATGAGGAGGTTGTATGTGAAAAATAAGAGGTTGAAATAGAAGTTGATATTATGGAATTAGAGTGTCCTAAGTATGATGAGGTGATTGGATTGGAAGGAGAAGATCTCCTACTGAGAGAGGAGATAAGGAAGAGAAGAATTATTTGCAACCAAATAAAGTGCAGCAATTGTTGTAGATGAAGATGTTGCAGTGATAGAGCTTGCGAAGGTTGCAAAAAATAAAGAGGGTAAAGAATATTTTCTATCAATAAAAGAAAAGTGGCTTGCAAAAATTGTCAATGGAGGTGAGATGATAAATATTAAAATGAAGGACAAAGAAGATGATGTTGGAGCAACAAATAAGGATTAGGTTTGAGTTTAAAAATGATGATTATTTACCTTCTATAGAAGAGATTGTAGTTGTAGAAGGTGAAGTTATAGTTGTAGATTGGTATGTGGATGTTACATGTTTGTGTATAGAGGTTGTAGATGATGGTGTAGGAGGAATTTAGTGAAGGTGGTCGGTTTGTGGTGGGTTGGATCCCACAAAGAAGGAAAGAAAGGAAGAAGAGATGTGGCAAAGGAGTATGGTTTGTGGTGGATGTAAGTCCACGAGAGGAATTAGTAATAGAGTGCACACTTGGTGGTGGATGACAAGTTTCTCGGCTAAGTGTTGGAAGAGGTGGAGGAATAAATTCTTCTATCTAATTCAATGATGGAGTTTGCTGAGGATTTCTTGCAATCCAAAAGGGTGGTACTACCACTCAAATCCCCTTTGTGAATCCATATTCATAAAATTTTCCTATCTTGGGTGTTTGATGCAGGAGCATCCATGGTCATTAACAATCTTGTGTCAACCAAAAGTATTTCCTTTCTTTGTTTTGTATTTTCAATAAGGGCTAATGTGTGGGGAATTAATTATTTTAATTTACAAATATTATAATTTTCCTTATGATAATTTTTTAATTGTAATTTTGGAGGTGGATTTACTTTGGTAAATATTTCTAGGGAATCTCATAGGAATATTCTAGCCTAGGCATCCATTTCAAGGTGGGGACCACTCATTAATGCATGTCCTTACATGTTGACTTGTATGATTTGCATGCTCTTGCATGTTGGGGCACCCAAGTTTGCATGTTATTTCTTAGAGTCCTTAAAGCCATCAGAGAATAATGAATCACACTAGATTGACCAAATTCAATTGGCCATGAGTTAGGCACCCATGTGAGGGCTATATGAGCAATAAATAATTTTTACTATTTTCATTAATTATTCAAAAAAGGGGCATGGGTTTTCCAAGGAGGTATATGCATGTTTTGGAATACCATAGTGGTATTATCATCCTCAAAATTCTATATATTGCTGCCTTTTCAAAATGAGAATTTGGCTTTTTGGAGTTGAAGTTTGGCATAACAGGATGCTGTCAGATTTTCTAGAGGATTGTGATTCCAATTTTTTTACATATTATGTAATCAGCAAGCCCATATGATGAAGAATGTGATGTTGTAGTTTCATTTTATTTCAAACATAATAGAAATCCTATGCTTCCATATTGCATTTATTTTGTGGAATTTGTGGTGTGGTTGTTTGTTTCAAATTTGGAAGGAGGTGTGTCTTTTTCTGGAGAGAGGAAGAAGAAATTTTGTTGTAGGTTTGAAGATATTTTCTAGCAACAAGAGGATTGGTGATAAAAATATTTATTGCAACAAAGGTTTCCTATTAAAGTTTGTAGGTTGAAGGAGCTAGAACCTTGGGAAAGAAACTAGATTGAGAGAGACCATTTGTATTTTGATTTTTGTTATATTTCAGTCTCATATCAGATTTGTAATGATTTACATTAGTGCATATGACTACACACAATTAAATTCTAGACATATTTTATAATCCATGAATTTTCAGGAGATTTGAATGAGCAAAGAAGGAATACTTATAGATTTTTGTTGTTGTTGCAAAAATTTCTGAATGCACCTTATGTTGTTGGGAATTTGTGTATGAGGGTTGGTTTTCCCTTGCATCAAAATTTGATAAATTTTTCTATTGAGGGTTGGAGAGCTTGAACTAAATAATTTTTCAATAGTTGAAAAAGTGACCCTACCTAATATTTTCATGGATAATATCGAATTATCCTTTTGATGATAAAATGATTAACTTCAAGGAATCAATTAATTGGTGATAATATGATAACCCTGTTGAATCCCTCTTGTGATATTTTGTCCTTGATGTCAATTTGTGATACTCTAGCATATTGGTGGTTAATTTCTTAGTTGATCTACTTTTCTAATTAGCACATTTACTTCATTGATTATATTATATATAGTGGTTTTGATAACTTGACTCCATGTGCAGATCTTAGTTAAGGCATTCTGGTTACTAGCTCTTTGTTTCATTGATCAGGTGATATGTTTCTGATTTAACAATTGTGTTTCAGTGATGCACTTAATTATATGTCCTTGGCATGAATCAGTTTTTTACAAGTTGGTACAACGTGGTTTGATCAGGATCTTGCATCTTGAAATTGTTAATCGTTTATATGATGCAACTTGTTTCTTAGTATAATAAGGGTTTATGGTAAGTGGAATGGCATTGTGAATTCATCATGCAAATTCAATCTTCACTATACCTCATAAGTCTTTGGACATCATTTGGAAATGACACATTATATAACATTAAATATATCAAGGTGGCATTTGACCTTGGGTAAAGGTATTCTATTTGGTCTCCTTTTGCATTTGAATCGGGTCTAAAGGTTTGACATTTAAATCAGGCCTTAAGGCTGACAACAAGTAAAGGAATTGGTTAATATTTTAATGTCACATTGGAAGTGACTTAACCTTGATTTCTTGGGAATATAAAATTCAATAGCCATTGACATTTGGTGGTAATATTTCATGGCACGTTTTCTTCGATATTTCTTATAGTCAACAATTGTGAAATGAAAATGAGTTTGTCGGCATGTGTTTGGTAAGGCCGCAAACATCTTACTGTGGTACCACTGGCAGTTAAACCAGTAACCGTGATAGTGCGGTGGAAACCGTAGTGGCAAGAAAAAATCTATTGCGACACTGCGAGCAGTTAGCAAGTTAAACACGGTAATGCGGTGAAAGCGGCTAGCGACAAGCAAGGTGGCTACCGCTATACCACAGTCTGTCAGAAGCATAACCGAGGTAGCACGATGGAAACAATTAGCGGTTTACAAGGAGCCATTGCTGTACCACGGGTAGTTCGAAGGGAGACTACGCTTGGGCGGTAAAGGAAGCAATAACAGTTAGTGCTAGTCACCGCCATACTACGGGTTGTCCGAAGGAAGACCGTGGCTGTGCAGTAAGAAGGCAGATTTCAAAGTCTATTAATGAATATTTGATAATTTAATGTCTATCCTCTCAGACTCCAAATGACTATCATTCTTTGCAAAGGATTACGATGTGTGTGTTTTTGGAAGTTTAGGTCAAATTTTTTTTTTTGCTTGAAGGGTTTGGAACCCTACTTTAGCCGCCACCATGGAATCATTCCTTTGGCTGTTTCATTGTTATCTATGGCATTTTGATCTTGGACAACGAATGGGGGAGGTGAGAAGAACATTACTATGGTTATTTGGTGTGTCTGCTTCCTGTTGACTAATGATGGGGCGGGATTGGAAGGTATTGTGGCTGTTTCTTCCTTTGCAGAACTGGTAAATCTCTCATGGGAAATGCTTTTCTGATCTTCACATGTAGTCATTTATTTATCCTTGCAGAACCGTTACCCTTACAACCAAGGTTATTTCGAGTTAAGTTTTCTATGCAAAAAGAAAATTGGAAAATGTCTATTCCTTTCATGATTAGATCTGAAATGCATGATTTTGGTTATGGAAGCTTAGTTCTTTTAGTTACTTATTTTTGCAACAGTTTTTCAGTGGTCATTATTTGAAAATTACATGCATGCCTTAATGCTGTTTGGTTAAAGCACTTTTTGTGCAGGCCGTTTGATAGGGCATGGTTCTGTCTGCCTCTTATATTTGCACAATGATTGAGTACTCTTGCTAGGAGACCTTATTCAGATTGAGCCTTCCCTTATGATCATGGTAACAACTGGAACTGTTTCTTGACAATAGCATTGTAACCTGAAAGTTATCCTTGAGTAATCTCTTTAACAGTGAAAAATGTAAAAAGAGCAAAACAAAGAGATTAGGGTTTCTTCTTTACAAGAAAAAAAAAAGGGCAGTTCTTTTATGTGATCCAAGAGGGTAATTATAACTTGATGCTGAAAAATTGGAAAACAAAGTGTGTTGTCTATTTTGTATTTTGTAAAATGAAAGATTGGAAGAGATAGAAAAAGAAAAGTTATATCACTATGATGCAATTTGATGAGAAGTTGTATTGGCACTGTAACTAGATTATTTTTCCTAAAGCTATATCAAGATTTGATAATGAATGGAATCTTGAAGAGTCATTCTTGACTCTTGAGAATTCTATGCAATGTCTGTCAAGAGGCACTTGACAGAAATAAGAGAAATAGAGAGATCCTCTGTATTATTGTACATTCTATTGAAAACAAAAAGGGGGTTGTTGCTCCTTGAGATTGGTGTCTCTAAAAAGAGGGGTTGGTGCTCCTTGAGTCGGTGCTCAGAAATCAGCCATTGAGGCTTTGTCAAAATAATTATTGAAATGAAAGCCTAAAAAAGGCAGTAGGTTCAGGAGTGGTTTTTCTACTCAACATATCTTGTGTCTATTTGTGTCTCTGTGATTCATTTGATTAAGTGCTTTATTGCTTTAAAATTCAATTTTATCTTGTGCTTAATTGTCTATCCCTCATCTGTATATTCAATCATTTTAGGCCCTCCCTTATAGAATCATACAAATGGATTTTTGAATCGTGGAGGCCTCTCATAAAGAGCAGGATTGACCTAAATTCTTGTGCTAAGGGAGTTTTCATCGTGTCTTGATAAAAAAATGATAAGAATTAGGTATTGGAGGGTGGATTTTGGATGGAGGGACAACACTCCCTCTCACTCAAATTATGGTTTCCCTCCTTCAACATGTTAAAAAAATCCTTAACTATCATGCCTATATGGGTTAGATCATCCAATCTCCCTCTCCAATTTTGGAAATTTTCATGTTTTGAATCTATTGGAAATAATCTTGGTCACTTTTTATAGGAAGATGCAATGTTGTCAAAATTTGGCCATACTACCTTTGCACACATTCTTGTGTAAATTGACACCTCTAAGAAAATACTTGGGGATATTTTCCTACTTGTTGGGGTTAGATAATAGATTGAGACATTCAACTATGAGAGTCTTCCCTTTTTTTTTGTAGGAGATGCTTCACTATTGGATATCTTGCTTTTGAGTGTCCTTATTCTTGCTGCAAGAAGGGCGAGACAACTTGGTGGAGGAATTCCCTCCATGATCATTTGAGTGTTGGTGATTTTGATACTAAGGTTGATAAGTCTTTGGTGGTCCCTTCCCCTAAGGTTTCCAATACTTTATAAATTTATTCTAATGGGTTGTCTTATCAAGGCCCAATAATGGCAACTCCACCTTTGGATCTCTTGTTGTTGGGTGTTGAGTCTATTGATCTTTCTCTATTGGAGGTTTTAGTAAAAAAATAAATTCATCTTTTTGCAATTTTGAGGGCTCAATTTGGGTCTTCAACTAAGGCTATCCCTCCCCACTCCCCTGGTTTGAAGTATTTATAGAATGAAATTTCATGGAAAATTATTCAAATAAGGAAGAGAGGTATTCCTTACACATGTTTTTGTTTCCCACACCTAGGTGAAGGGTTCTCAAAACATTAAGATGAGGCTTGGGGTTGTGTAGGTGGCCATTCTGGTTTGTTTTGTTTGGAAATTATGTTGCAGCCTCATTGTACATGGTTTTGGTTTGTTAAAACTTTGGTTGCAATGGTAAAGGTTTTAGATCCTTTAAAAACTTGCTCATTTTTGGTTTTGCAATGGGTTACTTGAGCTTTTGTTGATGATTCATCTATTTTTAGGTTTTTGGGGTCCCTTAAAAACCTAAATTGATTTACCCCCTTAATAAAAAACACAAGTACCAAGATTCTTGATAAATTCACCATTAAGATAAAATAAAATCCTTTGAAATATAGTTCTAAGATTGACTAATTAAAACAAAAAAATTCACACTATTTATAGAGAAAAAATTGCAATAGATAGAATTGATGTGATCATAAAGCTTTCTCATGCCTTCCATGAGTTGTAATAAAATTCTTAGGGAGATTATACTTTAGGCTTTAATATAATTATAATTCGAGCTTATAATAATTAACACAAGGAATTGATCAATCATTCATAATATGGCAACTCACCCATGAATAACATAAGTACCGATCCTCTTAGCGAATTCATAATTAAGTATGAAACAAATTCCTTAAAAATATAGATCCAATATTGACTAAATAAAAGATAATTTTTTACACCATTTATAGAGAAGCATTTGTACAATAGATAAAATTGATGTGATCATGAAAATTTCTCATGCCTTCCATGAGTTGTAATGAATTTATTAAGAAGATTATACTCTAGGATTTTATTTCATGTTAGAGGAAATTCAAGATTGAATAAAACCAAATGTAAGATCAATATATTACAAGTTTTTGTTTGCAAGAAAAAATGCACAATTAATCCTAAAACAATTTGACTTTCTAAGGTTAGGTTGAGACAAATGAAGATTATAGAAGATTTTTTTTTTTAAATGGGAGGAGTGGTGTAAAGATCCAGTTCAATTAACCCCAAAACACCAATTTCCTTTTTTAAATGTTCAAATATTCATCCATAAGTATACTCTAGAATTTCTATTTATATGGGAGGTATTTTTTTAACTTGGAATAACAACCAATCATCCATTCATATAAAAAAGAATTCACTTCATCTATTCATATGAAATAGGAATTCATCTATCCATATATTTGGAATAGGAATCCACCTAAAACGAGGTATGAATCTATCACATAATAAGTACATGTTCTCAAGCTAGAGTCTTAGACTCATCAAGATCATATGGATCTTGAGTCACTTCGCTGAGGACCACACTTCCTAATGGAAGTGCATTGAGGTCGTAGTCGTTCAGGGGTATATAATTGATAATCTTAGGCTTGAAAACCCACCTTAAAATTTAACATAAGTCCTTGGGGAATCAAGCAATCCATACATGATTATTCCAAATATAGTTGAACGCATCTTATTTTTTTTTAATCTTTTAGAAATGTTTAGATGACCAAACTTACCCTAAACCCTATTCCTGAATGCATGAGTATTGGGAGCATCCTTAATTTCCCAAATTTACTACATACCCTAATTCCAAATGAGATTACATCATAAAATATGTAGTTCTATTTCTATTCTATGTTTATGCGAATTATTTAAGTGGATATTCAACCCTTTATAGGGTTCTTATTCCCCAAACAATTTATCTACAACTACTACCCACAAAGGGAAGCATGAATAACAAATTCTTAACTTGACCATTGTTTGTTTTCTTAATAAATTTCATAATAATAAGTGTCACCTTTGACCCACTTTAAATAATTTCATAACAATTCAAATTAGTTATACATCAAAATAAATATAACTTCAATTCGAGTTCACATTTCCATCATAGAAATCTTACTTGGGTTTTCTACGTTGACACTATGTTTTTGATTTCTTTATATCTTTTTAAAATATCAATCTAAAGGGGATTTCCCATCCTTTGGATTTAATCAATGAAGTTCTCCCTTATTTCTCTTTGATGGTTTATGGGGATGATGCCACATATTCCATTATTGCAGCTGTGTTAGGCTATAGATGCAGTAGCTTAAGCACAACGACATTACCTGTAAACATGAGCCAAAGAAACCATTCATAAAAAAATTTACTAGTTTTATTTTTCATTCTTGATTAAGCTTTCAAACCTACATTTAACATAAATTATATCTTCTTCAAAGACAAAGATTTCATAGGAAATTTTTAAAATCATATTGTATAACAAAATTAATATCTTTCATGAAAATAATAATACTCAAATAATTTCAATAATTTTAACAAGGCATTGTTCTATTAATAATGAAAGAATTGTAATAAAATTTCAATCATGTACTAGCACTTAAACATAAAATATCTATTCGCTCTAGATATTTTTCATCCAAAATAGTACAAGTTTCCTTGATAGAAAAAATGAGCTATATGAACCATTTATTTCTTGAACAAATAATTGTCTAGAAACAAATTCTCATAGAAAGAATTGTTTATTTAACTATCAAAACATTCAAAAATAAGTACTTGAACTAGAGATATGCAAATAATTTTCTTTTTCAATGATGGTTTCCTTCTTACTATTCTTCAACCTTTTTAGGGCAGTTGCAAGGGTTTCAGTATCCGATAACCAAAGTTCAAGTGAGGGAGGTTTCTTTTTAAGCATAATTTTGGGTAAATCTGATATCTTTATTTTTCTAGCTCTCTTTCTTGTTCGTCTTGCTAGAATGTCCCTTGAATTGATTTTATATTATTTAATGAATTTTTAGATCCAACTCAACCTTGTTCTCCTAATCTGAGATGAAATAAAAATCAATACTTTAAGTTTCCTTTCTCTTTTGCTTATGATTACAATCCAAGCATAAATAATATTTTAAATACATGACTCTAACAATTACTCTTTAAGTCCAATTTTAAGAACTTAATAATCTAGGTTATATTGTGAATTTATAAAGAAATTTAGAATTCTCAAAGTCTTTAAATATATCAAAAGTTAGGGTCTATAGGAACAATAAAATTTCTAAGATTCATCATTTGATTGTGAGACAAGTATATTCCATATTTCATAGTGGTCTTAAGTCTTTCAAGTATGTCAATTATTTTTCAATTTGAATGGTTTATCATATGCGTAAAGTATTTTTCCACATCCAAATAATCATTGTATCGTAATTTTTAATAAGATTCTATATTTTGTAATAATTTCCCAAATTGACATTACAACACATATTTTAATCTAAATGCATGTTCTACTAAGATTTTTTCTTTTAGAAATTGACATCACAAGATAATAAAAAGTATTTCATTTGTCTCTATCTTATTATATCTATATGTATTACATTATTCTTCTCATAATTTTTATAGTATATTTAAAATTTCTTCATATGAATTTGCTTAAACTTTGTACGCGCATGTGAAATTTAGAGGCTAAACTCACATAAATATCTAAGTGATAATCAATATAAATATTGCATAGGATATCATATTAGTTGTAATTTCAAATCACAAGAATGAGAGGAACTTTGAATAGACCTATCAAATTTGAGAATAATTCAAATGAGATGTTTTATTTTTTTTCTATCATTTGGCCTCTCACCAATATTAATAGTGCTTATCAAGAAGAATCTTATATAAGAGAAATGACGAATACAAGATTTAATAATTATTGACATTTATTGCCTTCAAACAATGAAATCAAGCTATAATTTATATAAAAGAAATAATATAATTAAAATATCTAATAAAATCCTAAGAATTAAAACTTTATCTAATGGATCAATGGTTCTAGGTTTAAGAACTATTATTCCAAAAAGACACGATCTATGATGTTTTCATAAAGTATAAGAGGAAAGACATGTATGAAATGAATCTGTTGAAAGGTTTGGAAGTGTTTTTTTGCAAATGTAATTGGAATTTTTTTAAAAACTTAAACTGCAGTTATTCTCTCCCTACCCAGATTGTATGGAACTTATAAACTAGGCACCTACATCATAAGGCATAAAAGTTAAAAAGGATCCATATTAAAATAGCTTGAAAACACCCTAGGTTGATTTGCATGAATATGGTAGAATCTTGGATGGGACATGGAGTTTGATGGATAAAGAATAATACTGTAATTAATTCTAAAACTGATGCCTCTTGTATGGATTTGTAAGCAATCTAGTAAGATTGTGAAGGAAGATAATATGAAGGGTCAAGAGTTTTGCGGCCTAGTTATTTGTACTTGGATCTCATGTGAGTGGGAATACAAATTGATGTTAATGTTGTAGGCATTTTTTCTAACAACACCAATTTAAGACTCAAGAATTCCTTGGCATACAAATTATAAGAAAAGATGATAACAATGCATGAAATCATTATAAGTACATTAGACAAGAATGACTCAAAGGAGATAAGGCACCAAGACAATATGTTAAAACTATAATATTGTATCATAAAAATACTTATAAAATCTGAGAAGTTAGATGTGTTGCAAGATATCCATATGATGATCTCTGATTATCAAACTACCCTACAAAATAATAGTCATAGTACACTAATATAAAAGTGTGGAAGGCAAAGGGAAATCTTGGCTATGACAAAAAGCACAATCATTTGTATTCATTGAACTCATTTATTTTGTTTTAAACATTCTTAATAAATGTTACAAAACTATGCAATACAAAGCTGACAATGTGATGACTCTTAGTTAACTCGGACTTCGTTAGTGCAAAATAATTAAATAATAGTCATTTTTTTGGTTAGCTCATAAATAATAATTCATATTCATTTATTTTAAAAGAAAATTTAAAACAAAAATTAAATAATATTTTATATGTTGAAAAGGAGGTTATGACAAGTGGCTTGTTGGGCTTGTTGTTAGAGCAACTGCCTTTGATTTTGAACTTCTTGTTCCTCAAACTCCATAGTAACTTCTTATTGAATATTGATGACTTAAAATTGAGGACATATAATGTGGGGATATGAATTAGTTAAAAAATAAGTTGATGCAGTTTTTGGGAATTAATGTTTGATTAGAGGGTAGAAGGAAAATGCATACAACATATGGACGCTAATTTCTTTGAGAGGATAATCTTGAACAAGAGTAGACATGAATGTAAAGAAGAGAAAATGAGAAGAAAAGATGACACTATAACACAACCTTATTGAATAAAAAGTTAGAAAGGATATGATAAAAATAAGTATATGGTAGAGTGGAACTAAGTAACTAGTTTTCATGAGATTGATGAATGAAGTGTAAACCATTCATGGATAATTTTTTTGTGCCATATTTGGATGATATCATCATTTTTCATAAGAGCAAAGAAAAATATTTATTGCTTGTGATTTATTTTTTATTTGGAAAATTTATATCTCATGTTGAGAAACAATTAACCCAAGGAATTGATCATGATAACTCACCCATGAATAACATAAGTACCAAGCTTCTTGGTGAATTCATAATTAAGTATAATAAAAATTCCTTTGGAACATAGATCCAAGATTGAATAAATAAAACAATCTATTTGACATCTTTTATAGAGAATAATTTACAATAGATGGAATTGATGTGATCATAAAAATTTCTCATAAAGACTTAGGGAGCTTGTACTCTAGAGGCTTTCATAGGTCATGTTGGAGGACATTGAGGATTGAATAAAATCAAATGGAGGAGATCAATAATTCCAAGATATTAGAGGTTCTTGTATGCAATAAAAAATGCACAAATAATACTAAAACACTTTGACTTTCTAAGGCTAGGTTGAGACAACTAAAGATTACAAAATATGGGTTTATTTTTTATTTTAATTGGGAGGAATGACTTGTTGTTTGAGAAAATATTTTTTTCTTGTGAGCCTATTCCTAGAACTCCTTAGTAACTTCATATTGAATATTTATAACATACAATTTATGAAATATAATGTGGATATATGGAGTAGCTACAAAACAAGTAGATGGAATTTCTGGGCATTAATGTTGGTTAGAGGTTGCAAGGACCATTTATACAATATATGGATGCTATAGGCTTTGAGAGGCTAATATTTACCAATAATAGTTAAGAGAAAATGAGAAGAAAAGATGACACTATAGAAAAACCCTATTAAAGAATAAGCTTGAAAGGACAGACTAAAAATACTTGTATACGATAGAATGAAATTGAGTAGCTAATTTTCATGAGATTGATTTTCATGAATTGTTGAAACCCTTCTTGGGTAATTTTGTTGTGTCATATTTGGATGTTATAATAATTTCTAAAAGACCAAATAAAAATCTTCATTGCATTCAAACTTGTGATGTATTTTTGATTTGGAAAATTTATCTCGATGTTGAGAAATAATTAACCAAAGGAATTGATCATGACAAATCACCTAGATGAATAACACAAGTACTATCTGTAATGCCTCGCCACACAAACCCCAAAGGACAACTAACAATTATAGCACAATTTTATTTTTAAAGTAAAACTAATATAAAACTTAAATTAACATACGACACAAATAATGAAAACTACACATACACATCATTTATCTAGTCCTCTGGGGTTTTATGACAACATTACTTGCAAACATTTCTAATGTAACTCACTCCCATTAACGATGATTAAATACTCACAAGTATTAATTTTAAAACCATTATATATAATAATTAATCAACATACATACATCCACAACATTACATAACCATCCATCTATGATCACATGTAAATTCCATGGATACATCCATAACATTCATTATATGAATATACATCGTTTCAAAGATTACATTAATTGAAAATATTTCCACAAACACAACACTACATAAGTGAATTAAATGTGAACCTAATATTACATACACCAATCCCATACATGGGGTAAATCAATACAGGTTACATCAAACTTCTCTTATAACAACGGGAAGGATTCAACAATTACATAATGTGATCCAACATTAAATAATATATTACATAGCATGAAGGCTATCTCCAACTCTGATAAACTTTGGAACCACTACAATCGATACAGATCCTTGCATCACAAACTTTGACTGGGAACCCAATGGGGTGCATAACACATTCCACCCAACCATGTGGACCCTAAGGCTCACTCTCCGTGCTAGGAGATGACAAAAATGACCTACAACATAAAAACAATCAAGAAGACAAGGCTAACAAGAATCCACAACAAAGGAAGCAACAAACACAAAGAAAAATCACTTCCAGAGGTACATGAACAACAAGGGGAAAATAAAAAAGCATACAAAGTTGCTAAAGGGAAGAGTTTCATTGCATGGCTCGATATGGATTACCCAGTGCAAATATTCCTAGGTCCTGGGCCCCATCCTGGGTTACCCTGGAAACCTCAACCGATCCCCAACCCCCATTCTAACCCATGCAGAATCAACATACCTTTCATGAAGATAAGGCAATTGATTTTCTATTTCAGGCCTTCTCATCTCATCTCAAGCCTAAACGAGTGTTTGAGCCATGAGATAGGCATTATTTATATTTTATTAATGTGAGTACTACCCCACCCCCTAATATATTTATTAGGTTATAATTGAATTAACTCAACTTCCACATGGGTTACCTTGGACACAACTTAGGGCTCTAGACCCCATGGGAAGCCACTCTCCCTACTAGTAACTAAAAGACTCACAATCACAAAATGGGTAAGCCAACTTGCACAAACTCACAAAGCCATATAAATAAGCACATATAGTGAGGCATGCACCATCTCACCATAAATCTCCATAATAAACAATTACCACAGTGCAAGGATAAAAACCTACATAAACAAAAATCAAGTATAAAAAACACAATTCACAAAGAACCAACATGAAAAGCCAGTCATAAAGAAACACTTTTCCCCAACCTCTAGAAGGAAACCCAACCATTAGCACAAGTATTCCCATTTAACTGATAAATTCAAATCATAATTCAGATAGGTCTTCAAATTCACTTAATTAAAATAATTCTATGGTTATCCAATTACATAAAGAATTCACTTAACAATCTATAAAAAAGTGTGAAAGAATCAACATTAAAATATCAATTTCATTCAATTAACTAAATATCTTAATTAATATTAACTTGATTTCTACTCTTTTAATCAATTTCTCTTTTGTTTATTGAAATTATGAATTAGTTCCCAAATCATATTATATTTATCTATTTAATAATCATATAAATATATACAATATATATGTATATATGCAAGTCCATATCTCAGAATACAAATATTTATATATATTCATCACTACTGAATACTATTATAAAAAATGGTAAATCATAATACCAAATGAAGTTATCACTGCTGAACATACTCATCCATGCAAGTATATATATATATATATATATATATATATATATATATATATATATATATATATATTTAATTAATCAAATGCCTACACAAGAATATCATACATGTCGATTTTCCAAACTACAACCATTGCCTAAAAGCAACTCAAGAAGGCCAATTTCCAACTCTGCATTTTTCCATCGAACTTCTTAATGGGAGACAAATCTTAGCACAACCACCAATTCTCAAATGTAGAAAGAATAGTTTGCTAAACATATCGATTTAAGAACAACTTTAAATACACTAAACATGGAAATCGATTGGATGAGAGCCAAAAATATTAACTATGCAAATCGGCTGTCAGGAAGAAGAAACCCAACACATAAACAATAATGTAAAGAACCAAGCCTTAAGCAAAAGGAACAAACGCCTGCGAACAAGGAATACACATGTGGTCTCCCTCAGAAGCTAAAGGTAAACACACACTAGAGACTGATCTACAAGTGTGGTGGTAAGCTTAAGGTTCTGTATGATTTTCAATCCAAAATCAAGGATATATGCTCCATGCGTTGTGCGCCTAACATCACAAGAAATAGAGTATAAAACTAGGTTTATGTTAAAAATGAAAGTAATTCTTCTTGTTGATCCTTGAAAGGTTAAGCAGTGTAGCTACACAGGTTTATTCAAATTTTACCTTACCTAAATAATTATCTCCTCCACAAAAGAAAATGAGTAACAAAAGGAAAACGTTTGACAGAGATTTAAGATTAGGAGTGACCTACATAACTTTGTCTATTAATTACATGAAAACCACAAAGGAAGGCATAGGGAAACTATCAACACAACCATTAATGCAAAGAATGGAACTCAAGCATTAAGGAATACATCATAATAATTTCACAGTCTAAAGAGAATCGAATATCCAACATAAAATTCACAAACAATAGATGAAATGAGGACAAGATGATGCCAACCTCAAGTCCTACGCTTGAAGATGGAGAAGACGTGCTAAAATGATCTCTTTTGCAACCACCACTTGTTCTCCACAAATAATTTTTCAATATTCCCCCAAAAATTGTATTTTCCAAAAATCGTTTTTGTAGAGCCCCAAAAATTCTTCTTCGAAAACCCAAAATTAATTCATAAACATTTTTCCACAACGAGCACTATTCCAAAAAAAAAATGATATTTTTTTTTCTTTTCTTTCCAAAATCAAAATTCAAGAGAGAGTTCAACATTCAAATCCAAAAACCAACTATCTGTAGGAAGTGCTACAAGAATCTAACTCCTTAAATCCACACCAAGAGTCACTGCTGATAAATCATGTCTCTGTCGAATTAGAACATCCACCACCATGTTTTCCTTGCCCTAGATGTACTTAACCTCAAAATAATATTCACAAAGGAATTCCATCCATCTCCTTTGCCTAGCATTCAGGTTCGACTGAGTAAATATATATTAAAATTTGTGATGATCGTTATGCATCTCAAACTGATTCCCCAATAAAAATTGCCTCCATCTCACTAGAGCATGCACAATGATAACTAACTCTAAATCACGTGTGGGATAATTCAACTCATTATCCTTGAGTTTGCAAGAATCATAGGAAATCATGCAACCCTCCTGCATAAGAACAACTCCTAAACCCTCCAAGGACACATACGCACACACCACAAAATCCCCAGTAGGGTTAGGTACAACTAAGGTAGGTGCACTGGTCAAATTCTCCTTAAGAGTCTGAAAAGTTGACTAGTAGTATTCTGACCGAATAAAATTATTCCCTTTCCTCTAAAGAGAAGTTTTGGGATAATCTATCCCCGAGAAGCCCTGAACAAATCACAGGTAGTAACTTGCCAGGCCCATAAAACTGTGAATCTTAGGAACATTCATGGGCATAGGCTAATCAACGATGGCTTGGATCTTTGAAGGGTCCAAAAAAATACCTTCACCAAAAATAACATGACCCAAAAATTTCACCTCCATCTAAAAGAACTCACACTTCGCCAGATTTTCATATAACTGATTGTCTCTCAAACACTGCGACACCTATCTTAGATGCTCCTCCATAATTTTTGAATAGATCAGGATATCATCGAGGAACATGAGAAACAATCTATCTAGGTATATATCTTCCACGATGATACACAATTGGTGGTATTCCAAATTGAGATCAATTTTTGAGAATACCTTATCTCCCTTTATCTGATCAAAAAAATCATCAATTCTTGGCAAAGGGTACTGGTTCTTCACCATCACCTTATTTAGCTATCTATAATCAATGTACACACGAAGGGAGCTGTCCTTCTTCTTCACAAATATCACTGGTGCTTCCAAAGGGGAAATAATAAGATGAATGAACCCTTTTGATAACAAATCCCCCTTGGAATTGCAAACAAAGCTCTTGAAGCTCCTGAGTCATCATTCGATATGGAGCCTGAGATATAGGCTCAGCTCCAGGAATCATGTCTATTCTAAAATCGATGTCACGCTTAGGTGGCATCCCTAGAATCTCACTAGGAAAGACATCTACGGACTCCTTAAGGAGAGGATAATCATCATGGGATATTTATTGACTCTCCCCTAGCTCCAAATCACTGACCGACACAACAAATAACTGGGAACCTTGGCACATACACCTCCTCAACTGCATAAAAAAAATCATCCATAGGGATATGGGTCTCTAGATGCTAACAACCTCAACCTCATTACCAGAATCATCCACACATCGCACAAAATTACAACAACAATTTGTCATTGCTCGATGAGCACTCAACCAATCCATACCCAACACAACATCATAGGATCCAAGAGGTAGGATGCAAATATGCACCATTGTAACGAGTGACCCAATTTCCAAATTGCAACCCTAAACAAGGGATTCTACCGCTACCTTTTCCTCAGAGGCTAATTCAACCTGACACCTAACCCCTTTCTTTGCTGCCACTAGTCTACAATGCTCTACTACAAAAGGAGAAATAAATGAATTTGAAGCACTAGAATCAAAGAGAATAGAGATATTAATGCCTTGTAACACACCTGATGCCTCCATGATAGTGCCCTGATGTTTGAACTGTCAATTGTCAACCATTGCAAACACCTAATGTGACTTTCCTGCATTACCCACCATCAGCTCTGAAGCTGTTGGCCTCTAACTGAAACTTGAAGTGTTCCTTTGCAGACACTATCTAGCAATATGGCCTTGTTGGCTGCAAGATAAAAAACTTGTCCCTTTGCCAAAACGTCTACAACTAGGAGGTGCACTAGACTGTTGAAAACTACCCTTGCTATTTGTAGTCTAGGTGCTCTATATAGGTTTCTCAAAATGGTTGTGCTTGTTATGCCACCAATTCTGGTTCTTCCTAGATTGAGAGCCACCATCACCATGATGAGATTGTGAATTATTATGTTTAGACTAAGTGTGCTGTTGTTGTTGAACACCCTTAGTGGGTGCTAAATGGTTCCTAAAGGAACCCTCTAACTGAGGTTGTCCACATCATGAGCCAAATCCAGCTGAGGGTGCATTGCCAATCTGAACACCTGTTTGGCCTCCTAAAGCCATGACCAAATTTTCCTCCACTAAATAGGCCTTCTCCACAACCACCTCCATAGTCTTCAAATCGAAGACTCAGACTCCTCCATTGATGCAAAAATTCAAGCCCCTGATAAAGTGGTGCACTAGCATACCTCATCATTATCGATCCTAAAATACTACTTAAGTTCATAAAATCAACGCTCATATTGTTCCATTGACATGGTCATTTGTCTCAACTCATGGAACTTGTCAGCACAATTCTATCTCTAGTGTTCAGACAAGAAATAGGCTCTAAACCTCTCCATGAATGACTCCCAAGTCACATAACCAATGTCTAGGTGTAGTTTTTCTCTTCTAATCGCCACCATGTGGATGCAAAAACTCTAAGGTGCATGATGGTGCACCTAGCCTTAGTGTTACTACCATAAGGATGCATAACAAAGCACTGATCATGATCAATTAGCCAAGTTTCTACCTCCAATCCTCCATCAAAACCATCAAAAGTGGGGGGATGTGCCCTCAAAAGGTCCCTCATGTGACCTGCTACCATGACATCTTGATCCACTGATATATCTCTCCTCCTTGATTATCTCTCTCTCTCCCTGATCACCCACTGCTCCTCCTCTTACCTAGGGCCTAAGTGGCCAAGAACCTCCTCTAGCAACTGATGTAGCTGAGCTCCCTCTAGACTCGGTTGACTCAGATTTTGACCACCACTACCTTGCTCACTATCATGGGAATTCTTAGAGTGTGTACTCTGGAGGTTAGCCCTATGGCCACCACTATGGCCTCTACCTCATCCATGACCTCGACCCCTAGGCATACTCCTACATGAAAATTGAAGGGAAACACATAAGTTCAAGAGTTAAGCACAAGTTTAATGTAATGGACTCAATTGAATCTAAAGTACCCAGTGTTTGATAAACTAGATCTGATACCAAGTTGTAATGCCCCGCCACATAAACCCCAAAAGACAAATAACAATTATAGCACAATTTTTTAAAAATAAAACTAATATGAAACATAAATTAACATACAACACTAATAATGAAAACTACACATATAGATCATTTATCTAGTCCTCTAGGGTAACATGACAACATTACTCGTGAACATTTCTAATGTAACTCACTCCCATTAACGATGATTAACTAATCATAAGTATGAATTTTAAAACCATTATATAGCATAATTAATCAATGTACATACATCCATAACATTACATAACCATCCATATATGATCACATATTAATTCCAAGATTACATCCATTACATTCATTATATGAATATACATCATTTCAAAGATTACATTGATTGCAAATATTTCCATAGAAAACACACCATATAAGTGCATTAAATTAAATCCAAAGATTACATACGCCGCTCCCATACATGGGGTAGATCAATACAAGTTACATCAAACTTACCTTCTAACAACGAGAAGGATTCAACAATTACTTAATGTGATACAATGAATAATAATATAATACATAACATCAAGGTTGTCTCCAACTCTAGTAAGCTCAGGAACCATTGGAACCGGTACAACTCCTTGCATCACAAACTTTGACTGGGAACCCAATGGGGCGCATAACACATTCCACTCGACCGTGTGGACCCTAAGGCCCACCCCGTGCAAGGAGATGACAAAAAGGACCCACAACATAGAAACAATCAAGCAAACAAGGCTAACAAGAATCCACAACAAAAAAAACAATAAACACAAAGAATAACTACTTCCAGAGGTACACGAACAACAAGGGGAAAACAACAAAGTATACAAGGTCGCTAATAGGAAGAGTGTCATCGCATTGCTCGATATGGGTTACCCAATGCAGACCTTCCTAGGTCTCGATCCCCATCCTAGGTTACCCTAGCAACCTCAACCGATCCCTAGCCCCCATTCTAACACATGCATAATCAACATACCTTTCATGAAGACAAGGCAATTAATCTTCCATTCCAGGCCTTCTCATCTCATCTCAAGCCTTAACGAGTGCTTGAGCCATGAGAGAGGAATTCATTATCTTTTATTAATGTGAGTACTACCTCACCCCCTAATCTATTTATTATATTATCACTAAATTAACTCAACTTTCACATGGGTTATCCTGGAGACCACTTAGGTCTCCAACCCCCATGGGAAGCCACTCTCCCTTCTAGCAACTAAAAGACTCACAGTCACAAACTGAGTAAGCCAACTTGCACAAAACCGCAAAGCCATATAAATAAGCAAATATAGTGAGGCATGGACCATCTCACCCTAGATATCCATAATAAAAAATTCCCATAGTGCAAGGCTAAAAACCTACATAAACAAAAATCAAGTATGAAAAATGTATTTCACAAAGAACCAACATGAAAAGCTAGTCACAAAGAAACACTTTTCCCCAACCTTTGGAAGACATCCCAACTATTAGCACAAGTATTCCCATTTAATTGATAATTCAAATCATCATTTAGATATGTCCTCAAATTCACTTAATTAAACTAATTCTATGGTTATCCAATTACATAAAGAATTCACTTAACAACCTATAACAGAGTGTGAACGAATCAACATTAAAATATCATCAAGTTCGTTCAATTAACTAAATATCTTAATTAATATTAAATCGATTTATACTCTTTTAATCAATTCCCTTTTTGTTTATTGACATTATCAATTAGTTCCCAAATCAGATTATATTTATCTATTTAATAATAATATAAATATATACAATATATATGTATATATGAAGGTCCATATCTCAGAATATAAATATTTATATATATATATTCATCACTACAAAATACTATTAAAAAAAAATGGTAAATCAGAATACCAAGTGGAGTTGTCACTATTGAACATACGCATCCATGCAAGTGTGTATATATATAATTAATCGAACACCTTCACAAGAATATCATACATGTCAGTTTTCCGGACTACAACCATTGCCTAAAAGTAACTCAAGAAGGCCGATTTCCAACTCTAAATGTTTCCATCAAACTTCGTAATGGGAGACAAATACTAGCACAACCACTGATTATAAAATGCAAAAAGAGTAGGCTACTAAACGTATTGATTTAAGCATAACTTTAAATACAGTAAACATGGAAATGGATTGGATTAGGGCCAAAAATCTAAACTATGCAAATCGGTTGCTAGGAAGAAGAAACCCAACACATAAAGCATAATGTAAAGAATCGACCCTTAAGAAAAAGGAACAAACGCCTAGTAGAAAGGAATACGCATGTAGGCTCCCTCAAAAGCTAAAGGTAAATGTGCACTAGAGACTGGTCTACAAGTGTGGCAGTAAGCTTAACGTTTTGTATGATTTTCAATCCAAAATCAAGGATATATGCTCCAAGCATTGTACACCTAGCATCATAGGAAATAGAGTCTAAAACTAGGTTTATGTTAAAAATGAAAGTAATTCTTCCTATTGATCCTTGAAAGGTTAAGTGGTGCAACTACATAGGTATGTTCTAATTTGTAGCTACACAGGTGTATTCAAATTTGACCTTACCTAAACAATTATCTCCTCCACAAAAGAAAATGAGTAACAAAAGGAATTTTTTTGGCATATATTTAAGATGAGGAGTGAGCTACATAACCTTGTCTATTAATTGCGTGAAAACTGCAAAGGAAGGCGTAGGGAAACTATTGACGCAACCATTAATGCAGCGAATGAAACTCAAGCATTAAGGAATACACGATAATAATTTCACACTCTAAAGAGAATCGAATATCCATTATAAAATTCATAAACAACAAATGAAACGAGAAGAAGATGATGCCAACCTGAAGTCCTATGCTTGAAGATGGAGAAGACATGATGAAAAAACCTAGTTCATAGCCACCACCTGTTCTCCATAAATAATTTTTTAATATTCACGAATTTTTTTTTTTTTTTCCAAAAATCATTTTTGCAGAGCCCCACAAATTCTTCTTCAAAAACCCAAAATTAATTCATAAACATTTTTCCACAACGAGCACTATTCAAAAAAAAAAAACCACCAAACGTTTTCTTTTCTTTCCAAAATTAAAATTCAAGAAATACTTCAGCTTTCGAATCCAAAAATCAACAAAATTGACAAGTTTCTAATTCAAAATTTAGTTTGGAGTCATGCATGTGCATGTACCCCCTCTTTTTCCATTTTAAAACTTTCTTTCACAATCAGTTCGAAACTTTATTCCAATTATTTATTCTATTTTAAAATTATATATTCTTTCCAAGTTTAATTTTTTTTCTCACCAAAATAATAATGATAATACTTATCTTTATTTATTTTTAATTATTAAAAAATCTAGTCACATTATTTTAATTGAACAATTAACTATCAAGATCCACCTAATATCCTTTCACAACATAATTTATTTAATTATTATTTTAATTCTAAATCAATTTAAATTACCTTATAATCAATTTAATTTAATTAAACTGATTAAACAAGGTCATATATAATATTAATCTACCACATAATTGTAATAATAAATTAAACAACATAATGATGAACAACAAAGTGGCATCACAATTTAACCAAATCACAATAGACACCAAGCAAGACAACTGACAAAGAATACAAACCAAACAGACGGGGTTGCAAGACATGTAATCATCCTCATCAAGGATGATGGCAAAGGTTGGGGACCTTTTTTCAACTCCTTTTTCCACATAATTTCCATTGGGAAATTGAGGCACGCTCAAACCTAATAGTGTAGGTGGATTTGATGCATGGTACCTACAACTTGCATCAAACAAGATGTCGAGAAACATGTATATATATATATATCAAATAGCAAACACATAGTGAGAGGAAGTCACATCGTAGCAGGGTGCTCATGAATGAGTGATGCTACACCATCCCTCTCACCAAGACCTCAAACAATAACCATAGTCATATGCCCACATGATACACATAATCAAATTACTCCAAACACACACTAACTCCATATATCATCATAACAAACACATTAGTAAAAAGTGTCATGATCATCAAAGTCAAATAAATTGTCATCCAAACATAATAAAAATGGTGAAACAAGCACCAACAAGGTCTCAAAGTGCATAACATAATATAATGAGAATCAATCTAATGAAAGCAATCAAGAGAGGCACTACACTATCCCTCGGTGAATTTTTAAAATTATGTATAGACAAATTCCTTTGAAACGTAGATCCAATATTGACTAAATAAAAGAAAAGTTTTCACACATTTATAGAGAAGCATTTACAATAGATAGAGTTGATGGGATCATGAAAATTTCTCATGCTTTCCATCAATTGCAATGAAACTCTTAGGGAGATTATACTCTAAGATTGTTTACCATGCTGGATGACATTGAGGATTTAATAAAATCAAATGATGGATCAATAATTTTGAAATATTAGAGGTTCTTGTATGAAAGAAAAAATGACAAATAATATTACAATACATAATTATTTCAATGGTTAGGTTAAGACAATTGAATTTTACAAAAGATGGGTATAGTTTTTAAAAAATTAGGAGTGGCTTGTTGTAGGAGCGATTGTCTCTTCTTGTGAACTTATTCCTAGATTTCTTGAATAAATTCACATTGATTTTTTTTTTGATGAATAGGAACCTATCTATATATTAATAAAGATAAAATACATATTCACAAAAAAAATATGGGTGGTAAGAAGGTGCACCCTGAGAGTCACATGGGCAACACCCATAAAACCAAAACAACCAATCACAAGGGCCTAGCCCATAAGTCCATAATTACAAACATATAAATAGAAAAGGCCATTAAGTGGCTAGAGCAGTTCCAACAGAGCTAGGAGGGTCTATGCCATCCAATTTTTTCCCCATACATCAGTGGGGTTTGGAGTGATGTAAGGAGGATCCCAACCATCATCATCTTCTTTTTGTTTATCTTCTTCCATTTCCTCATGTCGGGGTGAGATTGCAAGCGCCAGATGCGAAAATGTTTTACCAGTGTCCAAAAAACCAAAGCTTCTACCAGGAGCATTATTAGAGGGCCACCTAGAAGTGCCACCACTGCTTCCCACCACCCCTCTAGAGGGCCACCTTAGGTCAACCCGCGAAGGAGGAGAACACGATCATCAAGGAGGGTGGGAGCCACGCTGAGGAGGAGCCTAAGAGCAGGGGCGAGAAGAACTACTCCACCACCAACCCCGAGAGAGCGACTGACCATGAGAGGAGGTGGGTGAAGAGGACCCTGAGCCATAGTGCATGGGGCATTTTCCCCAATGATCCAAAAGTAGCTAAAGGTGAGACACCTCAAGTGCAACTTTATTAGATTGAACTTGAATCTGAAAAAGAACATTAGAGAAAATAATAGCTTTAGAATTGTAGACATGGAAAATATACCGACACACTTGATCCTTATTACTAACATCGCTTCATCCTAAATCACACTCTCAACTTATCATCACTTTTTCATCTCTTAATTAGATAAATCATTATTTATTTAATTAGGTCTTTCTCCCTTGTTGATTAAATTAATCAGTTTAATTTTAATTAATCCTCAATCCCTCTTTAATTAAATAATTCATCTTATTTGATTAAATCCCTAAAGTCCTCTAATTAAATTGAATAAATTAAACATTATTTTATTTAATCTAACATTATCCCCTTTGGTTAAATAAATCAAAACATTTATTTAATTAAACCTTTCCTCTAAATTATGATTTAAATAAAATTTAACTCTAAAATTTTCACATCTCCTAAATTCTTCATTAAATTAATCAAACTTTGATAAATTATATATTAATCCATGTCACATCCTCTAGAGAATGCAACTTGCACAATAAATCAATTAATTTGATTTATTAAATTGCCTATTTTCTCTCAACATAGAATAAAGGAGGAATATTACCTCAAATTTGAATTCAAATCCAAGTGGATTTTTCCTTCCAATAAAGAATTCACTCCTCTTACATGTCCTTGTGCATTGAGCCAAGTGGCATTTATTTCATTCTTTTTTCCCTCTCACATGTCATTTCCTCAATTTCAAATTCCACCTGATGGCATTTATCATGCACATTGATCAAAATGTGCACAACCTTCAACCATTCACATCTTGACAAGTGGAACTTGGCCATTGGATGTTGAATGATCCCACATTGCTCAATTTTAATCTCTCTTCCAATTTGGAAATCCATAAATGAGAGACTTTTCCTCTCATTCTAACATCCACAACTTAGAGAAAAGTTACTCTCATCACATTGAGAGTTAATTTTATCCACTTCATAGAAAGTGTTCATCATTTCATGATTTCATAGCAAGGTTATGCAAAAAATTCATCAAGGAGCTTCAACCATCATCAAATTATCACAAATATTACAAAGGAGTTGGGAAAGGGCCAATTTCGACACACCAATTGGCACCAACTCCTCCATGGGATCAAGAGTTTGCATTGCTTAATTAGGATTTCATTTACATTTTCATGTTTGTTCTTCATTTTTCCTATTATTGAGCATTGTAGATGGATTTCATGGGGAATCTTAGTTCTAACTTGCATATGGGCTTACTAATGTGTTTGATTCTTGTATTTGTGTAGGTATAGGATTGGGGGTTCAAATTTTGGCGTTAGAAGGAGGGATGAGTTGGAGAAATTCATCACGTTTTTCCAAAATTCTGTGGTTTTTGACATTTTTTTGTGCTTATAGGAAATTGCACCGCTTACAGACTGACGACGCCATATTGCACTCCTATCAATTTAGTGGCACTATATTTCATCGCTCCAACCTCAAACTCTACCACACTTACTTTCCTGCCCAGTAATTTCAAATTCACAAACTGTGCCGCACTCCAAATTGTGCCACATTCCAATATAGCGCTGCCTTTATGCTCTATGTCTGTTGCAGAGTGTCGTGCTCAGTCAAAATGTGATGCTATATTGTGCCGCTGGATTTGTAAATTGCACCGCATTTTTTGATTGCGTTGCTAGATGACAGTAAAAATTTCAAGTTTGATTTTCTTTTTAACGTATGCCATTTTGTTTTCAGCTTTTCGAGTTATTAACCTAATTGTTGTCTCTATATTTTCTGGTTTTAATCATTTTGCAGGTTACGACAAGGAGTAAAGCAAAAATGGAAGGCTACATTATGACATCATTCTTATCATATATCAATTTTTTTAAAACACTCTAGTGTTGTTTAACACTCTTAGAGAGTTCTCTATCTCTCCTAAGAAATTTGTCATCTTTTATGCTTTAGGGAACACTAAATTTCTTTTGGGCTCTAAAAAGAACAATACAAATTTTCTTTCAAACTTTACAAACAAAAGGCTTAAAATGAATTTTAGGACAAACTTACTAGAGTTGGTTTTTGGATTTAATAAATTGAACAAGACAAATTCCACATTTGATTTAGCGCTTTAAAAATAATTCACTTTTGCTTTGTGGGCTTAAAATGAACAAGTGTTGTTTTATTTTGTAATTGTTTACTTAAAATAATATCATCAAAAGGACTTATGCGCTTCTCTTGCGCCTCACGGTGATCTTGAGAATCAAAAGTTCTTTTGGTGATCTTAAGTTGAGTAAAATAATTACCTCCACATTTCATTTTGGGTCTAAAATTGAACAAAATATCTTAAGAGTGTGAGTAATGTTAAGAAATGGTGCCTCAACTACTAGCTTGGACCTCTGTCACGAAACGACTTGGCGAAAAATGACTTGCTTTTAACCTTATCTGCTTTACCGTAATGGTCTTGTTTTGCCTTGGTGGTACCGTGGTGGTGACTTGGCAGTTACCGCTTCACCACGAGTGGTGAGTCTGCTCATCGTGGTGGTTGTGGTGAGGCCACTTGCATTCTATCTGGTGATTATTGTCACATCATGGGCGGTGAGCTCACTCACCGCGGTGGCCGAGGTGAGACCACTGGTGGTTTGCTAGGTGGTCACCGCCCTACCGCAAGGTGGCCTTGCGGCCCCCATGGTAGCACGATATGACTGCCTGTAGTTTTCCTAACAGTTACCGCTGCACTGCGGTAAGGTTGGACTGGCTCGGCGGTGGTGCGGGGCTGACTTAGACAGAACTTGGGCGAGTTCACTGCCACATCGCGGGGTGACTTTGTGAGCTCAACGGTAGCACGGGTAAAGTTGGAGAGAGCTCGGATGAGCTCACCACTATAACGCGACAAGTTGAAGCCAGCTCAATGGTAGCACGAGGAATTCTGGATGAGCTCGGGTAGGTTCAATGCCATACCACGACAAGTGAAGCTGAGCCCGATAATGGCATGGTAGGAGATTGGATGGAATCTGAGCTTGGTCAACCAAGTTTGACTGAGTTGGACCAAATTTTAGAGTGATAAAAAAATGTCAAAAGGACACATGGCTCAATGCTAGGATGTTGATTGGCTAAAATCCAAAATAGTTAATGGCAGTTATTGCAGGCCAAGTTTCAACTGGAGACAGGACCTGATTTAGGCAAGGAATTGAATGCCTGGGTGGCCCGATGCAAGAAAATCTGTCAGTGAAGATCAGATAGCGTGATTGGATGATTGGTGCATGAATATGAAGTCTACGATTGGGTTGTGATAGAGAATAAAATTGTAAGAATTGAGTTGATTAAAATATACATTTGTAACCGAAAGGTGACGGTTAAGTATGTAAATAGTTGATGTAAGTCAGATGATTGAATGTATGCTGTGAGCGTTGTAAAAATGAGTGAACTTTTAGACTGCTGCTATGAGCTGGTTAGAGAGTGAAGACTGAAGCTTGTACGTAATATTTTATTACTGTAATACAAATTGGCTTTGCTTGGTGTGGTCGGTTTTTTACCTGAAAAGTTTTTCCCACGTAAATACTTGTGTCAATCTATGAATGCTTATTTTCTGTTATCTCTTATGGCTGCATGTATTCATCTCAGTAGTCTTAAGAAGCTATAGATTTCATTTTTTCTCTTCTCCCCTGTTGTACTAGTGTTAAGGGAAGGTATTCAACACTGTTGTCTTTCCCTTCAAGTGGTATCAGAGCTTGGTCAGTTATGTTATCCTTGATTGAAAGGTCAGTTTTTTGTTCTAATACTATTTCAGTGGGAGTCTTGCATTGTTAAAACTCGTTTCTATTTGAGATGGCGAGTACATTAGGTAGAGTAGAGATTGAAAAATTCAATGGCAAAAACTTTGAGTTATGGAAAATCAAAATGGAAGACTTGCTGGTGGATAGAGACCTCTAGTTAGCAGTGTTTGGAACTGTGCCACAAAGTATGAAGCAAGAGGATTGAGACCTTACTGATAGAAAAGCAAGAGGTCTGATAAAACTGAGTCTGGCTGATTCTGTACTCCTGAACGCCCATGAGAAGTGTGCAACTTTATTATGGAAGAATCTTGGTGATATTTATCAAGGAAAGTCTTTGGTAAATAAACTATTCTTGAGGAAGAAGCTGCACTCCTTGAAAATGGAAGATGGTGCATATGTTGTAGACCATCTAAACTCATTTAACATGAGTGTTACTTAGCTGGCATCTATAGGTGTAAAGACTGAGGAGGAAGATCATTGCATGCTCCTATTGTGTTCATCACTTGATAGTTGGGATCATCTTGTGATGGCTATTGGAAGTACTACCACTAATTTCAAGATGGAAGACATTGTTGCCTCACTATTGTCTGAAGAGATGTAGAGGAAGTCTTCAGAGATAGCCAAATAGGCCCTTGCTATTCGAGGTAGACCAAAGGAGAAAGGCAAGAGGAAGGACAAGAACTCCAAATCTAAATCTGCAGGGAGATCAAAGTCTCCTAGTAAAAATTTCAAGGTGAGATGTTGGAATTGTGGGAAACGTGGTCATATCCAAAAGGATTGTAAGGAGGAGAAGAAGAATAATTCTTTAGATAATGGCTCTTATCAAAGTGATGTAGACACCTTCATTGCAACAACCTTGACAACTCAGGCACCATATGATGTCTGGCTAGTTGACTCAGGTGCATCCTTTCACATGACATTCTATAGAGAATGGTTATCTAAGTATGAGAATTATGCTTGTGGAAAGGTGTACCTGGCAAGTGATTCAACGTTGGAGATTGTTGGTAGAGGAAGAGTCAAAATTCAGCTTCCTGACAGAAGAGTCAGAGGAATTGGTGGCGTACTGCACATACCAGGTCTGGATCGTAATCTTCTTTCTGTTAGTAAGTTAAATGATGCTGGTGTAGAAGTTTATTTCTCAACTAAAGGATGTAAAATGGCTAGATGTGCAATGGTGCTGGCTAAGGGTGTTCGTATTGGCACTTTGTACAAGCTAGATGCACACCCTATTCAAAGTAATAGTGCCTTTGTAATGTCAAAAAAAAATACTCCTATAGAGGAAGATGAAGGCAGTTCTTTGGCTGCAAATGCTTTGGAGGTAAAAATACGAACATAGAAGACTATACTGTGACATCATAGACTAGGTCACATAGGTGAGAAAGGTTGAAAAAACTTGAAGAATAAAAATCTTGTAGAAGGGCTTGATGATGGTAACCTTGAGTTTTATTTTTGTGAACACTGTATTTATGGAAAACAACACTGTGTTTCATTTTACTCGAGTCCTCATAAATCTTCTGATAAACTGGATTATATTCATTCCTGATGTGTTTGGTCCAATTAATGTTCCTTCATTATCAAAGTCTAGATATTATGTTTCTTTTATTGATGATTGTTCAAGAAGGGCATTTGTATACTTTCTTAAAAGTAAATCAGAAGTATTCAGTCGGTTTAAAGAATTTAAA
Source organism: Sequoiadendron giganteum (assembly GCA_007115665.2). NCBI lineage: Eukaryota > Viridiplantae > Streptophyta > Pinopsida > Cupressales > Cupressaceae > Sequoiadendron > Sequoiadendron giganteum. The sequence goes on from CM021101.1 coordinate 544,514,145, forward strand.
ACTTTGGTAGAGAATTAGACTGGAAGGAAAATTAAATGTTCGAGGACAAACAATGGCAGTGAGTTTTGTTCTGTAGATTTTGAAAGGTATTGCATAGATCATGGAATTAAAAGGCATAAAACAACACCTTCTACTCCACAGCTGAATGAAGTTGCTGAAAGGTTGAAAAAGACGTTGATGGAAAAGGCGAGGAGTATGTTGAGTGGTGCTGGTCTGGAGCAGAAGTTCTGGGCTGAGCCTGTGGCTACAACATGTTATCTGGTAAAATCATTCTCCTTGCTCTACTCGTGTTGATAAGACACCTTTGGAAGCATGGTCTGGTAAGAAGCCCTCTCTCAGACACGTTCGTATCTTTGGATGTGAGGCATATGCTTATGTGCCAAATGAGAAAAGATCAAAGTTGGATAACAAGGCCATTAAATGTATTCTCATCGGCTTTGGAGATGGTGTGAAGGGATACAAGCTTTGGAACCCTATTACTAAGAAGGTTCTGTACAATAGAAGTGTGATATTTCATGAGCTAAAACCTTAAGTAAGTGATCATCAACTTGAGACAGATCAAAGAGACAAGAAAAATGATGTAGTTGAGATTCCTCAAACTCGAGAAAAGGAAGAATTTCATGGTGTACCTGAGACTGAGGAGAGTTCAAGTAGCTCTGATATTTCTAATGATAAAGAACCACAACCTCAACCAGTAAGAAGGTCTACACGAGAAAAATGATAACCTAAAAGGTATGGTTTCTTAATGTTAGATTCAAACTATGCCTATGCCTTAATTACTAGCGTAGATGAGCCTAGGACTTTAAAAGAAGCAATCACCATGACTAATTCAAATTATTGTCTGGAGGCCATGAATGAAGAAATTTATTCATTGAAGAAGAATGAAACCTGGGATTTGGTACCTTTTCCTAAAGGGAAAAATCCTATTGGCTGTAAGTGGGAATTCAAAAAGAAGACTGATCTTGATGGCAGTGTTGAGAATTATAAGGCAAGATTGGTTGCAAAGGGATTCTCCTAGATTGAGGGAATTGACTATGGATAGATTTTTTCTCCTATAGCAAAGATAACATCCATCAGATTTTTGTTATCATTGGCATCAACGTATGACTTAGAGATTGAGCAGATGGATGTGAAGACATTGTTTCTCCATGGTGAGCTGGAATAAGAAATTTATATGATCTAGCCTGAGCATTTTGTTGAAAAAGGTAAACAAAACTTGGTCTGTAAGTTAAAGAAATCTTTGCATGGTTTGAAGTAGTCTCCTAGAATGTGGTACCATAAATTTGACACGTTTGTGTTATCTATGGGATTTGTGAGATCAAAATATGATCATTGTGTTTATTATAAATCTGAAAATGATTGTGTGCTTGTTATTACCCTGTATGTGGATGATATGTTATTCATAGGAAATAGCAATACTATGATTTCTGATCTTAAATCTTATTTGTAAATTTTGAAATGAAAGATCTTGGTGCAACAAGTTATATTCTGGGAATGGAGATAATCAGGGATAGAACAAGCATAAAGTTTTGGGTAAGTTAGAGTAAGTATGTCAATACTATTTTGGAGAGATTTGGTATTAATGAATGCAAGCAATTAGTTGTTCCAATTATGTAGGGAACAAAACTATCTATTGAAGACTGCCCAAAGTCTGCTACTAAGATGGAGGACATGACCAGGGTGACTTACGCAAGTACTGTTGGAAGTTTAATATATGCGATGGTCTATACAAGACCAGACATGTCCAAGCAGTGGGAGTTCTCAGTCGGTTTATGGAAAATCTGAGAAGATCACATTGGGATACTATAAAGAGAGTGTTCAGATATTTGAAGGGAACTTCAGACTATGCTCTGTGTTACCATGGAAGTTTGGTTGCATCATAGAGAACACTCAACATTCAAGGATATGCTGACTCTGATTGGGTAGGGGACATTGATAGCAAGAGATCCACCAGTGGATACACATTCATGTTAAATGGTGGAGCAGTTAGTTGGATGAGCAAGTGACAATATGTAGTTGCTCTATCCACTACAGAGGTAGAGTAGATTGTGTTTGGATATTGGTTTTAATGCAGGGAAGATTACAGTCTTCTGTGATATTCAGAGTGCCATTTGATGGGCAAAGAACCCAACTTTCCATGCTAGGACGAAGCACATTGATGTGTAGTATAACTTCATGAGGGACATGGTTGAATATGGAAAGGTCTTCCTTGAAAAGGTCAACACTTTGAAGAATGTTGCAGATGCATTAACGAAGCCGATGAGCACAAACAAGTTCAGATGGTGCGCAAAATCTATGGGCCTTGGGGTCTATGACCATCAGTAATTTTTTTGAAGTCAAGAGGAAGCTGGCAATCTTCGCCAAGTGGGAGCATGTTGAGAAACGGTGCCTCAATTACTAGCTTTGACCTCTATCAAGAAATGACTTGGAGAAAAATGACTTGCTTCTGCCCTTAACCGCTTTACCGCGACGATCTGGTTTTGCCTTGGTGGTTACCGCTTCACAATGGGCGATGAGTCCGTTCACTATGGTGGTTGTGGTGAGGCCGCTTGCATTCTATCTGGTAGTTACTGTCAGACCGTGGGTGGTGAGTTCACTCACCGCGGTGAGGTTGCCTGCATTCTATCTCGCAGTTACTATCACACTGCGGGTGGCGAGTTCACTCACCACTGGCTGTCTTCGAGGCGGTCACCGCCCTACTGTGGGGTGGCCTGGTGGTCCCCATAGTAGTGTGGTATGATCATCTACAGTCTGCCTAATGGTTATCGCTACACCGCGGTAAGTTTGGATGGGCTCGACAGTGGCGTGGGGCAGACAAAGACAAAGCTCGAGCAAATTTAGCACAACACCGTGGGGTGACTTTGTGAGCTCGATGATAATGCAGGTAAAGTCGGGGAGAGCTCAAATGAGCTCACCGCTATACCGTGATAGGTGGAAGTCAACTTGGCAGTAGTGTGAGGAAGTTTGGATAAGCTCGGGCGAGTTCACCACCATACCGTGATAGGTGAAGATGAGCCTGATGGTGGTGTGGTAGGAGCTCAGATGGAAGCGGAGCTTGGTCAACCAAGCTTGATTGAGCTGGACCGAATGTTAGAGTGATCGTCGAATGTCAGAAGGACACGTGGCTCAGTGCTAGGATGTTGATTGGCTAAAATCTAAAACAGTTAATGGCAGTTATTGCAGGTCGAGTTTTAGCTGGAGACAAAATCCGATTTAGAAAAGGAATTGAATGCCTAGGTGACCCGATGCAAGAAGATCTATCAGTGAAGATTAGATGGCATGATTGGATGATCGCTACATGAATATGAAGTCTACAATTGGGTTTTGATAGAGAATGAAATTGTAAGACTTGATTGTCGAGTAAAATATACATTTGTAACCCAAAGGTGACAGTTAAGCATGTAAGTAGTTGATGTAAGTCAGATGATTGATTGTATGCTAAGAGCATTGTAATAATGAGTGAAATTTTAGACTGCTGCTATGAGCTGATCAAAGAGTGAAGATTAAAGCTTTTATGTAATATTTTATTACTGTAATACAAATTGGCTTTGCTTGGTGTGGTGGGTTTTTTACTTGAAAAGGTTTTCCCACATAAATACTTGTGTCAATTTGTGAATACTTATTTTTTGTTATCTCTTATGGCTGAATGTATTCATCTTAGTAGTTTTAAGAAGCTATAGAACTCATTTTTTCTCTTCTCCCCTGTTGTATTAGTGTTAAGGGAAGGTATTCTGCACTGTTGTCTTTCCCTTCAAGTGGTATAAGAGCTTGGTTAGATGTCTTATCCTTGATTGAAAGGTCATTTTTTTAAGCTAATACTATTTCAGTGGGAGTCTTGCATTGTTAAAAATTGTTTCTGTTTGAGATGGCAAGTACATTAGGTAGAGTAGAGATTGAAAAATTCAATGGAAACAACTTTGAGTTATGGAAACTTATAATGGAAGACTTGCTGGTGGATAGAGACCTCTGGTTAGCAGTGTCTAGAACTATGCCACAAAGTATGAAGCAAGAGGATTGGGACCTTGCTGATAGAAAAGCAATAGGTTTGATAAGACTGACTCTAGCCGATTATGTACTCCTAAACGTCCATGAGGAGAAGTTTTCAGCTTCATTATGGAAGAAGATTGGTGATATCTATCAAGGAAAGTCTCTAGTAAATAAGATATTCTCGAGGAAGAAGTTGTAATCCATGAAAAATGGAAGAAGGTGCATCTATTATAGACCATCTGAAATCGTTTAACATGAGTGTTACTCAACTGGCATCTGGAGGTGTAAAAACTAAGGAGGAAGATCGTTGCATGCTCCTATTATGTTCGTTACCCCAAAGTTGGGATCATCTTGTGATGGCTATTGGAAGTACTGCCACTAATTTCAAGATGGAAGACATTGTTGCCTCACTGTTGTTTGAAGAGATGCGAATGAAGTCTTCAGAGATGGCCAAAGAGGCCCTTGCTATTTGAGGTAGTTCAAAGGAGAAAGGAAAGAAGGACAAGAACTCCAAATCTAAATCTGTAGGGAGATAAAAGTATCCTAGTAAAAAGGTCAAGGTGAGATGCTAGAACAATGGGAAAATTGGTCATATCCAGAAGGATTGTAAGGAGAAGAAGAAGAAGAATGCTTCAGATAATGACTCTTCTCAAAGTGATGCAGACGCCTTCATTGCAATAGCCTTGATAACTCAGGCACTAGGTGATGTCTGGCAGGTTGACTTAGGTGCGTCCTTTCACATGAAATCCCATAGAGAATGGTTCTCTAAGTACAAGAAGTATGATGGTGGAAAGGTGTACCTGGAAAGTTATTCAACACTAGATATTGTTGGTAGAGAAAGAGTCAAAATTTAGTTTCTTGATGGAAGAGTCAAAAGAATTGGTGGCGTACTGCACATACCAGGTCTAGCTTGTAATCTTCTTTCTATTATTAACTTAAATGATGTTGGTGTAGAAGTTTATTTCTCAACTAAAGGATGTAAAATGGCTAGAGGTGCAATGGTGCTAGATAAGGGTGTTCGTACTGACATTATGTACAAGCTGGATGCACGCCCTATTCAAAGTAGTAGTGCCTTTGCAATGTCAAGAAAAACTATTCTTGTAGAGGAAGATGAAGACAATTCTCTAGCTACAAATGCTTTGGAGGTAAAATTCCCAGCAAAGAAGACTAAGCTGTGGCATCATAGACTAGGTCACATAGGTGAGAAAGTTTTAAAAACCTTGAAGAATAAAATTCTTGTAGAAGGGCTTGATTATTGTAACCTTGAGTTTGATTTTTGTGAACACTATATTTATGGAAAATAACACTGTGTTTCATTTTACTCTAGTCCTCATAAATCTTCTGGTATATTGGATTATGTTCATTCCTGATGTGTTTGGTCCAGTTAATATTCCTTTGTTATCGAAGTCTAGATATCATGTTTCTTTTATTGATTATTGTTTGAGAAGGGAATTTGTATACTTTCTTAAAAGTAAATCAGAAGTGTTCAGTTGGTTTAAAGAATTTAAAAATTTGGTAGAGAATCAGACTGGAAGGAAAATTAAATGGTTGAGGATAGACAATGGCGGCGAGTTTTGTTCTGTAGATTTTGAAAGGTATTGCATAGATCATGGAATTAAAAGGCATAAAAAAACACCCTATATTCCACAATAGAATGGAGTTGCTGAAAGGTTGAACAAGATGTTGATGGAAAAGGTGAGGAGTATGCTGAGCGGTGCTGGTCTGGAGAAAAAGGTCTGGGCTAAGGCTATGGCTAGAACATGTTATCTGGTAAATCATTCTCCTTGATCTACTCTTGTTGATAAGGGACCTTTCGAAGTATGGTTTGGTAAGAAGCCCTCTCTCAGACACGTTCGTGTCTTTGGATGTGAGGCATATGGTTTTGTGCCAAATGAGAAAAGATCAAAGTTGGATAAAAAGGTTGTTAAATGTATTCTCATCGATTATGGAGTTGGTGTGAAGGGATAAAAGCTTTGAAACCCTTGTACATAGAAGCATCTGTACAGCAAAATCGTGATATTTTGTGAGCTGAAACCTTTAGTAAATTGCTTGGTCCTCAAAAAATTTGAAAACAAATATTCACAAGGAGTTTCAAAATTTCAAACCCTTTGGAGGAAAAAAATATCCTTTGACGAATATAAGTGCTCTTGCTTTCCCTAGGGATTAAATCCTTAGAGGTTTCTAAGTTCATGGGTTTAATCACCTTTTGTTTTCACTAAAGTCAACCTAAGAAACTATGCTCTTGAAACCTTGATTTTCACATAATGGACCTTGTGGAAGGAAAATGAATTAAGGCATAGCCATTTAGCTTGAAATTATAATCAAGAAATTATTTTTGGTAAAAGGAACTCATTAAGCAAAGATAAGAACAATTGGACCTCACATGTGTTCTCGCAAATGATTTCTCATAAAATCAATATCCAAAAACCAAGGTTCAAGAAGCTTAGTCCAAAGGCTCGTGAAAAGAGTCTTTCCATGCTTTTTGAGGTTAGAGAAAGATTGATATAAAATTTCTACAAGAAGGCCTCAAAGAAAAACCCAAATTTTTATGAGTTCTATTATCAACAAAATCCAACTCTTTTTCAAAGGTTTTCTTTTCTCACTTAAAAGTATGGCATGTTCTTCAATGCCAAGGTCTTATAAGAAAGAGTCTTGTCTAGGTCAAGTTTAGGATCAAATTAAATCATTATCATCCATCTCTCAATCATCAAAATCAAATTTCATTTCACCAAAAAACTCTTAATAACTTTGAAACATCATTCATGCCAAAGTATTAGGTAAAATCAATATCACCTTGTTTGACTTAATACACATAGTAAAATTATCAATCTTCTTGGACAAATTCACCTCTAGGATAACACAACTTCCTAAGGTCTACAAGTTCACGATCACTTTTATTGGCTTAACATACTTAGTCAATTCACTCTCTTGTATGAGTTTTCTCTAGGATAACACAAATTCCTAGGGTTTTTAAGTTCATCATCACCTTGTTTGGCTTAACACACCTAGTCAAACTATCAAAATCAAATCAATTTAAGCCCCAAAAGTTTTAGCATCTCCTCCCTCCAAGGTTCTTCAAGAGTTTCACTCAACCGCATCATCCATCTCTCATCCCAATCATCACCTTTTGATCCTTAGACTCTCCTACTTCTCCTTTTTGTGCCTAAGATTGAGATCAAACGATCTCTATTTTATGGTTCAAACAAGATCACAACACAAGAGGAACATGGAAATCACTAAGGAAACATCAAATTCAAGTGATCTAAGCCAAGAAACCTTCAAATTAAACCTTTCCCAATCAAGCAATCCTCCAAACAACTCCTCTATGACGTCGCAAAACCCCCCACAAGGAAGGCAATATAGAGGACATCATCGATGATGACTTGGGAATGATGCAAGAGGAAATAATTGAAATGGTTTAGAATCCTGAGAATCATAGAATCGTCAATGCGATGTTGAAACTTAATCCCTCTCTATATATACATGTGTTAATGAAAGAAGGGGCCAAACTCCCTTCTAACTTTGACGTAAGTACCAATGTAGAAAGGCCTCTTGCAAGAATAACCCTAGTTTCACTTCCAAACATCACTCATGAGATTCCCCAAATCATATCAACAATCGCTTCAACCTCGACAGTTGTTAACAAGGGAAGCACCATGTTTCGTGAATTACAAAAACATCACCCTATAAACAACAAAGGTAAATATCAACACCGCACCGGATAACTCTATCCCAGTGAATTCATTACACGCGTATGTTCCACTTACTTTCCATAATCATGTGGACTCATCTTCATTCCATGCAATGCCAACCTATCTTCTGAACATACAAACTTCTCTCCCCATGATTTCGCAAGGAGAAGGTGGGTTATTCGAAATAGGGGGAGTCATTGACCCGTCCTCATCATCAATTTTCCAAGGGAACACACCATCATTCCCTCCATTACCGCTCACATCCATATCACCTCTTTGGTTGGGTCTTCCCCCTACCCGCTACCAGTTTATCAAACCAAAGCAATCATATCATCATATCAAGTCCCCTTCATTTTCCAACAGTATCACAATAACATATGATAACCATTCAGGCCACCACAATGGTCAATACATGCACCAGTCCCCAAATCTCTCAAAGCATGGTTTCCCACGGGCCAAGTGTCTCGATCACACCACCCACAACCCAAGTCTCAATCACCAATGCAACCCCTCCACTCACCACAATGACCAACATTATCCCCAATCCACCATCTATTCCACCAAAAGCTAATATGATGAATTCATTCATCACCATGATTAAGGCAATCAAAAAAGCCACCTACCAAAGGGTACTTCAACAAAACTAAAAAATTGCACAACAGGTTGCTTAGCAAGCACAAGCACAACTAGCCACCCAATAAGCAGCACAAGCGGCACAAGCGACACAAGCTGTAAAAGCCCAAGAAGCCCAACAAGACGCACAAGTAGCCCAAAAAACACAAGCTCAAGCTCAAGAGCAACACCAGGCTCAACAAGCACAAGAATAGTACCGCACACAACTACAAACAATTCATCAACAAGCCCTACAAGATTTTCAGGCACAAAAACAAGCTAAACAATAAGCTTTGTTGGCACAACAACAACTAGAGCATCAACAAGATTTTTTCGCACAACAATAGCTAGACCAACAACACACTTTGTGGGAACAACACCAATAGGACTAAAAACAAGCTTTGTTGGATCAACATCAGCAATACCAACAACAAGTGTTGTTGGCACAAATTCAAGCATATTGGGAGGGCTTAAACACACATAAAATCTTGCAAAAAACCCCCACCAATACCCCTCTCGTCAATCAAGCACCACAAACACCTCAAAACAAATTCATCCCACCTCCTGATCCTCAAAATGATATTGCATCACAAATCAAACTGCTCTCGCAGCAAGTGCTAGACCTCTAATCAAGAAAAATAAGCAAAATGTCAAGAAATTTGTGCCCCTATCCTTTTGATAAAAGTCTTGCAATGGTACCGTTCCCAAAGGGATTTGAAATCCCCAAATTTGATAAATATTATGGGATGGGAAACCTTGAAAAATCATGTCAGGGAGTTTCAAGTGCACTACATGGAAGTTGCATAAGATGACACATATCTAATGCAAATTTTTCCTTAGAGCCTGACTGGTCCTGCCATGGAATGGTTCTCTCACCTACCCAAAGGCATCAAAACATTACAAGAAATTGTGGATGCATTCCTCAAAAACTATGCATTCAACATGGGCATGAATGTTAGTCTGGAGAAACTATCAACCCTCAAACAAAGAAAAGGAGAGCTATTCACATCCTTCTTTCAAAGATGGCGATCCAAGGCCAATCAGAGCAAGTGGACCATACCAGAAGAGTAACAAGTTTGCACAATCATAGCCAATCTAGATGAAAACTTGGCATTCTATCTAAAAGTAAAATGCATTACAATATATGATCAATTGATCCCAAAGGTGCTCAATATCAAAAGAGCCCTTACTATACAAGGGGGCGAATCAACATTCCCTGCACAATAGGATAACTTCCCATCCACCAGTTATAATGATAAACCCCGCACATGGTGAAGGAAAAAAAAATGTCACAAACGACAGAGTGGTTGATGCTAAGGTTGTCATCAGTACTCCCAAGAAGAAAATCCAGACCCATCATGAACCATAGAATCACAATCGCAACAATGTGCAAACCAATACGGGGGCACAAAAACAACTGCCTTCGAACAATCAAATCAATAATTTGAGCAATCAAGGAGGAGCACCTCCCTGAAATAAGTATCCTCCCAAGAAGAAGTTCACGACCCTTGGGGAGTCAATTGAATCTATAATGAAGAAGCTGGTTAAAGAGAACCTCATCAAAATCTCCAATTCTGAGCAATATGCGGAACCCATGACAAAACCACCATAGTACAACGAAAATCTACTTTGCAATTTAAAAAAAATTAAAGGGCACACAACCAAAAATTGCATGAGGTTGAAAAACATCATCCAAGACCTTATTGAGGACAAAATCATAAATGTCAACTCGCTGGAAATCAAAATCTTAAAATATACATGAATGATGACTAATGATAATCAAATAAATAATCAAGGAAATAACCAAGGTAACAATAAAGGGAAACAAAGTTATGCCAATGGAAACCTTATATACGAAGATATCATCACATGCATAGATGAAATGGTCACTTTAATTAGCAGCAAAGGATCCAACACTAATTGTGGAGTCACCACACATGGTGGAAAGGTTACTATTGGAGGGGAATTGCAGCCATATAAGACCCCCATCTCAAATATAAATTTCATTCCCTACGATTATAACATCATTGACCGACTAAAAAGAACCCTCGCTCAAATATCCATCATGGAGTTATTGAAAATTTCCGCTGCCCATAGGAAAATCCCTGATGAAGGATTAGCTGCATCCACTACCCTAGATATAGATCAAATTCAAGCTATGGTTCATAACATTGTCACTCCAAATCTCCTCACCTGCTCTGATCAAGAATTTCCCGCCCAACCATCTCACAATCATGCACTTCACCTTCAAGTGCTGGTTCACAAGAAAAAGGTAAAAAGGGTCCTGGTGGATGGAGGTGTGGGCCTTAATATTTGTTCACTTAAGCTCATAAAGAACTTGGGAATCTCAGAAGACTCCATCAAAAAAAACAAAGGCATTACCATCAGAGCATATGATGACCAGGAAAGAGTGTCTCAAGGCACTATCAAGATCCCAATCCAAGTAGGACCAACTACCATGGAAACCACATGTCAGATCCTTGACCTCGATTTACCCTACAATATCCTCTTGGGATGCTCATGGATTCATGGGATGAAGGTGGTCACCTCAACATTTCACCAATGTGTAAAATTTTCATATCAGAATGAGGAAGTCACAATACATGGTGATCTAGAGCCATTCACCTATTGCAAAAACTTGGAAGCCAAGTTTTACAAAATTCCCCATGTACCAAAGAATGATGAAGGCACATCCATTCCCTATATAGATCCATCTAACCTCGCCTCCACTTCTACGACAAAGGCACCCTCCATCCTTGATATATCTGACATCAAGCTCATGATCCAGGACAATGGGTGTGGAGATTACAGAATAATGAAAAAATATTTTGTTGTAGGAGAGTTACCGCAATATCCTAGGTCACATGGGCAACCCCAACCAGTTGAAACACCTATCCGCATCTTCAGGGAAGAACCTTCTAAATTCCATCGGTGGGGGGATCTAAGTCAGGAAAATATGGATGAAAGAGACATTTAAAGCATGCTATACCAAGATGAAAGGCCCAAACCCACCCTACCCATGGATGAAGCTAGCAAAGGATTGGAAATAATGCTTGGTATGGGCTACAATAGAAATGAAAACCTTGGAAGGAAAACTGATGGACAACTGGAGCCCATCATTATAAAAATATGAGTGAGAAACCTTGTCCTTGGATGTACGTGTTTGAGTATAACTGTATGTGGTAGAGGTACCCCTAGTAGAGAAGCTAGGTCTCTTCCTCAGTTATTCACAACCACTCTTCAACTACTCATATCAACAGGTCTGCCCCTAGAAAATTTCACCTTTGATGTAACTGAGGTCTGTAGTAGTAGTGATGAAGAGGATACCATAACAGGCCTTCCCATTCTTTTTGAATATTCCTCCTTACTTATGATTAGTGCCTCACTCATTGATTCACACCGCCAAACTTACAAAATAAACCTAGTTTACCCACAACTCATCGACTATGACCAACGAGGACCATTAGTTCTAGACACATTCAAAAATGATGAGGCACTCTTAGAATTAATGGGACTAGGAGATACAGTACCATACATAGATCACAAGGTTGGATTTAACATCACATTGGATACACAGGCTTAGCATGGGGAGATGATTGAATCCTTTAGTCGCAAAAGCAAAAGAATGAGAATAAGCTCATGGTTATTGAGTGAAAATCACACTGTAGCACTCTCTAACCATAGAATTGTAAAAATAAAGGACACATCCAATGGTAAAAACCTCTACAAGGCACCAGAGGATGAAGGATTCAATCTCCCCCTGATGCACTTCATCAAGAGAAATCGATAGTCTGAGTAGAACAGTGCAATACCGTCAATCTGGGAACATAAGAAATGCCACACATCACCTTATATGTTGAATCACTTCTGATAGAAGAGAAAGAATTGTTGGCTGCATTTCTAAGAGAAAGAAATGTGAACTTTGCATGGACCTATGCTGACATGCCGGGTATTGATTCAAAAGTCGTGGTTCATCATTTAGCCGTCTACCTAGGGGCAAAGCCAGTAATAAAAAAGTTGCAAAATATGTACCCTCAAATAGCCTTGCTAGTCAAGGAAGAATTATAGAAACTCTTAGATTTTGGATTTATACGCCCAATGGATTATCCAGAATGGGTGTCCAACCTCGTTCCAGTTTCAAAGCCAATTGGGGGCATCCGTATCTGCACTAACTTCAGAAACCTCAACAAAGCGTGTCCCAAGGATGATTTTCTACTACCTAACATTGATAATATACTGGAAATGATGACCAAACATGAGATGCTATCACTGATGGATGGCTTCTCAGGGTACAACCAGATTATGATCGCAAAGGAAGACCAACATAAAATAATTTTTACATGTCCATGGGGCACCTATTACTAGAACATGATGCCATTTGGGAAAAAGAATGCAGGAGTGACATATCAAAGGGCCATGACACTAATTTTTCATGATATTATTCACTAAAATGTGAAAGATTATGTGATTGATATATTAGCCAAGTCAAGAAAAAGACAAGATCATATAGCAGCTCTAAGTGCTATCTTTGATAGACTGGAGAAATACAAGGTTAGACTCAACCCCAAGAAATGTGTCTTTGGTGTGCAATAAGGTAAAATATTGGGATATATAGTATCCATGAGAGGAATAGAAGTGGATCCCACCAAGGTCAAGGAAATCCTCGACATGGAAGGAATCAGGACACTAAAACAACTTAGAGGCCTACAAGGAAGGCTCCAATCCATCCACAGATTCATAACACAGCTGACAGATAAATAGATTCCATATTCACATCTACTCCACAAGGGATCAACATACAAGTGGGATGACAAGTGTGATCAATCATTTAGTAAAATCAAAGAATATCTACTTATGCCACCAATGTTAATGCTAACAATCCCAAGAAAGCCATTAATCCTGTATATTTCACCAACAATAACAACTCTCATTACACTCCTAGCTTAGCACGATGAAAATGGAAGAGAAGGAGAAATATACTACATTAATAGGATAATGGTAGGGCATGAGCTCAAATACACACCAATATAAAAAGCTTGCCTAGTAGTTATGTTTGCTGCCCAAAAGTTTAGACACTACAAATTGGCTCATCAAATCAAGCTAATCGTAAAGATAGACCCACTAAAATAACTGCTCTCTAAGGCCACTCTCATAGGATGAAAAACTAAGTTGGTCATGATATTGAATATGTCGAGCGCAAGGCTATCAAGGGGCAGACAATTGCAGACCAACTGGCAAAGGTTCCAATCTATTCAAAGAATCCACTCATATTAGAGTTTCTAGATGAATCCATCTTTAATCTCAGCATAGACGACCACTAGAAACTCTACGTTGATGGCTCATACACACAACATGGATAAGGAGCCGGTGTTTTATTCATCATTCCACAAGGGGATTGTATTCCTAGATCCTACAAATTAGTATTCCCCTGCACTAACAACATTGCAGAGTACGAGGCTTTAACCATAGGTCTCAAGATTGCAGCACAATGGAGGATCATCACACTAAAGGTTTATGGGGATTCACAGCTTATTATCAACCAAGTCAATGGTGAGTACCAAACTAAGGATGATAAGTTGACACCATATAAGAAGTTTGTAGAGAGCCTCAAATAATCATTCATTGATATCACCTTTGAGAAAATACCAAGGGCTAAAAAAAGAGTAGCTGACACCATGGAAACAATTGGATCCCTACTGGATATCCCTCATAATGTCTCAAAACATGAATTCTTGGTAGAGCAACTTCTCATACCAGCTTTCAAGGTACTAGAGTTTGAATTCGTGTGTGAAATCGGTTGTCCCAGTGATCCCTGGTATCACAAAGTTTATACCTATATGAGAATAGGAGTCCTCCTAGCTGACATAACCCCAAACCTTAAATGAGCCTTTGTCAAAAGTTCCTTACATTTTTTCATCCTACAAGAAACCCTCTATCGTAGGAGCATTGAAGGAACCCTATTGCATTGTTTAAATCCTAAGGAGGCCCATACTACTTTGGATGAGGTACACAATGGCATTTTTAGTTTGCACTCGAGTGGTATGACCTTGGCTAAGAAGTTTTTGAGAACCAGGTACTACTGGCCAACAATGGAAGAGAGGCACATGAATTTGTCAGAAAGTGTTTACGGTGCTAGAAACATGGAGACCTTATCCATGCATCAACTCAAGAGCTCCATCTTATTATTACACCATGGCCCTTCTCATAGTGGGGCATTGATATCATATGAAATATCACACCCACCTCATGCAATGGCAATAGATTCATCATCATTGCCATAGAGTAATTTACCAAGTGGGTCAAAGCGATTCCCATGACCTAAGTCAATGGAAAGTAGATATCGAAGTTCATCCTGAACTATTTCATTTACCAATACGGTGTCCCCCAATCCATTATCTCTGATAATGGGACACCTTTAAAGAATTAGGATGTGTGTGACCTTTGCCACAAATTCTATATACAACATCACTTTTCCACCCTATACTACCCACAAGACAATGGCCAAGAAGAAGCCATTAACAAAACTATCTTGAAAATATTTAAGAAAACAATCAATGACGCTGGTGGTGACTAGAATCTATAGCTAAGTCCCACCTTATAGGCCTACAACACCACCATCCGCATGCCAATAGGCACCACCCCATTCTCCTTGATCTATGGATCAAAATCCATCCTCTCAATCGAGATCGAGCTCCCATCATTAAGGGTATCACTGCAAAACCTCATTACAAATGAGGAATATTGCGTTTCAAGGTTAAATGAGCTAGAGTTACTAGACAACCATCTAAAATTATACTAGAATCTCCTGAAATGTATTTACAACAAGAAGATCAGGAGACACACCTTCCAAATCAACGAACTTGTGCTAAAAGAAATTTAGGAGAACGTACCAAATCTAGAAAACAAAGGAAAATTTGAGCCCAACTGATTGGGACCTTTCATCATCAGAAAAATCTATAAATCAGGGGAATATCAACTATCAACACCAAAAGACGAGCCTCTACAAAATCCCCTGAACAACTCCCATCTCAAAAAGTTTTATGCCTAAAATCTTGCAAGGTATAGAACCAAAAACCACAAAAAAAAAATCAGAAAAATGTCCTGAAAAATGGTCACTGTGATGAAAACTTGGCAAACAGGTGTCTTGGTGACAACAAAAAAATCAAAAACACAAAATCTAAAAAAAATAGAAAAAGGATTAAAAACAGTAAAGAAATAAATTGTCCTCTAATGAAAACTACTTAGGTGGCGCTTTGGACAAGTACCTTGGTGAAAACTGGAAAATAGGAACCAAGCGTAAATAAAGAACTCTCTATCCACCAAGATCTGCATGGCTAACTCATCCATTATATCCCATTACATTTCATTAATCTACCATCCATCCATCTGTTCGCATAGCTTGATCTTGTGCTCGTATCATGTTCCACCATAGTACTACTTGGCATATTCCTAAGGTTAGTTTGTCCTACCTTTATCGAAGTAGTCTATCAAATTAGGCTAGGGGCATGATCCGATACCTTCATTGGATCAGATTTGTGTATATTCTCATGATCATCCTGAAATCTCTCAAAAAAATTCAAAAAAATTCAGAAAACTCTCAAAAATCCAAAAACATGAGAAAAACCTTAAAAGTTTTGAAAACATTCATCATTAAGTCTTGTCAATATGTCATATTGCCAAAATACTTCATCTCTAAGCTTGAACGTAGGCAAGGTTGATATTTGATCATCCCCCAAGACATTTAGGTCAATCCTTTAGGCATCTGTCACAATCTAGCAATTCGTTTGCCCATCTTTCTCATCATTGAATCGAGTTTGTCATCAATCAAACTGCGTGGTCTCTGTGTATATAACATAGGCAAAGCTATTCTATGGATTAGATCTCGAGACCCCTAGGATAGGGATTTAAGTTAGTTTCTTCATCATAAATCTCAAAAATCGAAAAATAAAATAAAATCCGAAAATCAAAATAGCCTCGAAATATTTCAAAATAAAAAAATCCAAATATTTGAAAAACCCAAAATGTTGCACCCGCCTCATCTTGATTTCACCCGTGATTATAATCACCCATAATAAATCAATCGATGCTCTCATCCTTTGGTGAGTTAGTCAAAGGCAAGTCTAGTAGGTTCCAAAGTGAACACCCAATCATCAAAGTCTCAAGTCTAGGTCAGTAAGCAAGCAAGTTGGTCAAATTGGAGTATCAATAGCTTATCATCCAATCAATCTCATCAAAACCTTTATCACAAGATGTCCTAGGATTTATCCTTCCCACGATGGACATAAGCATTAGGTATCTCACCTTAGTTTAGCCTTGGCTAGCGGTTTGAAGAACATTGACTTGTTTGTTTACTTTATCTTGGTCTTTTGGACTTATCTTATTTTTGCATTCATTCCAAGGACCTCTCGATGATGCCTAAACAAAATAGGTTTAGAGAGAAAAGAATGGGGCAATGATCATTATCTTTTTATCTATTGTGCTTGTGGAATAATATTGTAAAATAACTTAGTCATGCGTGCCTTCTTTAGTTTGTAGGAAGGATGTTTTAGGTTTCTTGTTGATGACATAAGAAGACTTTCTTTTCTATGTTTTGCCCCGAGATGTTTAGAATATCTAAACTACGTCCTGAACAAAGTTTCTTATGCTAAGTGTGAACAAGAATACTCCTGTCTGATTGTCAAGTCAAAATCCATCACACTAGGTACAACACCATCCTGGTTCTTTATACCATGATGCATCGTACCTACATGTGTTATCAAACATAAAGTAATTAGCCCTTTGAAAATCTTAACTCCTGGTAAGCAAATCATCATCATAATAATGACTTATTGGATCTCTTTTCTTCTATCTTCTTTCCATAACATGGTACCATGACAACTAATCTGAACATCATCAATGCATACACTCTACATCCACAAATCATCAACATAATTTCATATCATATCATATAGATCATATTGCATCGCATTACCATCTTAAGTTATGAGGAATAATATAGATTTTTTATTCTAAGCATCTTAAGAAATCATTGAATTCATCTCATATCATACATCATCATGATTTTGCATAAGGAGAATAAGCAAATACATTGCACAAATCATTAAGGGCATAATAGAAATAATGAGCATATCATTTACATCCATAAATCACTTGCATATCATTAATGTTGAAAATGCATAGAAAAGTACAAAAAGAAATGCATCCATAATCATTGTCAAATCATATAGAAGCATATATCATATCGCATGAGCATAAAATAGAAGCATTTCATAACATATCATAGGAAATTAAAGTGCATCCATGCATCATACATTGCAGGACATATCATAAATCGAACCATCTCATATATATCATAGAAAATGTACGACTGTCATGGTACAAAATCAGATCAAGTGTACATAAAAATACATGATACAATAAGGGCAATAATCAGAGCCCATGAATCAAAAATGGAAAAATTCCTGAGATCAAATGGCTAGCCCTACTGGCTATGCCCCTCACTCTTTGGCCTATCACCGTGATCCTCTGGTAGCCTCATCCCTGTCTGCTGAGAAAATTTTGGCACCCGGCCTACTAATGACACCGTCTACCTATAATACTGTTGATAATACTTGGCCTCTCTGACAGTCTCTCTGTAAGCTCACAAAGAAATTGATCAACCTTGGGATGATGAAGCCATACCCTCCAATTGCCTCTGCTGACAAACCTCCTGATCCCTCTCAAATCGAGCTTGGTCCCTCTCAGTAGTGGCTGTCGAAAAATGTTGCCGAGCTTGATCTCTCTCCGTAGTCAATATCTGAATTTGACCTTAGAATTGTTGGATTAGTGCATCTCTGTGATCTACTTCCCCTAGTGGCTACTACTGCGAGACTTCTTTGTCCCCATCTCTGGGTTGATCATCCTATATCCCTACCCGTGGAGGTGTGCATTGTGCCTGATCTCTGGGGGGTGTTTGATGAGGAGGTGGTCCACCTCCTCCTCTTTCCCCGTCCCCATCACCGTCACCTCTACCTCTCTACCCTCTACCCCTGCCAACTGACCTGCCTCTAGGCGTCCACCATGGGAGTGCCGCACCTGGAATTGTCAATCTCAATGGAGGTCTAAACAAAGCTCTATATGCCTAGGCCATTCTTGCATCTACCAACCCCTTATCATATGTCCACGACTTGGCCACTAGTTGTCTGAATGAGGATATTGCATCATCTATCAGGATGGGCTGGCCCCATGCTGTTTCTCATGATGAACAGGCGAAGATCACCATATACTGATCGTCCAGCGTATTGTGGACCTCATCAAATTATCGGGCCACCCTATCTGGAAGGTAGCGCTCTATCATAGTATGCTCTTGGCTCTGCATCCATCTATCCTGCTAAGCAAAAAATAACTGCTCTATATCATCATAGCATGGGCCTATGCCCATCCAAGGCCTCCAAATGAACTCTCTCATCTCATCAAGAGCCCTTTGCCAATGGGTGATGCCACCTATGCTAGTATGAGTGAAGTGGATATGTGCCCTGCCATATCGCCAAACAATGGGGTGACCAATATCAAGAGCAATCGGTGTGACATCTAGATAGAGCACTGGAATCTGATCCCATGCCCAGATATGCAACAAAGTAACTCCGGCCTCAAGAGCTTGACTGTCTAGGTATGCAAACTCATGTAGATCCCTGTATAGGGAAGCCAACATCACTTGCCCCCAGGAAAAACACACTCGACGGACAACCATACGCTCCCATGCCAGTCCCTTGCCTGGACTGAAGTAGCAACCTGGCTGATCTTGTGCCACAAGACTTGAAATGATCAACCTCTAGGTGGGTGCTATACCTTGGTATCACTCCAAGTCAATCTATCCATCGGAGAAATGGATCTCATCAACACCCATCACATCATAGCAGACATCCCTACCAGCATCGAGATCATAAATCACTTTGGCTCTCTGGATAGGCAATCAAAGGATGTGCCAGACGTCCTCAAGTGTGATAGTGGCCTCGCTAGTAGGAAGATGGAAAGAGGAGGTCTCACTATGCCACTGCCTAACCAAGGTTGTCATCATACCCAAGTGCGTCCGAACAAGAGGAATGTACACAATGAACCAAAGGCCAAGAATACCAAGCTTCTCTTGAAGGTACACGTGCATACCCTGCAATCTGTGGAGCACCAATCATCTATGCTCCCTTGAATGAAGTATATTGACATCCTCTTTCATAAAGGAAAACCATCGCATCAAGTCTCATAACAAAATAAAACTCTCACGTCAACTTTTTGTATTTGAAATAGCAAATGTGATGATGTTTGCAAATGTGCTACAATTTGTAAAGTTCTAAACTATGCCACCACGATGAAGTTTAACAAATCTTAAGTACCTAAGTGAGCTGCGCGACTCTATTTGAACATGCGACTGAGTTTGACCGAAAACCCTAATCTCTTAATTGGCTCGTGGTGGTGCTATTTTCAAATGCAGCACAATTCGAGACTATGCGGTGCCGATTGAGCATTTTTAGGCGCTATATAGCACCGCTCAGCATAAAATTGACCTAAACCCTATTAAATGCATGTAAATTTAAAAAAAAAAAAGTTGGGATAGGGGTACATACCACGAGTCTTGCGTTAGCTTGCCACTGGTGCACTCATACCCTCTCCAACATGTTCCTGGGAAGTTGTCGTTGTGTCATCTCGATCAAGACTTAGAGCTCAAAGTGTAGAAAATTCTAAAGGCTAAGTATGCAAATGTATTGAAAGTGATCCCTTAGGGTCTATTTGAGCTTGCAAATTAGGGATTTTTGACCTAATTTGACCATCCAGTTAGGATTTTTGTCCCCTGATCCCATTTTTTTCCAACCGGGGACCTTGTTGCATATTTTTTGGCATCCTGGGGCATTTTTGGACTTGTCGAACACCTTGTCCTTTTTTTTCGCGAGATCATCCAAAAAATCAAAAAAATTGTCCGATCTCTCGAGGGGGCAATATATTAGCATAATCCTTCCACTAGGGCAGCAGTAGGGCATTCGAAAAAATCAATTTTTTTTGAAATTTGATCACAACAATTTATTCTTTGAACCAATGCAACTAGTATATTGCTTCAAAGAGGGAAAAAATGTAGACATGGAAAATATAACGACACACTTGGTCTTGATTACTAACATCACTTTTTCCTAAATCATTCTCTCAGCTTATCATCACTTTTTCATCTCTTAATTAGATAAATCATTATTTATTTAATTAGGTCTTTCTCCCTTATTGATTAAATTAATCAGTTTAATTTAATTAATCCTCAATCCCTCTTTAATTAAATAATTCATCTAATTTGATTAAATCCCTAAAGTCCTCTAAGTAAATTGATCAAATTAAACATTATTTGATTTAATCTAACATTATCCCCTTTGGTTAAATAAATCAAAACATTTATTTAATTAAACTTTTCCTCTCAATTATGATTTAAATCAAATTTAATTCTAAAATTGTCACATCTCTTAAATTCTTCATAAAATTAATCAAACTTTGATTAATTTAATCTTAATCCATGTCAAATCCTCTAGAGAATGCAACTTGCACAATAAATCAATTACTTTGATTTATTAAATTGCCTATTTTCTCTCAACATGGAATAAAGGAGGAATATTACCTCAAATTTGAATTCAAATCAAAGTGGATTTGTCCTTCCAATAAAGAATTCACTCCTCTTACATGTCCTTGTGCATTGAGCCAAGTGGCATTTATTTCATTCTTTTTTCCCTCTCACATGTCATTTCCTCAATTTCAAATTCCACCTAATGGCATTTATCATGCTCATTGACCAAAATGTGCACAACCTTCAACCATTCACATCTTGACAAGTGGCACTTGGCCATTGGATGTTGAATGATCCCACATTGCTCAATTTTAATCTCTCTTTCAGTTTGGAAATATATAAATGAGAGACTCTTCCTCTCATTCTAATATCCACAACTTAGAGCAAAGTTACTCTCTTCACATTGAGAGCTAATTTTATCCACTTCATAGAAAGTGTTCATCATTTCATTATTTCATAGCAAGGTTATGCCAAAATTTCATCAAGGAGCTTCAACCGTCATCAAATTATCACGAATTTTACAAAGGAGTTGGGAAAGGGCCAATTTCGACACACCAATTGGCACCAACTCCTCCATGGGATCAAGAGTTTGTATTGCTTAATTAGGATTTCATTTACCTTTTCATGTTTGTTCTTCATTTTTCCTATTATTGAGCATTGTAGATGGATTTCAAGGGGAATCTTAGTTATAACTTTCATATGAGTTTACTAATATGTTTTCTTCTTGTATTTGTGTAGGTATACGATTGGGGGTTCACAAGAATACAAAGAAACATTTTTATCCAATTGGTTGTGAGCAAATATGTAGGAATTTTTATCTTTCCAAATATTGAAGAGGATTTTCACCCTGAAAGTATGCCAAAGTTGGGTGTATTTAGCTAGAACCCTAGGAAAATCAACCAAAAAAACCATATGCCAAGAAAATGGCTCCGGTCAGAAAGGCCGAAAGAATTCATGAATATAATTTCAGAACTGCTAGGCTGTGGTACAAAACTAGAAGAGATTCTTAAAAGACTCAACTTGCCCACAAAATAGGTATCTTGGGTCCTAGACCCCCAAGTGAACAAGCCGAGACCCCACTAGTAAACCTTGTAAGAGAATACACCAAGCAAAGTGGGTGAGCTTAGGCTCAACACTTGTACACCAAGTGGCAAAGAATATGTTTTGGAAAATAGACACATAAGAATGTAGATGCCACCTTTGGTTCAAAATTTCAATCATAGGAAAGTGTGGTGAAAGCCATGAATATCCAAGCCTAGGCTTGCAATTTCTAAAAGGGGTGTCTAGATACCACTACCAATCCTTCCATCAGGGCTTGGAATCACGAATACCCACCTTATGAAGCATTTCGATAGGAATAGAATTCACTAGACCATCATAAATATCATGGTCCTTGTTTTTAAGACTGTAGAGAGCACAAAAATCCTCCCACAACATAATACACATTATGTGCCTATGAAACACCCGTTGCAAGGTCTAGATACCTTTCTTGTGGAATCTTAAAGCCTTTATACCACAGTGATTTGGAAAATGATTGATCATTAATGGTAAAAAGAGGCAACCATCACACATTATATTGATTGAGTGAAAACCCATCACAGAAACTAGAGCCGACCTAGTGGAGCCAAGGCTTAACCACTTCCTAGGCTCTCTAAATTTTTTTTTGCCATGAAAGTTCCCACAATATGGATTGGTTCCTTCATAACCAAAAGGGATTGAAATCCAATCCCCTTCTAGTAAGGTCTGTGAATAGGAAAGCTAGACTAAATGTAATGCATGAGGATAATTTTCCAAACTTCATCCCCAATAAGGGCTCTAATAATCCATTTCACACACAAGGAAGTCCCTTGTCATTGAGTGGAGAGAAATCCAAGCCATCTAGAGTCTCTAGATAGGAAACAAAACTCTGAGGATACACAGTAAAACCCTCTATGAGTCTTAAAAGAGATCCATATAAAGTCACACAACAACTTCTCAAGCTTGGCATAGGCAGATTTTGAAGGAGCCCAACAAGAAGAATAATACATGTGTGTAGCGACCAAGATCTTAAAAAAAACCAAAAAATTCCTAGCTAGGGAGAGAGGCTTGGTAATCCAGTAGGCCAACTTTTTCTCAATCCTGGAGAGGAAAAATTACCATAACTCAGCTGGGGAAACTTAGAATGCAAAGGGAATTCCTAGAAATTGAAATATCTCCCCTAGCCCAATCCATTTCCAGTCATACTATTGAAACCAATAAGCAATGGGTAGAATAGACTGCCTGTAACACAAAGATTTAAGCCATTTAATGGCAAAACCAGAAGCAAGGCAATTTTTTTCAAGGCATTCAAGAGCTGTCTTGATGTTACTTTCATCCTCAAGAAAGGTGAGAAATGAGTCATCAACAAAATGACCATTAACAAGTCGAGCCTACGAGTTGGGAAAAGTAATGCCTCTGAACCGCTACTGGGAAACCATATTGGCAAGGAGATTACCAAACTCTTAAACAACAAGAAAATAGAGAGAGGGGGCAAGCAGGAAACCCTGCTTGATGGTGCGAAACAAGTCGAAGGAAAGAGATTGGTGGACATTAATGGTGATGCAAGAAAAAACATCTGAAAAAATAATTTGGATAGCCTAAATGAACTTAGGCCCAAACCCCAAGGCATTCAACATGGCAAGAATAAAAGGCCACTCAATACAGTCATAGGCTTTACCAAAGTCAATTTTAAGAAAAATGGCTTTTTGGTTAGAGTGCTTGGCCCATTCCATATCTTCCCACATGACAATAATGTTATTTGGGATAAATTTGAATTTAATAAAGCTAGTTTGATCTGGGCACACAATCTGAGACAAAAGATGACAGATTTTTAAAGCCAAGGATTTTGCAATAATTTTATATGAAACATTGAGGAGCGTGATAGGCTGCCAGTTGCAGATATCCTTGGGACCTCTAGGCTTAGGTATGAATTTAATATTCCCTTTATTAATTATGTTTCCAATGGACTTAGAATGAAATGCCTCAAGATAGAATTTATGTAAATCATACCCAACACAGTCCCACAAGGATTTGAAAAATTCACACGGGAAGCCATCAACACCAAGGGCCTTGTCATCTACCATTGTATGAGCAGAATCCGTCAAGTCTTCAACAATGATAAATTGCTCACAAAAGGTTTTCTGGGCTAAAGATAACCTATTTGTCACAACAACAAGACAATTATGAAGAGCTTGCTGTCACTTTGGTGTATACTAGTGAGTAGTTAAAACTTATTCATAATGCCTAATAAAGGCCTGGAGAATTTTAGTAGCTCAAATAGTACCTGGTTTCCTTTTTTATTTATTTTCAATTCCAGGAGATGAGCGCCTAACACACAAGGCCAAGAAAAAATCCTTGGAGGCATGGTCACCAATTTTTAACTAGTACAATTTGGCTTTGATTTACGCACCTCTGGTAGCATAATTATATGTAACTTGATTTCTATGCCTTGAATTTTTCCACTTGGACTTGTAATGAAGGGTAGAAAGGGCTAGCCACTAGAGATTCAGTGGCTAAAAAAAGGTGAGCCGTGGTCGCCTCAAAAGATCTACGACGGAAAATAGCCAGTTGGCTCCCATAAAAGTGGAGAAATCTTGTCATGCGAGTGAGCATCATTCCACCAAGTAATCCAACCTATATTGTGAGGTGGACTACACTCCTTTTTCCAAATTGTATGGATGTGGGCTAGTGTGGGCTGATGAAGGAACACAGATATGCTAAAAAAGAATTGGGTCTTGCAGGCAATATCTTATCTCCCATTCAATGCAAAAAGAAATGGGAAAATGATATGACAACGTCAAATCCACTAACAACTTAATGAGAAGTGAAGAGCTATCAAAAGAGAAAAAATATTGAGTTGAGATCATGGCACAATCAATGCGATTAAATATACTATCAGAGCCAACCTAGTAATTACACCAAGTGTGCCAAAGAGAATGAGAATGGCGAAAACCAATATTGGGATCAAAGAGCCCCAATTTATTGCACATGTGAAACCACACCTCCCTTTCACTAGTTCCCCATTTGAATGTTAGAGTACCATCTTTTTCGTATTACCATCTCAACCATATTGGAATCCCCACACAAAAGCCATGTAGAAATTGGAAATGAATCAACAATCCAATGCCAAAGTTGAGAGCATGCCACAACATCATTAGGAGCATAGACATTAATGATCCCAAAAGAGTGATTATCAATGTTAAGAAGAAGCTAGAGATGCCGATGTGTGGGGTCGAGCCCATGATCAACCATACAAGCATGCCACCATGGGGACAAAATGGTGATTTATCTGACACGTCTAACCTCATGATCAGTACAAAATATTTTACTAGTTGTTAAAAAATAGATTGACAAGTCGACACGAGAAAAAAACCAATGATTTTCACTTCCAAGAGACAAAGCACTTCAATACCAACATACTTCTGCAGAGTATCCCTAACATAATAATTCATAGAGAGGTCTGTCAGACCTCACACATTCTATGATAGGAAATTGATGAGTGAAACTCCTCCATATCATCGGAGTTTGGATCCTCAACCAAAGTAGAGAAGAAATTTTGCAAAAATTCTGGGGGAATTAATCCAATTTGAATATTCAGAGAAGAAAATATTTGTTTATCATACACATTCTCCTTCTTCTAGAGGCAGAGAAGGGTTGTGAGAGAACCTTTGAGCTCTTGAAATGGGATGAGATTCAATCGGTTATTCTATCGTGACGACAATAGGCTGAGGCGTAATGTTAGGCCTTGTTCATGCTGAAGTATTAATAGACCCAACTTGGGCCTCTTTCCCCTTTGTCGAAGGGTTTGAAACCTCTTTAGCTAGCCTAGGGACTTTGGAAACCGTCCTAGAGCCATTGGACTTAATTTTATGGTTCGTAACCATTGTTCATTTCTCCTTAGATCTGGTAGTAGAAGTATCCACTTGACGAGGATTTTTAGAGTCCCGCAATACTGAAGGAGTATGAGGAATCGCCGAAGGGCGGTCCTTGATCTTGTGGTATGTGGACTGAAATCTATAACACGTGTTTAGAAAATTTAAATAAGTGACTTTTTGGGTGTTCCAGAGAGCTCCAATTTAAATATCAATGGACTCCTTCAAATCTTGTGAAATGTCCACTTCAACATAGACCTGTTTATGGGGTTGAGCCAGAAAGAACCTATCTAGCTCAATACAATTGACCTTCCCCAGAGATGATGGGATATGGTTGAAGAAAGAAAAAAAAGGAAAAGGTAAACCCAAAAAATCAATCCAGACCGAGACCTGCAACTTGGTGTCATCCAATATAGTAAAGAATTGAGTCCATGACTGGAAAACCAAAAATATGAGTAGACATACTAGGGACCATGATTCAGGATTTCCAGAACATGACTGACCTCTGCAAAGTAGAAAAGAAAAAAGCCCTTGGTTAAATTTTGGACCATGTCAAGGTGGACCCCATGAGGGACCTTAGCCTTGTGGACCCATTCCTTAAAGACACTTTCAGGGGGAATCCTCCCAACAAAATAACTAATAAGAGTATACTGCTCAATCCATTGACATACAAAATCAAAATATGGCAAGGGTAAAACCAGATTATTCGGGGAGTCAAAAGACTTACCTCATGAAAAATTTTAGAAAAAAATCATGGGGTCATTTGTTCAGAGGGGGAGCCATTGAGTAGAGACGTCGAACTACCAACACCAACAAGAACGACTGGGTTAGAGCTGGTTAAAGGCATAAGGAAATCAATAAGTCTGTAGTAAATGAGGAAGTACACACAATAAATTAAAAATCCTATGCCTAAGGCGCGGTATGACGCAAGAGGGGCCAAGGATGACCATAGACACAAGGAACCCTAGCAAATCTCATTCAACCGATTGCCAACTTTGCAACTTCCACATTGAATATTGACAACTTATAATTGAGGAAATATAATGCGGGGATATATGGTAGCTACAAAATAAGCTAATAGGATTTTTTGGGCATTAAGATTTGATTAGAGGCTATAATGACCATTTATATAATATGGATGCTATTAGATTTGAGAGGTTAATCTTGAACAAGAATATTTATGAATATATAGAAGATAAAATAAGAAGAAAATATGACACTATAAGACAACCCTATTAAAAAACAAGCTAGAAAGGATAGGCTAAAAATAAAAATCGTATAAAATGAAATTGAGTAGCTAGTTTTCATGATATGGATGAATGAATTGTTGAAACCATTCTTGGGTAAAATTTTTGTGTCATATTTGGATGATACAATAATTTTTTATAATACCAAAGAAAAATCTTCATTACATTTAAAGGTGATATAATTTTGATTTGAAAAATTTATATTTCAATGTAGAGAAGCAACGTTGACATGAAAACAAGATGTATAATGGTGAATGTGTGCATATTGTTGAGAAAAAGGCATCTCAAACTTACTGGTGTAAAATAACTAGCTAAATTTGTTCGAATATTGCAGGTTTCAAACATTAGGCTTTCATAGATCGGGCATATTTCAGACTAGGCCGTCGATGAATTGGGTCATCGGTGAGATATGGAGATTTCAAATAGACATTGTTTCGTGTCTCTTCGACATGTTGAAAATGAAAGGTGTTGATAACAATGAACAATTACGAAGGACTCTTATTAGAGGGAGATGCATATATCGACAGGACAACAATGTAAGTCCTCTTGACATCTCGATAAGCACTTCATTGAAGAGACAATCACATATCAATGAGACATAATAATGAGTCCCTTCAACATCCCAAGAACACCTCATCAGAGAGAAGGGTGAATATCGATAGGACAAAATGATTAGTCTCCTTGGCATTTCAATAAGGTGGGACCAAATGACTGTGAAGGATGATGTTAGCAGGACATGTGATACCGAGTGTTTGATCGATATATCAAGTCGCACTAGTGATGATAGATGTACGATGATGAAAATGATGACATGTAGGAAGTAGAGACCACCTAATCAAAGCTGTAAATTTTATCAACGAGACCTTCATATATCAGTGTGAGTTGCTACAATGTCTCTTCAACATTTTGATGGGACTTCATTAGCAATAATTCACCAAATAGAAAGGAGTCACTTGGGAGTCCCTCTGATTGAACGATAGGCGTATCGAGGTGATAGTGGGAATTTAGAGAAACAATGACTATTCGATTGGGATGGAAGTTGGAACAATGATTTTTTAGTTATGCTTGGGAAGTACGTATGCAATATTGTAGTGCATTGAAATAGTGAGTGAAGATCAAAATGAATGTAATGAAGTGCTACCAATTTCATTTTGGAAAATAACCTAAAAGAGCATAGCTCTACACTTGTATGTAATATTTGTTTTACTGTAATACAAGAGATCTTTGCTTTTATATGTGGGTTTTTTCTTGAAAGGGTTTTCCTACATAAATCCTGTGTTGATATTTAATTGTCTATTCATGTTTTTTTAATATGTGCATCTTAAATGAATTGTAATTGCAGTTTTAAATAGTTTATTTTCTTCTCTCTCTCTCAAAGATTAGTATTAGGAAGGTGTATTCCATGTTCTGATTTCATTTCATTTGGTATCAGAGCTTGGAAAACTTTGTTATCCTTGTGGGTTAGAAGGATTTTTTGTGATGATTTGGTTTTAGTGGGAGTTTTGTAGAGAAATCTAGTTTTAGTCTTGTTGCAGATTTAAGATGGCAAGCACATCTAGAAGAATAGAAATATAAAAAAATAAAATAAATAGTGGTAATTTTGAGTTGTGAAACTCAAGATGGAAGATTTTATCATAGATCAAGAGCCGTGGGATGTGGTATCTAGTAATAAACCATCAACAACCTTGCAAACTAATAGGGATGTAATAGACCAGAAAACCAAGGGTCTAATCAGATTGTGCTTAGCAAAAATTATTTGGAAAAAGCTTGGTAAAATTTATCAAGGGAAATCCTTGGTAAAAAAATTATTCCTAAGAAATAAGTTATACTCTTTGAAGATGGAGGAAGGAGCACCCCATTACAGATCATCTAAATATTATTAACTTGATCGTTGCTCAGTTGGGGTTTGTTGGTGTGAAGATAGATGACAAGGATCATTTCATGCTCTTGTCGTGTTATTTCCCTGACAAATGGGATCACTTAGTAATGGCTATTGGGAGTAAAACAACCACTTTCAAGATGGAAGATGTGGTTGCTTTGCTATTATAAAAAAAATGTGAAAGAAGTCTTTTGAAATGGCCAAGGAGGCCCTTGTTGTTTGAGGTAGATCAAAGGAGAGAGGCAAAAATAAGGACAAGAAGTCTAAATCCAAGTGAGAGGGGAGATTAAAGTCTCTTGGTAAGAAGTCCAAGGAAAAATTCTAGAATTGTGCGAAATCCAGACATATCTGAAAAGATTGCAAAGAAGAGAAGAAGAAGAAGAAAAAGAAAAACAATAACTCTTCTGATAATTTATCTTCTCAAGATGACACAGATGCATGTGTAGTAGCCTTGGAAACTCATGCATCGAAAGCTCATGCATCCTATGATGTGTGGTTAATTGACTCAGGTGCGTCTTTTCACATGACCTCTCATAGGGGTTGGTTTTCAAAATACAAAGAGTATGCTAGTGGAAAGGTGTATCTAGGTGATGATTCTCAACTAGAAATTATGGGTCATGGAAGAGTTAGGATTCAGTTTCTTGAGGGAAGGATAAAGGAAATTGATGGTGTGATGCATATCCCTTGTTGGGAACATAATTTACTTTCTATATGTAAGTTGAATGATTTGGGTGTGTAGGTATCCTTCTCAAATGGTAATTGTAAGATGACCAGAGGTTCGATGGTGCTTTATAAGGGTGCATAAATTGGAACTTTGTATAAGTTGGATGCTTGCATAGTTCAATGCAATATAACTTTTGTGAAGTCTAGGAAAAGGGATTCTTCATCTGATCAAGTAGAGAAGGAGGTTATTATTCCTAAGGATGCTAATTATTTAGAGGTGAAGCACTCAATAGAGAAGAAAATGTTGTGGCACCAGAGGCTAGGCCACATTGGTGAAAAAGGTTTAAAAGCCTTGAAGAATAAAATATTGGTTGATGGGCTTGATGATTGTAATCTTGAGTTTGATTTTTGTGAACATTGTATATATGGAAACCAACACCATGTTTATTTTTATTCTAGTTCTCATAAATCTTTTGGAATTATTGATTATATTCATGTTGATGTGTTCGGTCTAGTTAATGTTCCTTCATTATCGAAATATATTTATTTTGTCTCGTTCATAGATGATTATTCGAGAATGACATTTGTATGTTTTCTCAAAAGTAATACTGAAGTATTCAGTCGATTTAAGGAGTTCAAAAACTTGGTAGAAAATCAAACTGGTAGGAAAATAAAGCATTTGAGGATGGATAATAGTGGTGAGTTTTGTTCTACAGATTTCAATAAGTTCTATAAGGATATTTGAATTAAGAGACATAAATCAACTCCCTATACTCCAAAACAAAATGGAGTTGTGGAGAGGATGAATAAAAAATTGATGGAGAGGGCAAGGCATATAATGACTGGTGTTGGTCTTGAACTAAATTTTTGGGTTGAGGTTGTAACCACTGCGTGTTATCTAATTAATAGATCTCCTACTTTGGCGCTCATTGATAAGACACCTATGGAAGCATGGTCTGGTAAGAAGCCCTCATTGAGACATATTAGATTCTTTGGCTATGAGGCATATGTTTATGTGCTTGGTGACAAGAGATATAAATTAAAAAACAAGGAAGGGAAGTGTATCTTTATTGGTTATGGCATCAGTGTGAAAGGGTACAAGCTTTGGAACCCAGTTATAAAGAAGGTTATCTATAGTAGAAGTGTGATCTTCTATGAGCTGACACCTTCCATATTTGATCTAAAACCAGAGATGAAAGAAAAAAGAAATGAGATAGTTGAAGTTCCTCTTACTCCCAATAAAGATGAACTACGTACTCCTGGTGGACCTATTAATGAGGAGAGCTCAATTAGCTTTGATATTTTTGAACATGATGAAGAACCTAGTCTTCTCGAGCCATTTCAAAAGGAAAACTACCATGATCCATTTGAGACACAATAACTTCTGAGGAATCTTCACTGATAAAAGAACTATTTATTTTGACATTTGAAGTAGGAGAAGAGATGATAGGAGATGGAACAGACTTACTTGGGGTATCATTTATTTTTTCCCATTTCTTGTCCTGTCCCGGTTTGAGCTCTAGCATTGGCTTTGGGTTCCTTTTTGCATAGTTTCTAGTCTTCTTCATTGTCTTTGGTATACGAGGACACTTTTGTGCATGTTGTTGTTTGTACTTTGTATGAATAGTTGTGTTCAAGATATTAGAGTCGCCACCCAAAATATTGGGAATTCTAAAGTGATTGCACTTCACTTTCGCACTTGTGACTTTGGACAAGAGTTTGAACATTACCCGACACACTGACACAAAGCTTAGGAAAAGTAGACACATGTGTCGAATATGAAAAATCAGGCAAAAAATGTAAACCAAGTATATTATAACAAATGACTTTGAAAAAACCAGTTGTGCACTAGAGAATTTTCATTCGATAGTTCCCCAGTAGAGTTTCCATTCTGTTGGCATTTTTTACTGCAACCCACACGTATTTCCTAGAAGCTCCTATGAGCTTGCCACATTCAATAATAAAAGTCTAGGAAAAGTATGACAAAATTAACGAGAATAGAAATAAGGCTAATTCTCCTACACTTTAGACTCTCTAAAATCTAGGAGGGTATTCCCTAAAATGTTCTCTTAACATACAACATTTAAACAATTCATTTGCACACAGGAAAGCATCAAATAGATCCCCAATTATTGTTAAAGGATCAAATCCTTCAAGAAATTCGCTATTCCTTGAAAAGGCTCAGGTCCAATGAACAAAGAATCGCAAAATCAACTTAAAGTAAATTGATAGGAAATGTATGAGTAAAATATGCCAAGGCCATAACACAAAACATGTGATAATAAAACGTGATCAAAATTCCAATGTCATATCCCAACACACAGAGTCAAAAGAGAAAACTGAACTATAGGGTAAATTTCATCTTGAACACTTATGATCTACTATGAGTTGCATTACAATCCATACATATATACCTGAGTTTATTACTTCCTTATGAATATTATTTGTTATATTGCATGAAATTATTGGTTAATTGAAACATTTAACTGATCCTTTGAACCAAAGCTATAGTTAAACATAATTCACATTAAAGAACAAATGAAGATCATTGAAAATAATCTTGGATCAATATTTCATTAATAATCCATGTAACATAACACAATAGGAGATAAAATAAACTCCAAATATTCACAAGCTTGATACAAACATGCTCAAAAACCCCATGATTAACTAAGTTCTCCAATCTGACTCAAAAATTTAAAACCTAGACTTACAATTCATTCTCTCTATATCACTAGACTCTTCTCATTTTTTGGATATTTTCAAACGACAAATCTCTCGGCCCAAAATTCCCTTTTATAAAACAAGGGAGCCAACAAGCTTCAAGTCGGAGAGTACACACGTCCATTTGTAATTGAACCACTAATTCCTAGTCCTGTTACAATTCTATTATGCGAGTGGAGAGAATAAGAAAATAATCATCATTAGTTGATATGGAGGAAAGAAAAAATATCTCCAAAGGCTGCTTACTTTATATCAAAGGCATGCTTAACCCTTACATTACTTATTCCACCTCAACACCTTATACTTGAAGTCAAAAGGAGAATGAAATTTTAAGATACAATATCTAACGCCACACCTGTATTATACATGATCGAGTTGCAATTCTCAACTATAACATTCATAATTCAAGTTCATCAGTGAACACCTTTTTCTATAATTCAAAATCCTCCTCGGAGAGCCACTTGAAAGCCACAACTTGATCAACCTTGTTTCGATAGGGTGCATACTTCACCATTATCGATGTGTTCTTTTTATCAAAATTTTCTAAGAAACTAATGACAAAAGAAATTTTTTCCAATGTATTCTCTAGCATGCGGATGTAAGAATTTTTGCATATCTCATGTGTTTGAGGCATCATCATATTGTTCATCTGATCCATCCAAACCTGCAAGGGTTGACTTCATCCTGGCTGTGCAAAATATGCGGCAATGGGGTCAAGTGCTTTCCATCATATACATCCTTTAACAACTTAATCTTAGACTCCATAGGGGCGGAAAATCCCTAAAAATTCTGCTCAACAATTCCTTTGACTAATTGATATGTTGCTATAACAGTAAGATATTTTTCCCCATGTTGTTTTGCCCCTACTGCCATGAATTTCAACTTCTCTATTCTAGGGCTCCATTTTTTCAGCAATGGGATGGCTAATTCTTTATCCCTTGGAAATATTTTTAGCGCTTGCAACATTAGGACATAATTTGCATGAAAACTATTTAGCTTACTCTGGACCCTTCTATTTAAATGTTTCAAAATGGTGTCCACTATTAGTGAATTGCTTCTCCCTACTGTATCCCTAATTTTCTTTACCATCTCCTTATACTCCTCAAACTGATGACTCAATTTCTCCCTAGAGAGTCTCCCTCTAGGGCTAGTAGCCCTCTCAATTGCAATAAAAACTTGTCCCATATTATATGGAACAATAGCCAAAGACTGTGCTTGTGCAGAAGATTGAGACTTCTCTACTGGTGGGTTGGAAATAGTGTAACTAGAATTGGCTTGCTTTTGAGACCTCATAGTATCCATTTGTTGCTTCAATAAAGCTAATTCAATTCCTAACTCTACTACCTTTTGTTGAATTTTATTATATTCAATAATAATGTCATTATATTGGCCTCTTAGAGTATCCTGGTCCTTGGTCAAATCTTCAACAATCGCTTTGGTGAATTTGGCAACATTCATGACCATATCAACAACTTCCAATACTGGGGTGTCAGCAACTCTCCTCATAACCAAGTGACCACTGAAGTCTGATGGTTCTGCAACAATTGGTTTTTTAGACCCAGTGGATATAGACCAGATTGCCAAAGCATCCCATTCCTCACTAAAGGGAGATCTTTTGAGTGCTAATGTAGCCTCCTCATTAGTTGCAAGAAGTGGCCTATTGGCCCTTCTTATTGTGTCAAACACCACAACATAAGCGATATCCCATTCCAGAAGTAGCACTACTCCACTTTTTGGTACCAATGCCTGGCCCTACTCTGGTGTTATTTCTTTGAATTTTTCTCTCATCCGTTCTCTGACCTTAGATTGAATTACCTTCTTCGGGAGCTCAGGATGCAAAATTATCTCATGTGCCACGTTCTCAGAATATAGTGAGAGATGTGCCCTCCATACAAAGTCTTTAAAAGCGTTAGTTTGAATAAAAGAGTCACCCATCATGAACTCTTTGCAGGCCTCTATCCTCAAATCATCATTACTTGTTATTTCTTTGATTTCATCTTTTCTTAACCTTAAAGTAATCGCCCCTCAACTTGCTATAGTGTCAATTGGGTCTAATGGAATTTCATGATGCATTTCATCTAGAGTCACAATAATGTCATCATCCTCATCACCATCAAAATAAACCATATTTACTCTTTCAACCTTCTGCCTCTTTGGTGATGGTGGGCAATCCTGCTCTGAAAACCTCACAGGAGAATCCAGATCAACAATATTTGGCACTGACTGCCCTGAAGGAGATGGTGCAATATTTTTAGCAACATATTCAGCCCTACTTCCCCTTCTTCTAGAAAAAACCTTTATCTTATTTTGGGGCTGATAAGTAGGCCTCTCCTCTAATCTTACTTCAAGGTACTCCTCGATAGCTTGTGATTTTACCCTTTCTTCCACAACCCTTTCATCTCTCAAAACCCCAACCAAACATTCAAAATTATCAATGACATACATTGCCCTGCTAAATTCATCTTTAGCATTAGGTATGGGATTGAAACCAGGTATTATTTTATGATTACCTTTTACCATTTTAGAGTAGGTGATGTACATTGCCTTTCTCTCCTCGTGTAATTCCAAATCAAAATTATTCCTAATGATGTCCTCAAGAAAGTAAAAATTGTGGAAAAAGGTTCACGTTCGATGTTTTTCCTTCATTTGAGAGATAAAACCCTTAGGATCATGATTCCTAGGGCGCACTGTCCTTAGCCTATAAGGCCCAAGTAATATGTGTAAATCCTTCCATCCTCCCTTTTCCATAACAAAATCGACAAATGTTGTATATTCAGGGAAGAAAGAACCTTTCTTCTATTCAACTAGCAAGTGTAGTTCTTAAAACGCCTTCCAACTACCTCATGATTTCCAGAAATCCAATTCTAAGGGGCACCTCCCTTGGTAGAACCCTTGGATTGACATTGGTGCCAAAAACCCTGAAAATTGTTGTATTATGATAGGGGATAATGCCTCCCCAATTGTGCATTATGTTTAATTCAGGTCTCCTTTCCATCAACCTCAAGAAGTCATGAATTTCCTTTTGAATCCTTGGGGGGTAATGACCCAGAACCTTCCTTAATTTAGATCCAAACACATTATGGAAATTTACAAAATCAAATTTCTGATTATGCATGTCAAGAATCCTAGTCCAATATTGGACAAGAATTTCAATACTACCTTCCTTCTTCTTCAATTCCATATATTTTTCAAACACAACTTGACCCCTATACAAAAAAATGTTGATTAACATGGAAAAAAACCTGAATCTAACCCAATTTATCCCATCCTTCAAAGCCACCAGACCCATGTGCATTTTCTCCGCTAGGTAAGTGGCAAAATCATACACCACATTGAAACTCGGGTGTTGGAGATTTACTCCCATATACATAATATCAGTAGGAAAGGTTGAATTTAAATTGACTCCAAGAACTTGACATAAAGAACAAACAATCTTCTTGAAATAATTGGAGAAATAGTCCACAGGAAAAGGTTTGAGCTCATTCCTGTCGATCACTACCTTCTTCTGATTTTTTCCTCTTCCCGAGACAACCAAATGAGGTATCAAAAGGGATGTTCTGAACAAAACCTTAGTATTTCTATAATATTATTTGAAAACCTCAAGGTTGATAAGAGCCATATGTTGACTCCATTCGTGCAACTTGAAAATCTTTGTGATTTCTTCTCTGGTTACCTTAATCATCTGGACACCATCATGAGTTCTAAAAACTACGGTTATAGGGTCATATCTTGTAGAAATATACTTTAAAATATCTACATCCAAGTAGACATTAGGCACCACCAACTTACACAAGTCTAACCTCCACGGGTTACACAAAGGGACCGACCAATTCCCAAACCAATTGGAGAAAAATTGCCACCTGGTATATGGTAACTCGACATCTTGAATTGCACATTGTTTGTCTATTAGCCCTTCCAAGAGTAGGGGTCCATAGAACAAAACCTTTCCCTCCTGCTTCTTGTTAGCAGAGGGCTTCAAAAAATCAATAAAATCTTGGGAGAAAGATCTGGTAGTGGTTTCAGAACCAAAACTTCAATCTTTTGGTGCCATTTATATTAGACAGGTGATAACTCAAACTAGGGTTTTCTTATTTTTTGATGGAAAACAATTACAATTTTCTCCATTTAGCCTTGAATAGAAAAAAACCTCATGATTCTAGAATCCCATACAATTATCTAGACAAGCTCTAAAATCAAATCTATTCAAACAATTCTTCAAGAATGAAACAGGAAACAATCACTAATTGTTCAGCAAAAAACCATAAAATCTTTTGAAATTACATAAAATGGCGTATGTACTACTTACTATTTCATTGCAAAACATCAAGGGCAATGAGATTGGAAAATCGCAAAAATGGCTTGCTTCACTCGATACCAGACAATTCTTCCTCAGTGTAGAGATAAAACACAAAAATAGCAATTCGTTGATCTTTTGGCATTTAATTATGGGAGTAGAGTCAAACTCGATCATTACTAGTCACTCGTGCAAGATAAAACAACTATAGTACAACACCAAATTATTTTAAATAAGAGTCATTGACAAAAAGAAATGTTGGTGAGGAGAATGACTTAGATTAGTTCAAAACAGTTTGAAAATGCCATGTCCATTCTCCAGTCATCAAGCAGACAAGAAACTCACCTACCAGGCACCACATAAGTACAAAATGGGACCCAACTTGGTCCTCCTGAGTACAACATCGATGTCCACACGTAAAAAAATTTGCACACCTAGCAACATTATTGAAACTGAAGTTTTAATTGCGTGAGGTCAGTGAGGGATGACCACGATGCGTCGGTAAAGAAATAGTTGTCAACATCAACATCTATCATCGGTCAACAAGAAAAATTGTTCCCCACCATCAAATACAACAGGTGGTAGCATCTCGCATGCCTCACACCATATTTATGACATTATCTAAAACCTTGTGAGGTATGCGAGGAATGGTTAAGATTAAAATCACTTCATCCGAAGGTCACATAATCTGCACATGTGAAAAAGTTATTTATAAAGAAGGGGACCGACTAGGTGGATAGGGAAATGACCCTCGAGGTTGAAAATATTATTTAGAGGTTAATCTAAAAGAATTCATTAGGCTGACACTATTGAAATATAATATGGTCATGATGCAAAAGATCGAAAGGACGGGTAAAAGGGGCCGGTAAAGTCACGACCAAAAAGGGATAAAACACCACTTAAGCGACCGACCACCATTAATAACAAGTCAACTCTCAAAAATAAAACGCATACAATTAGAGCCGAGGAAAAAATAAACCTTCAAGGGGAAAAAAATTAAAAGATCGACCAGTGGCTCCGACTAGGGATGTATGCCCCTCGTGAGCATAGCAAGATTCCATAATCTATGGTTAGACAGACTAGACATAGAGAAAAAAAACCAAGGAATTTTCTAGACGAGATAGGGAGACAAAAATAAATAAAAGAAGGAAACACACCTATATACACTACTTACAGGACTGTACAACGTACATGGAAAAATAGCTACTTCAAGAGAAATAGTATTTGAAGAACTGTCCATGTATTGGCAGTTCAAGAACTTCACCTACAAGTGACTATAAAAAGTATGAGTCTTCTCCATGTGTATCCATAATTATATATGGGCCTAGCCAAAGGGGATCAAACTTTCCATGCTTACCCTTATCTTTTGATATTGCATTCCAGAGCAACACCATTGCTCCAATGTCAAATTTTCTTTCAACTGCTCTTTCGTCATAAAGGTTCTTTACCTGAAGTTGTAGATTTTCATTTCTCTTATGAGCTTCTCTTCTTGTTTCATCCAATTGATTCAATTCATTCATTTTGTGCTGCATCTCATCACATATATCATCATCATATTCTTGGAAAAATTCATACATCTTCAACAGGTTGTTTTCTTGGATATGTGCTTCCATCCCATAGACTAGGTTAAAAGGTGAATGACCAATTTCCTTCTTGACAGTTGTCCTATCAGCCCATAGTGCCAATTTTAATTTTGAATCCCAAGCCCTTTTGTTCTTCTCAATCATACATTTGATGATCTTCATCAAACTCTTATTACTGGACTCTACCTGCCCATTTCCTTGGGGATGATAAGGGGAAGAATATGAAACAATTATACAATAATGATCGCAGAAATTAACAAATTCCTCAGATCTAAAACACATTGGATTGTCTAAAACAATTCTTTCAGGTACCCCAAAACGGCTTAAAATATTATCAATCAAAAAATCAATAACTTTACTTGTGGCCCTTCTAGCTGGGATTGCTTCAATCCACTTAGTAAAGTAATCAGTTGCCAGCAATATCCTTGCATGTCCTCCACTAGATTTTTCAGATATCTCCCCAATGAAGTCAATACCCCATTGCTTGAAAGGAGCTGAAACTGACACAAGTCTCAACAGAAAATTTCCAATTTTTTTTAACTTTCCAGCAAACCTCTGACAGGCATCACATTTTTTAACATATATGTGGGCATCCTTGAACACAGTAGGCCACCAATATCCTTCTCTTAGAATCTTATTAGCCATTGTCTTAGCCATGTAATGGCCTCCACAAGCTCCCTTATGTAATTATATCAATAGATCCTCAACTTGGTTTCCATCCACACATCTGAGTATATTACTTTTAGGGTTCCTCCACCAGAGCTCACCATAAATAATAACATACCTAATTTCTTGCAATTTAAGGGTTCTTTTCTCAGTAAGAGGCATACCTTCAAGACATTGCATTGTTTGTAGATAATCAACAATCCACCTATACCAACCACAAGTTTGCATATCACAAATAGGTGCAATGTTATTTTGCTCTATCTGGTTTATTTGATTTGCCTCTAGGTTTTCTTTTGTCATTACCTTGGCTAAACCTTGACCCCTTACAATATTAGTGATTTATATGTCAATATTAAATTCTTGGATTCTATTTATCCATCTACATCTTCTTCCTGTAGTCTCTTGTTGGGTGAAAATATCTTTAATTGTTGTCGTTGGTACATTTGACACAACAATTGCTCCCATTAGATAAGGTTTGAAATTATTAACTACCTTTACCGGAGCATATGCCTGTTTTTCAAATATATCATATTTCAATTCTACAGCCTGCAATGATTTACTAAAGAATGCAATTGGCTGCTCAAAGCCATCATTGTTTTTATGCAACAACACACCAGCTATAGTGTGAAAAGAGGAAAAAGTAAACAACTGGAATGGTTTTGAATAATTAGGAAAATTGAGGACAGGGGCCTGCTTAATTACATATTTGATAGCATGGAAAGCTTTGGATGGTTCTCCTATCTATACTATCTTTTCTCCCTTCTTCAACATCTTAGATATTGGGCGGACAATCTCAACAAAATTTGTGACAAATCTTCTTAGAATATTTATCTATCCAAAGAAATATTGGATGCCTTTTACATTTCTTTGCTACATAATTCTATCAATAGCATTCACTCTTTTAGGATCAATCCGCACCCCATCTTTTGAAACAAGATGCCCCAAATTTTTTCTTTCTTTTACCCTGAAGGCACACTTCCTAAGATTTAAAGATATCCCATATTCTAGAGCTTTGATAATTTTTTTCTCTAAGTAAGGACAATGATCCTCCTCACTTTTTCTATGGGCAGTAAGATCATCTTGGTAAATGGCAAAGAACAAATCAATAAAATCAACAAAGGCTAGATCCATATCCCTCTAAAAATTTTCTGCAACATTTATTGATCCAAATGGCATTCTTACATACACACATGTCCCCCATGGTGTGGTGAACACAATTTTGAATTGCTCAGACTCTTTAACCATTACTTGGTTGTAGCCGGAGAATCCATCCATCATAGATAAGAGTTCACATCCTGTGACTTTTTGCAATATAGCCTCCATATTAGGCAATGAGTAATTATACTTTAAAGAAGCAACATTACAGTTTATAAAGTTTACACATAACTCGATGTCTCCATTTTTATTTCTAATAGGTACCAAGTTAGATACCCAAGATGAGTGCCTAATTGATTTGATGATTCCTACCTCCCTTAGCTTAGCAAGTTCTTCCTACATTTTGGGTTGTAGGGTGGGGTTAATTGGTCTATGATTTTTCCTAAAAGGCTTCATATCAGGTTTCAATGGGATCTAATGTTGGAATAAATCCTCCCTATATGATTTAAGGTCTTCACATGACCAAGAAAAAACATGTCTATACTTCCTAAGTAAGGTAATCAACATGACTCGTACATGTGGCTTCATTTTCTTTCTAGCATAAACATTCTTAGGAGCACTTTTTGTTCCTAAGTTTATTTCTTCTAGATCATCCTTATGAGATGGTTCTTGCTTAGTATTTGACATATCAAGGCCATCAAATACCCTTTCAAGTGCAACGAGACCCCTAAGGATGGTTTTTGTTCTGAGCCGAATCACTTCATTCCCAAATAGGGTTTCCTTTCCATCAATTTTTGTTACAAACGAGCCAAAATCAATTTCTTGGCTCTCCTACTGATCCATACAATGCAAGAATTTCAAAATTTCTATGTCATCATCAAACACTTTCTAGTTACAAATGTTATCAGGTATTGTAGGTCTGGTCTATATTTCTATTTGTGAGATGCCACCAAAAGTGACATCATCCAGTTTGACAACTATGTTTGCTAACAAGTCAACTTTAGCATTTTGACCTCTTTCAATCCATTCTATACCAAAAGCACTAAAATCTTCAATAGTATCCCACACTTCATTTCTGTATTGCCTAAGTCTTTTATCTTTAGCTGCAAAGAGAGATCTAATCTAGGAAACAACTAACTCAGAATCTCCCAAAAATTTTAATTCTTTAATACCATGCTTTGAAGCTATCTTCAGACTGAGTATGAGAGCTCCATACTGAACAAAATTGTTTGTACAAGAAAATTGCAACAAGAAAGAATATTTAAATGTTTTACCTTATGGGGAAGTAAATAAAATTACTGCTCTTGAGCCATCTTTGGAACAAGCTCCATCAAAATACATTATCCATAAATCACCTTCTGATGTTATCTTCAGTACTTCCTTTTCAATCAATGCTGATTGGATTTATTCTTCTGTTTTATCTTCCTCAACTCGGAAGTTTTCTAGATCAGTTTCCACAAAGTTAATTCTAATAGGTTTTGGTGATTCTTCCACATTTTCAATCATGTGAGGGGCTCTTTTTCCCTATCTACCTTAACATCTTTTTGTTCAATAGAAAATGTAGCAAAAGACAAATCACATTGTATACTCTCACCCATTGAAGCACTCCAAGGTCAGGATAACAACATGTCATAAGTAGGTGGAATATCCACCACTCTAACACTCATGTGTAGCTCTTTCTCAGGAAACTCTGCTTGTCTATATGGAACATTATTTATAATACCTATAACAGGTACTTCCTGATAATCCATTGCATAACACTTACCATATGTACTGTCCACTTTTAGTCCCATTGTATGCATTATCTTTACTGGCATCACATTGTTAGATGCTCTTGAATCGATCATGCAATTTCTTAACATTTTCCCATCAATAATCATACTTAAGAAAAAAGGATTGAAATGGTTGGGATTAGCAGTAATAGTCGTACCTAAGTATATTTGGGGACTTTCTGTGATATTTTATTTCACACTTTTTTTCTTTTCTTGATCCTCTTTTGATTTTACTTGATTAGAAACCACTTTACTTTTTCCACTTGTAGGAATACTGTTAATAAGTGCAAGAGTCTAATCCTTATGTTCATCTATATGCATCATTTCTAAGAAAGTAATAGTAACCCTAAGTTTTTAAAGTACTTGGAACATATCTATTGAAGTGTACTTTGTTAATTCAGGAAAATTTGTGTTTTCAGAAATTTCCTTTTCTTTTCCTTTGGGAGTTTCAACATTAGAAGAGTGTTGATTGTTGTCTTTGATGTTACAAGGTACAAATTCATTCTTTGTCTTGGTCATATCAAATTTATTTTCCCATATCTGGGGCTCCCTTATTTCCTTAGGCTTTGAAACAACATTCTTAGCCTCTAAATTGATATTTGTTCCAGTTACATCTTTTTATTTTATGAACAAGTTACAAGGCTTACCTGAATCACTTGGAAAAGTTTTGTTTCTCAATTGTATGTTATTCCTTGCCCTAACAACTAAGGTAACAATTTACTTTTCAATTTATCCATCTGAAGGTCTTCTCAAAATAATATTATGCACCTCTAGTTCATTCACAAAACAATCATCATTGTCTCCTTCATTCAAAAAAACTTGTTAATGGTGTACATCATTATGTTGTCTATGAACATCAACATCCATGCCACAAGACTCATCATTTGAGGTATAATCATCATAGGCCAGATTGAATGGTTCTAATAATACATTTTCCATTATATCCTGATCCTGGGGAGACTGAGCATCTCCCTGATCATCCTGTGATTCTACCATATTTTGTGCTACTGCACACTGTTTTGGGGAATCAAGCATTCCACATACTTCACATGAAGTTAAATTTTATGTGGCATTCAGAGAATGCTTCTGTAAAGGATTAGACAAAACTTGATTGTTTCTCTAGTTTCCTTACAGAGGTTTTCCATTATTCTAGTTGGTATTATAAGGATAATCCTATAGCCTGGGGGCCCTATCATTTCTTTGAAAATGAGGCTTG
This sequence comes from Sequoiadendron giganteum, assembly GCA_007115665.2. Taxonomy (NCBI): domain Eukaryota; kingdom Viridiplantae; phylum Streptophyta; class Pinopsida; order Cupressales; family Cupressaceae; genus Sequoiadendron; species Sequoiadendron giganteum. The sequence goes on from CM021101.1 coordinate 544,557,035, forward strand.
TCATTTTTTTCTTGTTTCTGCAGAAGGGTAAGGACTTGATCTATCTTTTCATCAACGACAATAGGTTTACATACATTTTCAGTCTGATTCTTGATGCCTTTAAAAGTTTTAGGATCTTCTCTTCTCCCCACTTTACTAGAATCTCTTCTATTATTTTCAATGTTCACCGCCATCTTATATGTTTGCCTCAAATTTTGAGTCTTTATCTCTTAAAAAATAACCCATTTTTTGCATCATAAGCATTATAATACACAACCAAATATGCAGTTTCATTAGGCCTCAAATATGCAGGAACTCTTGTCATAGGCTTTTGGAAAGAAGCATTAAACTCAGTAACCAATTCATTATGCCCCTTGGTAATGTTATTGAAATCATTTAATTTAAATATAGGGTCTGTCTGATCCCCGTATTGTTACATGAAAACTCTACAAAATACATCTCTGGAATCAATACTAGCATCAGGTAACCCTCTGTACCAATCCCTAGCATCTTCAACTATTGATTGCATAAATTATTTCATTTCTACATCATCATCCCATAGCTCAAATTCTTCAAAAAATCCTTGAAAAGCTTTCAAATGTTCTTCCCCACTAAAAACATTATTACTAGTGAATTTTGGGAGATGATTTCGTGCATTATTTGGGACTGGATTAGGATACCCCTGAATATTACCAAAACACAACTGTCTGTATCTATGAATTTGGGGTGCTCCTCCACCATGCCCACTTCTGGGGGTGCTTTGTTGCTCAATATATTTCTTATCATCCCCCTTTTTATCCTTTTCACCACTACCTTGCTGTTTATTCTTGCTAGTGCTTCTCTTCATCCTCTGAGTAAGAATTGGAGTTTTTATGACTACCTCCACCTCCACCACCTTGGTTACCACCCTAGTTACCCCTACCCCCACCTTTAGGTATTTTCTTCTCAAAATTATTGCTCCATGATTCATTCTCGCTCTTTCCTGAACCATAAGATTGGGGAGTGGGTATAGATATATTTAGGAAAGCTATTTTTCTTGCCATTTCGACATTAGCAACTTCTATTTCGGATTTTCTCAGATCAACCTGCAACTGATCATTTATTAGTTGCAATCTTAGGAGCTCAGGATTTTGTGGAAAATCTGATGATCTAGGATTAGCTTCATTATTTGTTTCATCACTAGTATTAAGATGGCTTCTATAATTTGAAAAATTGTAGGCACTTTTTTGAGGTTGGTCAACGTGAGCTTTCCCATGATCTACAAAGGTTGTCTTCTTGGATCCAACACATGGATCTAAAGTTTTGGTAGCTGATATAGAAGGGGTATATGTGGAAGTGGAAAAAGTTCCAATATAGATTGCTGCTTTAGAGACTTCTTGAGCCCTATCAAAAGCTGCCTTAGCCACCCTTTCCTCAAAGGTTTTTCTCTTAGCTGCTTCTTCCCTCATCTTTTCAACTTTCTTTTTTTGGGCATTGCTTTCGGACTGCTTAGCTCAAAATCTCTCTAGATTTTTTCTTCTTATTTTATCCCTACTATCCTTTGCCTCCTGCAACCTCTTTTCTTCTTCAATTGAGATTTGAAAATCCTTATCTATATCCATTTCATTCTCAAGGATATCTCCTACCTCACTTGGAACTGGAGTATAGTAAGGCTTCTCTACTTGATCTTCATCTTGAAGCAAAGGCGTTTCCTCATTCAAAGAGGTCCCTCGTGGTTTGAAATTTTTTCCGTTAAAAAAGAACATAGTACCAGGTGTTGTAGCTTCTAGGACCTACTTATCGTGTTCCCAAAATCCCCATTGCTCCTCCTCTTTGGACATATCAACTTCAACTTCTCGATCCATTTCAAAAGGAAAACTACCATGATCCATTTGAGACACAATAACTTCTGAGGAATCTCCACTGATAAAAGCACTATTCATTTTGAGATTTAAAGTAGGAGAAGAGATGATAGAGATGAAACCAACTTACTTGGGGTATCATTTATTTTTACCCATTTAATTTCCTATCCTGGTTCAAGATCTAGCATTGGCTCCAGGTTCTTTTTTGCATAGTTTCTAGTCTTCTTCATGGTCTTTGGTATACGAGGATTGTCCTTTTCATGTTTCTGTTTGTACTTTGTATGAATAGTTATTTTCAAGATATCAGAGTCGCCACCCAGAATATTGGGAATTATGAAGTGATTGCACTTCACTTTTGCACTCGTGACTTTGGACAAGAGTTTGAACATTACTCGACACACTGATGCAAAGCTTAGGAAAACTAGACACATGCACCAAATATGAAAAATTAGGCACACAATGTAAACCAAGTATATTATAAAAAATGACTCTAACAAAACTAGTTCTACACTAGAGACTTTTCATTCAATAATTCCCCAGTAGAGTCGCCATTATGTTGGTTACTTTTAGTGCAACCCACACATATTTCCTAGAAGCTCCTATGAACTTGGCACATTCAATAATAAAAGTCTAAGAAAAGTATGGCCAACTTAATGAGAATATAAATAAGGCTAATTCTCCTACACTTCAGAATCTGTAAAATCTAGGAGGGTATTCCCTAACATGTGCTTTTAACATACAACATTTACAAGATTCATTTGCACACAGGTAAGCAATAGATAGATCCCCAATTATCGTTAAAGGATGAAATCCTTCAAATAATTGGCTATTCCTTGAAAAGGCTCGGGTCCAATTAACAAAGAATCATAAACTCAACTTAAAGTAAATTGATAGGAAATGTTTGAGTAAAATATCCTGAGGCCATAACACAAAACATGAGAGAATAAAATGTGATCAAAATTCCAATGCCATATCCCAACACATGGAGTCAAAAGGGAAAACTGAACTATAGGGTAAATTTCATCTTGATCACTTATAATATATTATGAAATGCATTACAATCCATACATCTATACCTGATTTTATTACTTCTTTATGAATCCTATTTGCTATATTGCATGAACTTACTAGTTAACTGAAGCATTTAATCGATCCTTTGAACCGGAGCTATATTTAAACATAATTCACAGTAAAGAACAAATGAAGATCAATGAAAATCATCTTGTACCAATATTTCATTAATAATCCATGTAACATAACACAATAGGAGAGAAAATAAACTCCAAATATTCACAATATTGATACAAACATGCTCAAGAACCCCATGATTAACTAAGTCCTCCAATTTGACTCAAAACTTTAAAACCTGAACTTACAATTCATTCTCTCTATATCACTAGACTCTTATTTCTCATATTTCTCATATTTTCAACCAATCACTCTCTCGGCCCAAAATTCCCTTTTATAAAACAAGGGAGCCAACAAGCTTCAAGCCAGAGAGTACACATGTCCATTTGTAATTGGACCACTAATTCCTAATTCAGTTACAATTCTATTATGCGAGTGGAGAGCATAAGAAAAGAATCAACATTAGTTGATATGGAGGAAAGAAAAAATTGCTCCAAAGGCTGCTCACTTTATATCAAAGGCATGCTTAACCATTACAATACTTATTCCACCTCAACACCTTGTACTTGAAGTAAAAAGGAGAAGGCAATTTGAAAATATAATATCTAAGGCTAGACCTGTATTATACATGACTGGGTTGCAATTCTTGACTATTACATTCATAATTGAAGTTCATCAGTCAACACCTTTTTACATAATTCAAAATCCTCCTCAGAGGGCCACTTGAAAGCCACAACCTGATCAACCTTGTTTTGATAGGGTGCATACTTCACCATTATCGATGTGGCCTTTTTATCAAAGTTTTCTAAGAAACTAATGACAAAAGACAACTTTTCCAATGTATTCTCTAGCTTGCGGATGCCAATTTTTTGCATATATCATGTGTTTAAGGCATCAATATATTCTTCATCTGATCCTTCCAAACCTGTAGGGGTTTGGCTTCATCTTGATTGTGCTAAATATGCAGCAATGGGGTCAAGTCCTTTCCATCATATACATCCTGTAACAACTAAATCTTGGACTCCATAGGGGCATAAAATCCTTGAAACTTCTGCTCAACAATTCCTTTGACCAATTGATATGTTGCTATAACAGTAGGATATTTATCCTCACACTGTTTTGCCCTTATTTCCATGAATTTCAACTTCTCTATTCTAGGGCTCCATTTTTTCAATAATTGGATGGCCAATTCTTTATCCCTTGGAAACATTTTTAGTGCTTGCAACATTAGGACATAATTTTCATGAATAATGTTTAGCTTACTCTAGCCCCTTTTGTTTAATTTTTTCAAAATAGTGTCCACTATTACTGAATTGCTTCTCCCAAGTGGATCCCATATTTGCTTTACCATCTCCTTATAATCCTCAACTTGATGAATCAATTTATCCCTAGAGAGTCCCCCTCTAGGGCTAGTAGCCCTCTCAATTGTAATAGGCACTTTTCCCATATTATATGAAACAATAGCCAAAGACTGTGCTTTTGCAAAAGGTTGAGACTGCTCCACTGGTGGGTCAGAAATAGTGTGCCTAGAGCTGGCTTGCTTTTGAGACCTCATGGTATCCATTTGTTTCTTTAATAAAACCAATTTAGTTTCTAACTCTGCTACCTTTTGTTGAATCTTATTATATTAAATAATAATTTCATTATATTGGCCTCTCAGAGTATCCCGGTCCTTGGTCAAATCTTCAACAGTCGCTCTAGTGAATTTGGTAGCATTCATGACCATATCAGTAGCTTCTAATGCTGGGGTGTCAACAAATCTCCTCACAACCAAGTGACCATTGAAGTCAGATGGTTTTGCAATAAGTGGTTTTTTAGACCCAGTTGATAGATACCAGATTGCCAAATCATCCTATTCCTCACTAAAGGTTGATCCTTTGAGTGCTAATGTAGCCTCCTCATCAGTTGCAAGAAGTGTCCTATTGTCCCTTCTTATTGTGTCAAACACTAGAAAATCAATGATATCCCATTCAGGAAGTAGCAAAACTCCACTTTTTTGTACCAATGCCTAGTCCTGCTCTAGTGTTATTTCTTTGAATTTTTCTCTCATTTGCTCTCTGACCTTAGATTGAATTACCTTCTTTGGGAGCTCTGGATGCAGAATTCTCTCATGTGCTACCTTCTAAGAATATACTGAGAGATGCACCCTCCATAAAAATTATTTAAAAGCATTAGTTTCAATAAAGGAGTCACCCATCATGAACTCTTTGCAGGCCTCTATCCTCAAATCATCATTACTTTTTATTCCTTTGATTTCATCTTTTCCTAACCTTAAAGTAACTGCCCCTGAACTTGTTGTAGTGTCAACTGGGTCTAATGGAATCTCCTGATGCATTTCATCTGGATTCACATTAATGTCATCATCCTCATCACCATCAAAATCAGCCATCTTTACTCTTTCAACCTTCTGCCTCTTTGGTGATGGTGGGCAAGTCGGCTCTGAAAACCTTGGAGGAGAATCCAAATCAACAATATTTGGCATTGACTACCCTGAAGAAGATGGTGCAATATTTTTAGCAAAATATTCAACCCTACTTCCCTTTCTTCTAGAAAAAACCTTTATCTTCTTTTGGGGTTGATAAGTAGGCCTCTCCTCTAATCTTACTTCAGGGTAATCCTCAATAGCTCGTGATTTTCCCCTTTCTTCCACAATTCTTTCATCTCTCAAAACCCCAACCAAACTTTCAAAATTATCAATGGCATACATTGCACTGCTAAACTCATCTTTAGCATTAGATATGGGATTGAAACCAGGTATTCTTTCGTGCCTACTTTTTTCCATTTTAGAGTAGGTGATGTACATTTCCTTTCTCTCCTCTTGTTATTCCAAATGAAAAATATTACTAATGATGTCCTCAGGAAAGTAAAAATTATGGAAAAAGGTTCCTATTCGATGTTTTTCCTTCATTTGAGAGATAAAACACTCAGGATCATGATTCCTAGGGCGTACACTCCTTAGCCTATAAGGCCCAATTAATATGTGTAATTCCTTCCATCCTCCCTTTGCCATAACAAAATCGATTTTTTTTGTATATTCAGGGAGTAAAGAACATTTTTTCTATTCAACTAGAAAGTGTAGTTCTTGAGCGCCTTGCAACTGCCTCATGCTTTTCAAAAATCCAATTCTAAGGGGCACCTCCCTTGGCAGAACCCTTGGATTGACATTGGTTCCAAAAACCCTGAAAACTGTTGTATTATGATAGGGGATAATGTCTTCCCAATTGTGCATTATGTTCAATTCAGGTCTCCTCTCCATCGGCCTCAAGAAGTCATGAATTTCCTTTTGAATCCTTGGGGGGTCACGGACCAGAGCCTTCCTTAATTTAGATTCAAAGACATTATGGAAAGTTACATAATCAAATTTATGACCATGCATGTCAAGAATCCTAGTCCAATATTGGACAGGCATTTCAATACTACCTTCCATGTTTTTCAATTCCATATCCTTTTCAAGCACAGCCTGACCCCTATACAAAAACATGTGGATTAACAAGGAAAACTACCTGAATCAAACCCAATTTCTCCCATCATCTATAGCCACCAGAACTATGTGCATTTTATCTGCTAGGTAAGTGGAAAAATCATACACCATGTTGAAACCCGAGTGTTGGAGATTTAATTCCATATACATAATATCAATAGGCAAGGTTGTCTTTAAACTGAGTCCAAGAACTTGACATAAAGCACAAACAATCTTCTTGAAATAACTAGAGAAATAGTCCACAGGAAAAGGTTCATGCTCATTCCTGCCGAACACTACCTTCTTCTCATTTTTTCCTCTTCTTGAGACAACCAAACGAGGTATCAAAAGGGATGTTCTGAACAAAACCTTAGTAATTATATACTCTTGTCTGAAAACCTCAAGGTTGATAGGAACCATATCTTGAATCTATTTTTGCAACTTGAAAATCTCTGTGATTTCTTCTCCAGTTACCTTAATCATCTGCACACCATCGTGAGTTCTGACAACTTGGGTTACGCGGTCATATCTCACAACAATATCCTTTAAAATATCTACATCCAAGGAGACATTAGGCACCACCAATTTACGCAAGTCTAACCTCCACGGGTTACACAAAGGGACCGGAAAATTGTTGTTCCCAAACCAATTGGAGAATAATTGCCACCCGGTATATGGTAACTCGACATCTCGAATTGCACATTGCTTGTCTGTTAGCCCTTCCAAGAGTAGGGGTCCATAGAAAAAAACCTTTCCCTCTTGCTTCTTGTCAGTAGAGGGCTTCAAAAAATCAATAACATCTTGGGAGAAAGACTTGGTAGTGGTTTCAAAACCAAAACTTCAGGCTTTTGGTGCCATTTATATTTGAAAGATGATAACTAAAACTAGGGTTTTCTTATTTTTATATGGAAATAAATTACAATTTTCTCCCTTTAGCCTTAAACAGAAAAATGCCTCATGATTCTAGAATCCCCAACAACTATCTAGACAAGCTCTAAAATCAAATCTATTCAAACAATTCTTTAAGAACGAAACGGGAAACAATCACTAATTGTTCAACAAATGACCATAAAATCTTCTGAAATTACAAGAAATGGAATACGTGTTACTGTTTCATTCACAGAACATCAAGGGCAATGAGATTGGAAAATCATAACAATGGCTTGCTTCAATCAATACTAGGCAATTCTTCTTGAGTGTAGAGATACAACACAAAAATAGCAATTTGTTGATCTTTTGGCATTTAATTATGGGAGTAGAGTCAAACTCAACCATTACTATTCACTCGCACGAGATAAAAAAACTATAGTACAACACTAGTTTATTTTAAATACAACCCATTGATCAAAAGAAATGTTGGCCAGGAGAATGGCTCAGATTAAGTCAAAACAGTTTTAAAATGCCATGTCCATTCTCTAGTCATCAAATGGATAGGAAATTCACTTACCGAGCACCACATTAGTACAAAACGGGCCACACCTTGGTCATCCAAAGTAAAACATCGACGTCCACACGTCAACAAATCTCACACCTCACAAGATTATTTAAATTGAAGTTTTAATTGTGCGAGGTTAGTGAAGGATGACCACGATGCGTCGGTAAAGAAACAACTGTCAACATCAACATCCATCATCAATCAGTGAGAAAAACTGGTCGCCACCATCAAACGTGACAGATGGCCGCATCTCGCTCGCCTCACACCATATTTATGACATTAGCAAAAACCTTGCGAGGTATGCAAGGAATGGTTAAGATTAAAACACTTCATCTGATGCTCACACAATCTGCACAGGCAAAAAAGTTATTTATAAAGAAGGGGACTGACTAGGTGGATGGAGAAATGACCCTCGAGGTCGAAAAGATTATTTAGAGGTTAATCTAAAAAAATTCATCAGATCAACACTATGGAAATATAATATGGTCATGATGCAAAAGTCCAAAAGGACAGGTAAAAGCGATCGGTAAAGTCACGACCAAAAAGGGATAAAACACCATTTAAGTGATCGACCATCGTTAATAACAAGGCAACACTCGAAGATAAAACCCATACAATTAGAGCCAAGGATACAAGGGGAAAAAAATTAAAAGCTCCACCAATTTGTGAGGAGGTCTACACATGCTACGTAGAAACCTAAAAGGTTTGGATATTCTATGTTAGATTCCAGTTGTGCTTATGCTTTGAGTTCTAACACTGATGAGCCTAGGACTGTTAGAGAGGCTATGTGTATGTTTGATGCAAATTTATGGTTGGGAGCCATGAACGTAGAAATGACATCATTGAAGAATAATAATACATGAGATCTGGTATCTTTTCCTGAAGGATGAAAGCTTGTTGGAGGTAAATGGGTGTTGAAGAAAAAGATAGGTCTTGATGGTAGTGTTGAGAAGCATAAAGAAAGGTTGGTTGTAAAAGGATATTCCTAGGTGAAGGGAATTGATAATGGGGAGATGTTTTCTCTTGTAGAAAATATGAAATCCATTCGATTCTTGTTATCACTCACAACAACATATGATTTAGAAATCAATAAAATGGATGTGAAGATAAAATTCCTTCATGGTGATTTGAAGTAAGAGATTTATATGTCTCAACCAAAGAATTTTATTGAGAAAGGTAAAAAGAACTTGGTATGTAAATTAAATAAATCTCGGTATGGTCTGAAGCAATATCCTAGACTATGGTACCAAAAGTTTGATACTTATGTGTTGTATTTGGGATTTTTGATATCAAATTATGACCATTGTATATATTTTAAGATTGAAAATGGTTGTCTTCTTATTATTGCCCTATATGTGGATGACATGTTCATTGGGAATGTTAAGGGTATGATTTTTGAATTGAAGTCTCAATTATCAACACAGTTTGAAATGAAGGATCTAGGTTCAACAAGGTATATGATGGGGATAGAAATCATAAGGGATAGAGTGAATAGAAAGCTTTGGCCTAGCTAGATAAAATATGTGAACTCTATTCTAGAGAGATTCAATATGATAGATTGTAAATAGTTAGTGGTTCTTGTGTTGTAGGGAACACATATTTCTATGGAAGATTGTCCAAAATTTCCTACTAAGATGGAGGACATGGTTGAGGTACCTTATGCAAGTGTAGTTGGAATTTTAATGTATGCAATGGTTTGTACTAGGCCAGACATTTCCCAAGCAATGGGAGTTCTTAGTCGATTTATGGATAATCTAGGACGAACACATTGGGATGCTATGGAAAGAGTTTTTAGATCTTTGAAGGGTACTTCAAAGTATGCCTTGTGTTATCATGGTTATTTTATTGGATCTCAACATTTAATAAGCATTCATGGATATGTGGATTTTGATTGGGAGGGTGATATTGATAGCAAAAAAACCACAAGTGGATATGTTTTCATGTTGTTTGGTGGTGCAATAAGTTGGGTGAGCAAGTGACAAGTTGTAGTTGATTTGTCCACTACTAAAGCAGAGTACATGACAACAAATCATGCTTATAAATAAGCCATTTGGATTAGAAGAATATGTTCGGATGTTGGTTTTGATGCTTAGTAGATTACTATTTGTTGTGATAGCTAGAGTTCGATATGTTTGGCAAAAAATCCAACTTTCTATGCCAAAACAAAACACATTAACATGCAGTACCATTTTGTTCATGATGTGGTGGAAGATGGAAAGGTTAACCTTGAAAAGGTTGAAACTTTGGTGAATGTTTCTAATGCACTGACAAAGCCAGTGAGCACATAGAAGTTTTGATGGTGTGAAAATTCAATGGGCCTTGAGGCCTAGGGTGAGACAGTGACTTCAAGCATTGATTGGGAAGTGGGAGAATGTTGAGAAAACGGTGTCTCAAACTTATTGATGTACAAGACTTAGCTAAATTTGTGATAAGTTTGTAGGTTTTGGAGATCAAGCATATTGCACATTAGGACCTCAAAAAATTGGCTCATTGGTGGGATATGGAGATTTCAAAGAGACATTGTTTCATGTCTCTCCAACATGGTGAAAATGGAAGGTGTTGGTAGTGGTGAATGATTGTGAAGGAATATTATCAGAGGGAGATGCATATATCGACAAGACAACAATGTAATTCCTCTCAACATCCTAATAATAAATTCATTAAAGAGACAAAAAATATCAGTGGGACATAATAATGAGTTCCTTTGACATCAGATAACACCTCATTGGAGAGAAGGGTGAATATCGGCAGGATGAAATTATTAGTCTCTTCGACATGCCAATAAGGTGAGACCAAATGACTATGAAGGATGACATCAATAAGACATGTGGTGATGAATATTTGTTTGATATATCAAGTCACACTGGTGATGTTAGTTGTACGATGATGATAGGGATGCCATGTAGGTAGTAGGGACCACCTGATCAAAGTTGTAAGGTTTATCGACACGACCTTATATTGGTGTGAGTTGCTACATATTTTTAACATTCTGATGGGAATTCATCAACAATACTTCACCATATCGGAAGGAGTCACTTCGGACCCTCCGATGGAATGATAGGTGTATCGAGGTGACAATGGGAATTCAAAGAGACAATCACTGTTCGATTGGTATGGAAGTTGGAATGATGGTTTTTCAGTAACACTTTGGAAGTATGTATGCAATGCAGTAATGCATTAGAATAGTGAGTGAATATCAGAGTGAATGTAATGAAGTGCTACTAATTTTATTCTATAAAATCACCTAAAAGAGTATAGCTTTGCACTTGTATTTAATATTTGTTTTACTATAATACAAAAGAACTCTACTTTGGTGTGTTGGTTTTTTTTCGAATGGGTTTTCCCACATAAATCTTGTGATGATGTTTTATTGTCTATTCATGTGTTTTTAATATGTGCATCTTAAATGGATTGTAATTAAAAAGTTTTAAACAATTTATTTTCTTCTCTCTCCTAAAGATTAGAATTAGGAAGGCGTATTCCGCTCTTTGCTTTCCTTTCACATATTCAAGGGTTATAAATAATATTATCAATAGTTGTAGGTTCCCATTGTGAATCAATATATAAATTGATAGATTATTTGAGTGGTGTGAAGGATTACACCAATATTCATTTGGATAGTAGTTATCATTGAATTTTATTAATATAAGATGAATAAAAACTAGTTTTTGGCACAAAGAAAGGCTCGCATGAGTTTCTACTCAATTGATGAATAAATAATTGAAACAATTCTTGGGAAAATGTATTGTATCATATTTAGATGATATGCTATTTTTTTGCAAGGCCAGGTAGAAGATTTATTTATTTTATAGCTACTATTGGATCATTAGAGGAGGAGAAAATAATACCTAATTTGAAGAAGTAAGTATTCATGAAGGAAGAGATCGTGTGTTTGGGATTTGTGATTTCGCAAGAAAAATTGAAGGTAGATCCAAAAAAGATGAAGGCTATAGGGAATGGCCTATTGCAAGAGGTACCACACAAGTAAGAGGCTTTCATGGTTTGGAAATTTCATAATGAATTCTAGTGGGACATGTGCACATTTGACTAAACGCATGAAGAAGGAACTATTTAGATGGACAATAGTAGAGATTTGAAGAAAAATGTTATAAAGAAGCCTTCTTTAGCCTCACATTATTTTAATAAATTATCTCAAGTAGATTGTAATGCATATGGGATAATAATTAAAATAATTTTGAGCTACCATTTATATACTTCAATGATAACTTTGAAATGAATAAAAGTTTATATTTTAAGTGGAGACACTATTTGTTTCCTAATTTTTTTGTATTGAATACTTGGAAATTATTTATTTCTGATGCAGGGCACCGAGGTCTTAATGTTAAAAGTTGCTAAGAGTTAGTATTTTGGGTTAGTTGAGTCTTTCAGCATGTAATAAGTTCTTGAGGACCATTTCTCATGTTTTTAAGTTGTTTTGAGTCATGTTGAGTCAATTTTGTAAATATGGTAAAAAGTTATAAAAAGTTGCAAAATGTTGTCATGCAACTTTTGCATTTTTGGCTTTTTGGGGAAGTTAAATGGTCAATATTTGGTTTTTGGTGGGAAACTAATTGTCTATGCTTGAGAATTATTTAAAATCACTTTTTTACGTTGAAACATGGGTTGGATGATGAAAATTTGAATAACAAAGACTACATTTTCCTGCGTTTTGAAGCTCAATTTGCTGCTACAACAACTTGTACGACCTGAAAGTGAGAAAAATCTGATTGGAATTATGGAGAATTGAATCCTTGTTGTTTTTTTTTTCTCATCTAATTTCATCAAAGTTTGAGCATTTTAGAGCAAATTTATTGAAGGTTGCTTGAAACCCTCATTTAGGGTGTGCATTGACTATAAATAATGGATTCCTCTCCATTCCACCAATGAATTGACCTCAAACTCAGTGGAATGGATGTAGGCAAGTTAATTTTTGTGTTCTAAAAGTTTCAAGAGTAGGGGAATGAAGATTGAGGCCAATTTGTTGATGCCCTAGGTTGAAAATCTCATGTTTTTGGGCATAGAAGAGGAATAGGAGTTAGGTTTTGTAGAAAATATTTTGAGAAGTTGTTTAAGGTGGTGGAAAATGTTTGTTCATAACTTATTTAGTATGTATCAGCCATTGGTATGCATATTTATGGTTTGAGTTTTTAAAATCTTGTTGTGAGTCATTCAAACAAGCATAATTTGGCATAGTTCAAAACGTAGTATCAAATTTTTGGCTTTGTTGTTCCAAAACAACCACCCATAAATTTTGAGTATGTTTTAGAAATTCCAAATGGGTATCAAAAATAAAAATTATTTTCTAGATATGAGGTTTGGTATGGAAATTATGTTGGAAAACCAATTCTGAAGTGCTACTAGTGGATTGAGGGTTAGTGAGCAAAAACCCATCATTTGGTGATTTGAACCTTTGAAAGTAAGCTTCATTGGAATTTTTTCAAGATTATTACCCCATGCTCTACATAAAATTTGTATCAGATCATAGGCCTGATCTGACAAATAGATGTTATGTTGAAAGAAGAGCAAGATGCCTCCAAAAAATAATACTATGGCGAGAAAAATGAATGAAATGGAAGAGAAGAATGCAAGAGAGATTAAGAGATTGAGGAACTCCAAGAGAAGATGGTAGAAAGGATTGAGGATGTGGAAATAGGTCAAAGGAGAGGTATAGTCACTGGTGATGAGAGTGACAGTGAAGAGGAAGGGGAAAAGGAAAACCCCCAAGAAGAGACTCAAGAAGAAGAGGAATTGGACCCTAATGAGCAGAGGATGGCTAAGCTACTGAGAGCAGTCCAGGGAGATAAACACAAGGTGAAGATTGATTTACCTATGTATGGAGGAAATTTGAATGAGGAAGAGCTTTTGGATTGGATTGCAACACTTGACAATTACTTTGAGTGTGAAGATGTACTTGAGGAGGAAAATGTAAATATTGCAAAAAAAAAAGGGTTGAAGGGTCATGCCCTATTATGGTGGGATTATGAGTAGACTGAAAGGAGGAAGAAAAGTAAGTCAAAAAAAAATTCTTGGGACATAATGGTGGCTAATTTTAATGGTAAATTATTACCACCCGATCATACAATTCAAATGTATAAGAAAATTCAAGGTTTGAAACAAATAGAGATGGATGTCAAAGCCTACACTGATGAGTTCTATAAGCTGAGTATAAGAGTAGGTTACATGGAAAATGATGTGGAGAAGGTGGCTAGATATATTGGTGGGTTAATATTCAACATTCAAGATTAATTAACTTTGGAAAATTCAAGAACAGTTGAGGAATGCTATCAAATGATGATTAGGGTTGGAGAAAACCTAAAGAGAAGGCAAGACAAATCAATTAGGGGTAGAGGCAGAAATTTTAGAGGAAGAGGATCATTTTCCAATGCAAGGAAGTCATATGATAACCAAGAAGATACAAACAAAGTCCAAGAACAAGTTGCAGATCAAACAGGTGGATTTAGAGGAGGAAGATCGAGCTTTAGAGGTAGATTTGGAGGCCAAAGGACAGTTTCAAAAGGATTCACAGGAAGGTGCTATCAATATAACAAGTTTGGACATCAAGCATGGTAGTGAAATGAAGGTCAAGCCTCTACTTCACATGGAGGAGAAAGAAGAGCTCAAGTGGTGCAAGAAGATGATAATGAGAGTGCAAACTCTCCATCACAACATGCATCAAAGGAAAAGGAAACACCACAAAGGACACTCTTCAAAACAACTTTTAAGTGCTTGGGTAAGGTTTGCAAGGTTGTAATTGATTTTGGAAGCACACATAATATGGTTTCAGTTGAGATGGTGGATAAACTTAAGTTTCCTAGAATACCACATGATACTCCTTATAAAGTTTATTGGTTGAATGAGGGTCAATATGTTTTGGTAAATGAACAAATTTTGGTGGAGTTCAATATAGGAGGGTATAATGATAGAATTTTATGTGATATATTACCTATGGATGTGTGCTATTTTCTGCTAACGAGGCCTTGGCAACTTGATAGGAATGCTATGTATGATGGAAGAAGAAATACCTATGAGATAGTAAAGGATGGGGTTTCCTATACATTGACACCATTGAAAGAGAAGGATAAAGGGAAAACTAAGGGAGCTAATGTGATGATGGTAGGAATAAAGGAGTTCATAAAGGTAGAATAATAGAAGGACAAGGAGTTTGCAATGACTCCTAAATCTAAAAATATTATGACAACATAAGTAAAGAATGACTTGGTTGTGGATATCCAAGATTGGTGTAAGAAGTATGTTACCATGATGGATGGAGAAGTGTTTCACTCATTGATTACAAAATGGGATGTTGGTAATTCTATTCCTTTTTTTTCAGAGGTTAGTGTGCATGATCAAGCAAAAATCACAAGGACACAACCACATATGGAAGATGTGAGCAACAAAGGTGAAGAGATCAAAGATAAACTACAAGGGAAAAAGAGCTAGTTCAAGCATAAACCAAAATTGGAAAAAAAGGAGGTTCATTTCAAGGATGGAGGAGGTATGGTATAAATTAATGATGCTGGTTCCACAATATTCTCAGATGCAACACAGGTTAAATATCATCCATCAAGTAAGTCTCTAAAGTTGGAGCATATCTTAGGTTACAAAGAATTCACAAAGACAAGGGATGATGCATATTTATAGTTTTTGGTCCATTGTAAAGGTTCAATAGATGGAGATTTCAATTTTAGGTCAGAGAATGGCATGAAAAATCATCAATCCATTGTTGCAACACTGTCCTCAAGGGGACTTGAGTCTATTTTTCTCAGGGAGTATGGTGTAGGGCATCGAGGTCTTAATGTTAAAAGTTGCTAAGAGTTATTATTTTGGGCTAGTTGAGTCTTTTTTCATGTAATAAGGTCTTGAGGACCATTTATCATGTTTTTAATTTGTTTTGAGTCATGTTGAGTCACTTTTGTAAATATGGTAAAAAGTTACAAAATGTTGCAAAATATTGTCATGCAACTTTTACATTTTTGGATTTTTGGGGAATTTGAGTGGTCAAGCTTTGGTTTTTGGTGGGAAAATGATTGGTTATGCTTGGGAATTATTTAAAAGCACATGTGTATGTTGAGACAGGGGTTGGATGATGAAAATATGAAATTTGAATAACAAATACTCTATTTTCTTATTTTTTGAAGATTAATTTATTGCTACAACAACTTGTATAGAATGGAGGTGAGAGAAGTTCAATTATAATTCATGAAGAATTTAATCCTTGTTATTTTTCTTTTTTTCTCATCTGATTTCATTAAATTTTGAGCATTTTAGAGCCAATTTACCAAAGCTTACTTGAAATCCTCATTTAGGATGTGCATTGACTATAAATAATGGGTTCCTCTCCATTCCACCGATGAATTGATTTAAAAATTTATGGAATGGATGTAGGTAGGTTAATTTTTGTGTTCTTGAAGTTTCAGGATCATGGGAATGAAGATTGAGGCCAATTTGTTGATGCCCTAGGTTGAAAATCTCATGATTTTGGGCATAGCAGAGGCATAGGAGTTAGGTTTTGTAGAAAATATTTTGAGAAGTTGTTTAAAGTGATGGTAAATGTTTTTGAAGACCTTATTTATCATGTATGAGCCATTTTTATGCAGATTTGTGGTTTGGGTTTTGAAAACCTTGTTGCGAGTCATCCAAACAAGCCTAGTTTGGCATAGTTCAAAACATAGTAGCAGATTTTTGGCTTTGTTGTTCCAAAACAACCACCCCTAAATTTTTATTATTATTTATAACTTCCAAATAGGTATCCAAAAATCAATTATTTTTTGGATATGAGATATGGTTGGTAAATTATGTTGGAAAACCACTTTTGAAGTGCTACTAGTGGATTGAGGGTTACTGAGCAAAAACCCATCATTTGGTGATTTGAACCTTTGAAATTTTGCTCCACTGGAAAATTTTCAAGATTATTACCCCTTCTCTACATCAATTTCTCCTCAGACATACATCTAAGAGACCTGATAAAATAGGAGATGGTTTGAGTAGATGGGAAGCATTGTTGATTTCATATTAGTGGATATGATTGTATTAGAAATCATGAAAGAGTTATATGGAAAAGCTTGGAGGGTTACCAAATAATGGTGAGAAAAATATAACATGGAATATTTTTATTCATTCATCCAAGTAGGAAATCTATTAGAAACATTACATTTACATATTCCAAAAGGATCAATAGGGGAGGATTTGATTAAGGAAATCTATAATGAAAGTTTGTTTGTTGACTTTGGATGAAACAAAATATATGCATAATGAAAGAAAAATATTATTATATGAAATGTGCACGTATATTAATAAATATTTTGAAAGATGTAGAGTGGATAGATGCAAATTATGCCAATTATTAAAGGGAATAAAAAAGGATCCTAGGTTTTACACTAAATCACCCATGGGTAAAATTAAATAATAATTTTTAGATATTTTTTTGGTTAATATGTCTATATGTATTAAGTTTTATTTTTGTCTCTTTTATCTCCCTTAGTCCTATTTTTCTATGTGTTTCCCTCTTCTAAGTATTTCTTTCCTTCCAACTCTATTTTCCTTTCTTTTTGTCAGAGTTTCATACTTATCCATTCCATCATGCCTTCCATCCTTCCTCCAATATTCCTTTGTATATGTTATAATTTCATACTTGTTTTTATTGATATTCCCATTGCTCAACCCACAACACCTTGACCTACAATATGAGTCTTGTGGTATTTACAATCCTTGAACCCCGAAATTTTTTCGTTTGTTTTTGTTCACTGTCCAACACTCTATCATGTGTTTGTTGAACACCTGGCATACTGAGAAGGGGGGGTAAATCAATATTATTTGACACCATTTAACCATTTAGAAATTTATTTCAAGCATAATATTCAATTTAAATTAAGGAAAGAAACTATGAGAAAATGATCAAAGAACATAACACATGAACAACAAATTTTACATGGAAACCACAAAAAAGGAAAACCACAGTGAGAATTAGCTCACAATATATTATAATCGGTTATAAGATATTAAAAAAATGATCACCGCTAGATGGACTCACTGTCTAGTGGAATCACTATCCAGAGAATAAGAGAAATAGAAGAGAGGGGTGGCTCACTACCAAGATTTGAACTACTACAAATGCATCTACACTATGCAAGAAATATAGTTCCATTAAAGCTCAAAACATTGAATCAACAAACTTCATGATACTTTACTCTAACACTCTTATTTTCTCTACATTCACATCACATTCAAACACTCTACTTAGGAATTCATATCAAATCACTTAATCATACATCATCATCACACTCTAAGATAAAAATGATCTTATACTTATACCCATTCCATCGACAAACACCTAAAACATCAGTTAGGTTGGCCTAATTGGATGTACCGTATAAAACAATAACTTATCAGCTCAAGATCAACCATACATGCTTTACACCTTAAGTCAAAACTTCTAACACATACAAATAGGTTGGTATAGACCTATAATAGCTCCACATAACTGATCACCACTTCCTTTAACTTCGCATGACCTCAAACCTATTAGGTGGGTACTGCTGGGTACCTAACAACAAAATATGCTAATTGATTATCCTTAAATTGAAATAAAGACCTCCAAACTACAAACCACTTGGGGAAAAGATGTAGCTGACACATGTAAACACTTCCAAAAATCCACAAGAATAGATATTATTCCATGGTGAAGTGCATAAAAATAAAAAATAAATACTTTGTACAGGAAACCCTATCATTGGCAAACCTGTTATACTGCCATCCATAATTTTTTCACCAGAGGTCAAATCAACATGAAAATTTGGATTTAGACCTATGAAATCCAATTTTTTTTCCTTAGAATTGTAGACCAATATACTTCAATGTGGACCAATACGAACCAAAAAAATGATGCTCTATACTTAAAAAAATGTGTTCTGACACAACAAAATTATCAATCCATTTTTTCTTCATTGGAGAAAAACATCTACATCTCTATACTGGATTGCCAATATTTCAAACACATGCACATCAAGTCAATCAATTGATCATCAAAGTATACCTCAAACCACAATGTTAAAATAAATGAAACCATTTTATCTGCATACTGCATATCTCATGCCCATATTGCCAACAAGCATATCAATGACAAAATCTTTAAACTTCCAACAATCTCCCCATTTTCATTGATGGAAAAATGCAAAAATATTCTCAAATATTTTCCCCCTTTGATATCAAGGGAAAAGGGCACACATTTTTTTTTGTTCTTTGCTCACATCTACTTCTATTACCTTCTCTTCTCCCTCTTTAAATGATTTTACATTATCAACCAACTCTTCATCGGATTAAATATATACTCCCCCTAATTGATATATACATGCAGATGTGAGAGTAACAAAATCCAAAACAAATCTAAACAAATTCCCATAATAGTGCTATCAACCAAATCAAATCAAAATTGGCATTGGAATATTATCCTATAACATATTCATATATACAATGAAATCCTAAATACCTAAAAAGAAAAGAAGTATACACAAATTAACTAGAAGAAGTGTATAACACTTGGAATTTTGCAAGGTGTGCCTGCTAGTCCTTGCCTTCCTCCTAATGTTTCTTGGATAGTCCAAGCATGTGGTTCACAACCTCAAACTTCATGAGGAGTTCTCTTTTATCTAGAGTATTGGGTACCAAATTCAACTTTAGTGCTTTCTCCACACTAGTTAGAGCACCAGATATAGGTGTGAAATTTTTATTCACCAGGTCTTTGTTTTGTCCAAACTACACTACGATCTTTTCTCATTACTCTTGTAGCTAGAATGATTTTTCATGAAAATTTTCATTGCTTCTTTGGTGGATCCATCTAAATCATTCATCGGATCATAAGCAACAAATGCCTTATCAATCTAGGACTCAATGGATTCCATCTCAACCTTTATGTTCTTGGTTAAATTTGGCCACTTCATATAAAACTGAAATAGATCCTTGGCCTCATCAACACAATTTTTTACATCCTTACTATTGTTCTGTAGTTTACCATGTGTAGTGGGACATTTCTTTGTTATATTATCAATCTCTTATTTTTAGGTATTTCGGACTTCATAGAATATGTCAGGATAGGTGGCTAGCTAGTGATGATATTGATAATGTAAATGTACATCAGCATATTGACCTCTTATTTTTTATTTTCTAGGTATAATGTGATGATAATGATAAAGTGTGAACAATGAATTAAATATGAGTTATTTAATATATGATTTTAATATTAGAACTTGATATTATTGTCCCAAATAATAAGTATTTATAGAAGGTTAAAAATTGGATTTACATAATTATTTTGACCTGCTTACCTTCAACAATGATTTCTTGTATGGCTGTAATCTCATGAATACCATGTCTCAAATCTCAAATGTTTTCTCAATCCTATAGTGGTTTGCATACATCTTGTGTTTATTTTGAGTTTGTTGTAGATTATTCTCAAGTGAATTTAGAATGTTTGGATTTGTTTGATCAAGTCACTTGCTTTTGGAACCCTACTATCTGATAGGACAAGGTCAACAAATATTTAAGCTAGTGCTATATATATAAATCTATGAATAATGTCACTTTAATTGACATATCATAAGTGGTGTCATAACAATGATCCCAAATGGAGCTATTTGATCTATGTATTTTCTAATGAATGGAAAAATGTATCAATTAATCTTCCACTTATTTATTCACAATATAAATTTGGTCATCTATTTGTGAGTGGTAGCTAGTGCTAGGTGTAAGCTCAATTATAGCCAAAAGAAAAAGGTTTGGCTAAAAAATACTCAAGAAATTATTCTCTATCACCCCTAATATTCTTGGGTAGTCCATGAAAAAAAAAATGTACATGATTTGTGAGTCTATATACAACATATATGCAGTCTTTACCTTGGAATTTAGGAAGTCTAGTGATGAAATTCATTGAAACACTTTCCCATTTCTACTTCGAAATAGGTAAGGATTACAAAATACTATCCAAAAATGTTTTCTCTATTTTATTCCTTTGACAAGAAATATATTCTTTGATATTTCTAATGACACCAACCTTGAGTCCCTTCCATGGGAATATTTTCTTGATATACTTATAGGCCTTGAGATACCTAGAGTGACCCGCTAAAGGAGTATCATGAACAACTCTCAAAATCTTTCCTTTTCATTCTTGATTCTTGCACCAAGTACATTCTTCCCTTGTAGAGGATGAGTTTGTTACATTATATATACCTATTATTAGAGAAAATTCCCTTCCAACACATCAATTGCAATTTTTTTCTTAATACATTCTCCTATGATTTTTTCCCTCCAATTAGCAGATATATGAGACTTCAAACACATAGTTGTTCTAGATAATGCATCAACACCAATTTTTTTCTTTACTTTAACATATTGAATTTCAAAGTCATATACTTTAAATTTACTTACCCACTTTTGTTACTACTTGTTTAGATCCTTCTGACTAAAAAAATACTTCAAGCTATTGTGGTTAGTCTTGACTACCAATCAACCACCCACCAAGAATTTCTTGAATTTGGCTAATGCATGCATAAAATTTAGCATTTATTTATTATATGGAGAATCACCATTCCAATTTTTTTGATTTTTGACTCTTGAAAGCAATAAAATGATTTTTTTGCATAAGAACAACTCCAAATCCTCTTGATGGGTCACATTCTAAAACAAAGGAAAGGGAAAAATTATGAATAGCTAACATGAGGCACAAACACATTATGTCCTTAAGTTTTTCATAATATCTTTGTGAAATTTCATTCCCCATTAAAGCTTCCTTCTTGGTTATATTAGTTAAGGGGACAAATAGTTGAGAGAACCCCTTAACAAATCTTCTATAGTAAATGCAGAAGTTGAAGAATCTTCACAACTATTTTAAAGTGTTTAGGGGAGGCCAATCTATAATTGCTTTGATATTCTCCATATCCATGTACACTCTCTTTGCATTGATGATGTTTCCCAAATATAAAATATTTGTTACGGTGAACTCACATTTTGATTCCTTTGAAAATAGAGTCTATGCTTCCAACATTCCCAACACCCCATCAATATTCCATAAGTGCTCCTACCATGTTTTGTTGTAGATAATAATTTCATCAAAAAAGATAAGGAAAAAATTCCTTAATTTCTTATGAAAAATTTGGTTCATGCCCGTTGAAGTGATTTCTTGGGTGTTTGTCAAAGCAAACAAAAAAACCACAAATTCATAGTGCTCATAGTGACAAAAAAATAGTCTTGTGAATTTCATCATAAAACTCAAATTTGATGCCATCTTGATCTAAGGTCTATCTAGGTAAAAGTACAAAGCTATCACACTTTTGGCTAGCTTATTAGCACAACTAAATTTAAGTATTTCTAACTAAAATCAATTATGGTCAAACATATGATCTAGTAAGATTCATTATAGTTAAGTTAGATACTTCCACAACATTTTCAACTAATTTTTTTGGATAAATATATATGGAGTGCACCACTTTGAGGCCAATTTACCAACAAAATAAAATTATTTGAAAAACTTGATGTTTCAATAACTCTTACTCATGCAAATAACTAGATGTTTTAATAGTTAGTTACATAACTTGATGTTTTAATAGTTATTTACATAACTTGATGTTTCAATAACTCTTACTCATGATAATGATGTGATTGTTGAGATATGTATTATGTTTTCTATGACCTAGTGTTTATTTTAATTTTATTGGGGAAAAGAGTTGGATGAATTTTAAAAATCCCTACCAAAGTGTTTAGGTTTAGGTCAAAATCCTTGAGGGTGGAACCAACCCATATATTTTTCCTCCTTACACTCAACCGACCTTTGAAAACCTGGTAGAGCGTTCAAGGGTATGGCGCAAGGATCCAACCTAGGAACCAACATAATTTACATTCTTCAACAACTCATCTTCCTCATCAACCATTTTCTTCTGGAAAACCCCCTTTCCTTAGGTCACGCCTGTTCACAGTGGTCGCCGCCCTATTTTCATTATCAAATTAAACGACAGGAGAACAACACTTCACAATGCTAAAATTTAGAGAATATATAAGGGATAGATTCAGGGTTATATTCGAGAGTTGCAAGAAAGGTTTAGGGAAGATGATTAAAAAAATTTCCACATACAAACTAGGGAAAAGAATGGGCGAACAAGTGTTTAAAATGAAGACAAAAAAAAGAAATATTCTTCTAATTTCCTTTCATGATTTAATTGTGGTAAATGCTTGTTGTTGATTGCAAGATAGGTGAATAATTTGTCACCTTAGTCCACCATCGATTCACCTATGAAAATTATGATTTCATTTCTTATAAGAATAATAATAAATGATGAAACCTTGAATTAAGGTGCTGTCCCCATTTGATCCAAATCATTTGACAACATTAAATTAATGAAATTTAGTTATTTGTTTGTACTTAGTTTTACTGATGTTCTTAAATTAAATCAATAAATTGGGAACCTATTTCTTACCTTTGTCTTAGTTAATCTATAAGGATTGGTAAATTATATATATAATTAAAGTCGAGGAATCAAGAATGTGAATCAAAAATATTAATACCTAACACTTTCTATTTCAAAATACCTAAAAATTTCTACTTAAAATGGATGTATTGATACTTGTTAATATTTAAGTTACAAGTCAAAAAGTTGCAAGTATATAATCTAGAAAAGGGAACTTAATATTAAAGGAATATTCAAAATTATATTTTTATTCTATCTTATTTTACCTAGATATTACACTACCCCTTTATTGAGTCTAAACTAATCATTATCTAGTAAATTCATAACCTTGTACTTATTAGCATCCCAATAAATGATACATGAATTTTGGCCTTATTTCATCAGGCCTCAAAAATAAAAATATTTCCTTTAAAAGAAAATGTTACCTCTCTCCTTATAAATCCAAGAAAATTTGTTTTCGCAAATGTTCAAATAAGTCATAACCTTACACCTATCTCAACCCAGGCTTGGCTAAACCCTAATGAAATAAATTCTAGTAATCGGAAAATAAAAGTTCCATATAGTAGTTCCTATGTTAAGGCCACACTCACTTAAATCAAGTTCCTCCACCCTTCGCTAGGTCATTACATCTTCAGTGAGGAAGTTGGGCTACCCCCTTAAGCCTCTCCAATAATTACTCTTCAAACCATTATGTGCATATTCCACCTATTGACACTTGAGAAAAATCATACATTGGAGGGGACCCCCCTCCCTCTTAAAAAACAATAAATGAAGATGTCATTATGTCATGTAGATAATTGGTAGGTCCCTTTGGGGAGATTGCTAAATCTAGTAAATAAAATCAAATAAATAGGAAGGGTGAAGGTCATGTTATTTCAATTGGGCACGAAACTTAGGGAGATAACTCATCTCATTTCTTATTAAGGGTAAAATGTTATAAGAGTCCCTAGAGTAAGGCATTCCCAAATGTTGCATGCGGATTTCTATTGTTACCCAATACTTAGTTAACAAAGACCTATCCTAATTTATGCACCACTTAGGTGTTGAAAAACCCCAACCTTGAACCTTTTCTTGCATGAAATATAACTTAAAATGGAAGTGGAGAGGCCTTGATGTCACTCTTTTCACTAGGCCATTGTGTTGTATCTATGTACCATGATCAAGGGGATCACTTAGGCCTCTTTGACAAATGGTTTACCGTTTGCAAGAATAGTCAACGCTTTTGTCATTAAGTGGAACGTAACTCTTGTGTGGGAGAACCATTGAGTAAGTGGTTGGTGAGGGTATTAGAGTTGTTCAATATGCAAGGGTGTGTATCATGTGAGTGGAATTCCAAATAGCGTCTTAAAAAAAGAAGTGGTTTTCTTGATGCTTCTTTTGGGGCATTACAATTTTTTTTTTCTATTTTAGATAAATATTTAATATGAAAGTTAACATTGAATGGTAACAACTATTTTTTTGATATATACACATTTTATATTTATTTAAAAATATATATTTATCAAAACTGGAAAAAAGATATCCATGCACTAAAGTTTCAAGTTATAAATACACATAAAAAATTTGAAAGAAAAAAAAAAATTATATAAAATGTTTGACGTGTCATGTAACTTCATTTTTTCAACATTTTATTAGCAACTAAATTATAGTGTTAATTTATTAAAAACTATTTTTAAATAATTTTTTAATTTTATTGAAAAAATACAAACATAAAATATACTAAAAAATACACATTTTTGTAGTTTACATAATTTCAAAATTCAGAACATATATGCTATTTTTTAGTGATTCAAGTTTAAAAGGTGGATCAATGTTGGTCGTTTCGTTTATAAAGTGTGACACAACTTTGTACTTTTACCCATCTTTGAAAAATAGATTGCTCCATGAAGCTCACCTATCAACTCATAAATCTTGGGGATTGGGTATTAATTCTTGATAGTATTCTTATTCCATGATCTTAGTTGATGCACATCCTCACTATGCCATTTTTATTTTTCACCATAACTATAGATGAGGCAAAATGACTTGAGTTGGGTCTAATGTGCCCCATTGTCTAAAATTTTCTTTATCGCCTTTTCAATTTCATCCTTATTCCTCTTGGGATGGTGTTAGAGATTATTAATGATGGTATTAACACCCTCCTCCAACTCAATTACATGCCTAAAGCCTCTACTTGATGGTCTCCATAGAGGAATGTTGTTGAAGTATTTAGTGTGCTTGTTCAAGACATTTTGTACATCCACATGATATGATTTATTACCTTCAAAGGAGTTTTTTATAATTGCAAAGTGTTGAGCTAACCATATTTCTTGTCCATGATGAAATATTCTCTCAATCCTCCTAGCAAATATAATTCTCGGTGCTCTATTCACCATCACTTACAATATTTCTTCTTTCCCTTGATATTGAAACTTTAGTTGTATGGTCTAGAAATTCTTTGGGATCTCACCTAATGAGTGCAACCACGAGCTACCCAACACCATATACACCATGTCTTCTATGTTGAAAACAAAAAAATATCCTTCATAGCATATCCTTCTAGATTAATATAACTAGCTTGGAGATATTTTGAGTGCATTGGATAGTAAACCCACCAACCACCATTACACTAAACCCTTCAAAATATTTTGTTTTTAGACCTTTCTTTGCCACTAGTCCCTCATCAATGAAGTTAAATAACACTAGGGTCAATGAGTGCAATCACTCTTTGTCCTTGTAGAACCATATGAATGCAAAAATGATTGTACCTCTGAGAACTAGAGGTTGTAGCAAGAACACATCTCAAATTTTCTCCTTCCTCATTATTTATCTTCTTCTTCTTCTTCTTCAATATCTATTTTGAGTTCTTCTTCACTCTATGGTTTAATATTTTTAGATCCCAATGTATTTGATGACGTTACCTCAATTTAGTGTACTTTTTCTTTCCCAAGAGGTCTATGTCCAGGGAAATAGGGTTCATTATAGTTGAAATATAGTGTATTCCTTTCCTCCATATTTGACCTTGATGGGAAATCCTAAAGCTATTATAATTTTTTATGATTTTTTTTTTTGGAAAGGATAGTCTAGGTTTGAAACTTATTTTTTGGCATAGAAGTTTCTAGCACCAAAACCACTTGATTTCCTCTTGTAGGAAGGTGGTTTGAAAAATTTGACTTGTCTCTTTAAAGACCTAGTTAATGCTTTGATGCAGAGCATAGTTAACCTTCTCTTCATGATATATCATAAAATTATAGAAAGATAAAATTGTATCACATAGTTCTCCATTGAACCATACTCCTTAAGCTAAGTCAAATATTTGAAGTAAACCTTAAGATCCTTCTGATCAAACCTCTCAATTAGTAGTTTGTAGAATTCATCATATTAGTTGATGGGTTTGTGAGAGTGATCAGTTTATGGTACCACCACTCATGTGCATTACCATCCAAATTCAAGCTAGTAAACTTGATCAACTCATGTTTAGTCATATGTATAAGAGACACGTATGTGTATAGATTTTGTACTCATGCACGAGTTGAGAATCTATTAGATCCATAAAAAGGAGAGAGAGCAAGAGACACCTACCCTAGAGATCAAGTTATACATCCCTTTGAAAATAGTGTGGCCTAGGCTTGGGTATAAATCCATTTTGACCATTCTTCATGTTAATAAAATTGGTGAGTGCCATATCACTTAGGATCTCTTCTAGAATAGATTTATACTTTACATGAAAATCCCTAATATTGATCAATGAGTACAAAGCTTCTATTTTATGAGCCTATAACTCCTTACTGAGAAAGGTAGGTTGGGTGGGGCTTGAAATTGAAATGGGGATAGTATTTTGAATGTCACTTTATGTGAAATCTTGATTATTACCCCTAGAAGTGTCTGTTTCACCACCTTGATGATTAGGCACATTCATATTATTGTCTAACTTGTGAACCGATTTTTCCATCATATCAATATTCAAGTCAAACTTCCTTTTGGATTGACCATCAAGGTTGCCATCCATATTCATTCTCATTTCTCTTTTAGACAAACTATTATTATTTGCAAATTTTTTTGGAGGAGAATGAACATCTAGATTATTTTTAGAATGAATTTGTTTTCTAATTTCCCTTAAATGATATTTGGTTGATTTATCATTGCATTGCATCAAAAACTCAACATGTGAAGTTTAACCTTAGAAACATAGGATGAAAATATCACAAATCTAATACTAGGCTTAGTGATTGATATGCCAAAAACATAGTCTATTAGTAGTGTTAAGGGTGATGTTTTCATCCCACAAGAACTCCATGTAGGTGAACCCCTCATGGATGCATGGATGTCCAATTGTGGATGGGTCCCAATCCTAGGTAGATACCCAACAAGAAATCACACCACCAAAAAATTTAGGCTAGGTTATCATAGATATAAAGAGCTAATGATTCCATATTTTTGGTGTTGCATGCATTTTCAAAGATGACACATTTTGTTCCCTTGAAGAAGAATTGTGATGCTACCCATGTAGTATATTTTTTTCAAAGAATTTATTAGATTGATTTTTTTCTAAAGAGCATAACCTCATATATGAACCAAACACTTTTGATTTATTATGGAGAACCCTTTAGAATAAATATAATTTATGAAGGCGCACTATCACTCATCATACCACTTTTAGATAAATGGGCACATAGAAGTGGTGAATATAATTTTATGAAATATTCCTAGGAGTTTTTTTGGGAGCAAGTGAGGATAATGAGACTTGGTACTAACACAAGAAAAAAACTATCATTAGAATTTATAAATTAGATTAGTAGGGATATACACTATTTTGAATTATGTATGTAATATAACCAAAGTGTGTCTATTTTTTGAGTGTGCCAACATAGAAGAGTCGTGCATGTGCAAAGATTTTGAGGGGTGTATATGTTTGAACTAAATGGAGAGGTGAAGGGGAGGATATACCATAGTAATACAAAAATAAATAAGGAGATAAATTTCCTTTTCCAAAGAATAGTCAATATTGGTACATCATAGGAAGGATAGGTTCCTAATTAGGAATTTAAAAGAATTTAAAGTATACGATGATTTTCCCTTGTAGGACATTGAAATTTATAAAGTAATGTTTATGGGGTGGATTTTCTAGAAGGGATATATATTTTAACAAAATTTAGCATCTTAGACTTACATCATTTGTACATAGAAAAAGGAAAACATAATTTGTTAAGGAGTAACTTCCTGTAGTGAAGGAAATTTGACTTTGATAAAAGGAAAGCTAGGCTCCTTTGAGAGAAAATTCCACTTATTACACTAAAATAAAAATAACTAAATAAAATTCTTAAAGAGAAATAAAGTGGTGAAATATCTACTAAGAACAAGATAAATAAAATTTAATATCTATAGAAATGAAAAGTACAAGTGTTAAGGAACTTGGGGTCAAAATTTGAAGGTCTATGCTTTAGACACCAACACATTGTAAAAATGTCCTCGTTTCATGTTGTTGTCCTATACCAATCATGCAAAAAAATCCTAGAATGCATGTCTTGAGTTCTACAATCTACCAAATTGGAAAACATAAGATAATTTTTTTGGGGTTGTTTGGGGCTTTACTTCAATCAAAACCTTTCTTTAGTGTTTCCACCTCCATAATACCTAAGATAGATAGAGAGAAATGGAATGATGTGTAAATGCGCCTATCCCAAGTGTATTTGGGAATGACTAGAGTTATGAATATGCAATATTTAAACTAAAATGAAATAAAAAGGAATGTGATAACCCCAAGGTTCTTAGGGGCACAAGATACAATGAATAATATTACTTTCAAGGCTTGAGGAAGCCAAAGAGAATAAGAGAGAACTAAAAGGATTTTGTAAATTAGTTTGAGAGAGATGTATGGGAGTATTGTGTAAAATTTGAGTGTTGTGTTATTCGAGAGAGAGATCAAGAGAGAGAGAGAGAGAGAGAGAGAGAGAATTTCCAAAAATGAAAGATTAGTTTCAAAAATAAGAAGAGGGAATAGGAAGAGCTTGATGAGACATTTAATTGACCTAGAAATGTGACAAGTGTAAAAACACTCAGAATCAACCTTTGTATGATAAATTATTTTGGTATGCTAGAACTATGTGGAAAATTCCATGCTATGTACTAGTGTCCAAAAAATTTACGCTAAAAAATGATAGGAGACAAGAAACATAGGGCTAGCAGAAAAATGACATGAAAAAGTGACCACTAGAAAGGAGACATGAGCAGGTGCTTGAGAAGAAAAAAGGTTGATGCAAGGGATAAAATGATCTTGCACAAATAGTAAGGGAATAGACACCAAAATGGGCATAAAAGATAGTTTTAAATTGAAATGGTATGTAATTTATGACACTACACTTCCATATTGGAGAAACATCATCCTTGATGAAAATTATTTCTTCCTTATTTCCTGTTATAGGAACAATAGTGTTGGATTCAAATAAAAACTTCTCACCACTCCACAAACTATGGGGATTTGGTCAACATGGGAAATGGTTCTATTTGTGTTTGAGTCCCTTCTATTTATACAATCCTAAACTATTAACTGGGTCTAGATGTTGCTCTTGATATGGTTTCTCGCTATGTGATGACAACCTTTCACAACTCATCCATTTTGTTTAGAAATGTCCCCTTTGTGCCTATGTGAAGATTCCTATGTCTAGGGTGTCATTTGTTGATGTGGCTAGAGTAAGTACCCCATCTAGTTATAGTAATTTGTGTGGTAAAATTACTATTAATTTCTCAACCTTATTCTAGGTTCTCATGTATGGATAGGATGTGATTGAAGATGCTAATAATTTTCATTGTGTTGACTTAAGAAATAAATTCAATCAATTATGACCCTCTCTTCCTGACTCAAACAAGTGGGTGTTAGATCATTTGAAACTTCTCACAAAGGATAAAATTGATCTATATCCTTGTGTTAGGGTTTTATATTGCAACCTTTCAATCTATTAATTATAGGGATGTGATGTTGGAGACAAAAGAAACATAGGGCTAACAAAAAAGTGACATGAAAAAGTGACCACTAGAAAGGAGACATAAGTAGGTGCTTGAGAAGAAAAAAGGTTGATGCAAGGGATAAAATGATCTTGCACAAATAGTAAGGGAATAGACACCAAAATGGGCATAAAAGATAGTTTGAAATTGAAATGGTATGTAATTTTTGACACTACACTTCCATATTGGAGAAACATCATCCTTGATGAAAATGATTTCTTCCTTGTTTCCTGTTATAGGAACAATAGTGTTGGATTCAAATAAAAACTTCTCACCACTCCACAAACTATGGAGATTTGGTCCACATGGGAAATGGTTCTATTTGTGTTTGAGTCCCTTCTATTTATACAATCCTAAAATATTCACTGGGTCTAGATGTTGCTCCTGATATGGTTTCTCGCTATGTGATGACAACCCTTCATGACTCATCCATTTTGTTCTAAAATGTCCCCTTTGTGCCTATGTGAAGATTCCTATGTCCAGGGTGTCATTTGTTGATGTGGCTAGGGTAAGTACCCCATCTAGTTCTAGTAATTTGTGTGGTAAAATTATTATTCCTTTCTCAACCTCATTCTAGGTTCTCACGTATTGATAGGATGTGATTGAATATGCTAATAATTTTTATTGTGTTGACTTAAGAAATAAATTCAATCAATTATGGCCCTCTCTTCCTGACTCAAACAAGTGGGTGTCAGATCATTTGAAACTTCTCACAAAGGATAAAATTGATCTATATCCTTGTGTTAGGGTTTTATATTGCAACCTTTCAATCTATTAATTATAGGGATGTGATGTTGGAGACAAAAGAAACATAGTGCTAACATAAAAGTGACATGAAAAAGTGACCACTAGAAAGGAGACATGAGTAGGTGCTTGAGAAGAAAAAAGGTTGATGCAAGGGATAAAATGATCTTGCACAAATAGAAAGGGAATAGACACCAAAATGGGCATAAAAGATAGTTTGAAATTGAAATGGTATGTAATTTATGACACTACACTTCCATATTGGAGAAACATCATCCTTGATGAAAATGATTTCTTCCTTGTTTCCTGTTATAGGAACAATAGTGTTGGATTCAAATAAAAACTTCTCACCACTCCACAAACTATGGGGATTCGATCAACATGGGAAATGGTTCTATTTGTGTTTGAGTCCCTTCTATTTATACAATCCTAAACTATTCACTGGGTCTAGATGTTTCTCCTGATATGGTTTCTCGCTATGTGATGACAACCCTTCACGACTCATCCATTTTATTCTGAAATGTCCCCTTTGTGCCTATGTGAAGATTCCTATGTCCAAGGTGTCATTTGTTGATGTGGCTAGGGTAAGTACTCCATCTATTTCTAGTACTTTGTGTGGTAAAATTATTATGCCTTTCTCAACCTCATTCTAGGTTCTCATGTATGGATAGGATGTGATTGAAGATGCTAATAATTTTTATTGTGTTGACTTAAGAAATAAATTCAATCAATTATGGCCCTCTCTTCCTGACTCAAACAAGTGGGTGTCAGATCATTTGAAACTTCTCACAAAGGATAAAATTGATCTATATCCTTGTGTTATGGTTTTATATTACAACCTTTCAATCTATTAATTATAGGGATGTGATGTTGGATGATCGACTTTTGATGTGGGGTCAACATTCCCTTTCACTCAAGTCTTGATTCCATTCTTTCAACACTCTTTATGAGCCACTTAATATTATGCTAGTCTAGGTTAGATTTTCTAACCTACCTAATAATTTTTGGGGTGTTTCTTTCCTTGAAGATATATATAATATGACTAGCCATTTTATTAAGGTTTATGCTACTTGTAATTTTGACCACACCACCTATGCCTATTTTTTAGTCAAAGTTAATATTTCCAATGATCTTATTTGTGAAATTGTGCTTATGGTGGAGGAAATTATGTGGAATTAGATGATTGATTATTAGGGACTTAATTTTCATTGTAAAAATATGTTTCTCAACTAGTAGACACCTTAATTTTTATTTCTCTAGCTCTTGTCATAAGTTGGTAGGTTCAACTACATGGTGGTAGAATGCCTATCTCAAACAATTAATTGTTGGTTATTTTATGAATCTGATTGTGAGGCTCCTATAACCCCTTTGGTTTGTGATGATATTGTGTTAGGGGTGGTTCTTTATTTAGTAAGTGTTGTATTGTCACCCTCTTCTTCTCCTTGTGGAAAACCTTTTCCTAGTCCTTCCTTGGGTACTCTCTCTTATCAAATTATCTCTTTCAAGGCATGTCTTGGTGTTGTTCCTTCAATTCCTTTGGATTCTATGCAACCCATATCTTCTTTAAATACACACTTCTTATTTATGGTTGGTTGATAAATTAGTGGTGATAGTATAGGATTATTCTCTCCTTTTCCCTTGGAATGAGGATTTGGATGGTGTTTTCTAGGCAATTGTCCAAATAAGGAAGAGAGGTCCTCCTAAATATGGTCTTGTTTATAATACACATGTTTTGGGTGTATGTGGTGGTAGGTAGGTTTTTTAGCTTCTTTATTTTTTCTACTTTAATATGGTTGTTGTTATTGAGGGGTAGCTTGGCTATAGTTTCATTGTTTTCCAATTTTTTTTCTAAGGGACATTTTTTGTAAAGGGTTTTAAGGCCCTTTCGAAACATGTTTTACCCATATAATAAAAGCTTCCATATTGGAGAAGTCAAATTGTTGAAATCAAGTTGATTATGTTGAAATATTCCTTGATCCCCATGTTGGTAAAAAAATAGGGTACCATGATTATAAGAGTTTTCAATATACAAAATAATAAAAAAGGGATTGGTAAGTATTTGTGGATTTCAAAATTGAGACTTGGCTGAATTTCTTGGCCATGTTTTATCTTTACATACATTGATTGTGAGAAATATTCTTAACATCAAAATTTAGGGGATTATAGTGTAGGAGCATCCTTTAATGATAAATATTTTTGTATTTTGGGTGCCAAAAGCCTTTGAGTTGATTCACACCATTTTCCTTTTTATTTTATATTTTCAATCAAACTACAAATTTGGTGCATGTATTTTCTAAGTTGATGGTTTATGCACCCCTTTAAAGGAAAATTTGATTATTTTTTGAAAGATACATGGAATGAAACTTTCCATTTCTACCCTTCCCACAATGAATTTATAAACTTACCTACTATTTTTTCAATAAACATATGTGGATTTTTTATTATATAAATGTTTAGAACAAATTTGTAACTTCACACCTTTTTTGGAGTGAAATTTCTAAGATTTACACCCTTTCACAATAAAATTTTGTAGCTTTGCACCTTTAAGTTTTAGTCAACTACATTTCATGAGGTGAATTGAAAATGTTCTAAGTCTTCATTCTATATGATTTTTCAATGATAAGTTTAAGGAACATCACAATGAATCTCTTCATACTTGCATTCTATTCAAATATGTGGTTTCAA
Organism: Sequoiadendron giganteum; assembly: GCA_007115665.2. Taxonomy (NCBI): domain Eukaryota; kingdom Viridiplantae; phylum Streptophyta; class Pinopsida; order Cupressales; family Cupressaceae; genus Sequoiadendron; species Sequoiadendron giganteum. The sequence continues at coordinate 544,590,740 of CM021101.1, forward strand.
TAGTTAAATTAATTATTTGATGGATTAGGTGATTGTAGGAAATGTTGAATGGAGTAGAGAAGGATGAAATAAATTCATGTTCTCACCCTCAACATTTTTTTGAACACTCTCAAAATTTTACATTCATCACATTCAAATATTTGATTTAAGTCTCATCATGCCATTTATGGATTTCATAAGAAAAATCTAGTTTGGAATAGATGGTGCTTCTAGTTAGATGAATACATTTTTTATTGTTGTTAATATAGAGCTAAAGAGAAGGTGAAACAATTTGTTTAGTGTCCAAAGTAATAATTGATATTTTTTCCCTATTTTAAGATTCCTATATTCCCAAAAGCTAAGTAGACAAAAAACACATGTAGTTGCAAATAAAAAGAAACTACACTCTCTAGCATAAAAAATATTTATTTTAATCTAGAGTGTATTTATTATACTCAATTAATCAAATCTCATTCAAACATAACAAAAATAGAGAATATTTATATTATATGCTAAGTATAATAAACTACTAGAGTTAGGAAGTAAAATAGAATTAAAACTATAAAATGAAAAGAAAAAGGTTAGAGAAATCATTTTTGGAGCAACCACATGGTTTGGAGCTAGTTGCAGAAGGATGTACAGTCAATTAGAGGAGATTTTAGATGTGTACAATGATTTCATTTTTTTTGGTCGATTCTAGTGACCTGAAAAGCATGCTCAAGTTTTATAGGGTGCTAGAGACCTTTGGGTGCTAGTGACCTTTGATGAAAAACTAGTGTTCCTTGAATGCATGACCCTAAAATATCTTAATTTTTCTCACCAAAAATAGGGCCTCCTTATGGTGCACAAAAAATTTGGAAACATACTTCCTATTATGAAAAATAACCTACCTTAGAGCAAGAAAATTGGGTACTTAGGTTAAGTCTCTTACCTTTTCCAATCCTTTGTTATGCATATTTCAACATTAAACACCACTTTTTTGCATGTGTATGATTCCAAAAGTGGATGTGGAAAATAGTGATGTATAGATGTGATGAGGATAACTTGGACTTGCTAAATTTGGAAATTTTTCTATGTATTACTTGAGTAATAGAGGAATTATGGTGATGGAGCTAAATGATGTATCATAGAGAGAGCAATGGATCTTAAAATTTGGCTTTCAATGGAGTTCTTCTAACTTATTGTGGTATGCAATGAAGTAAATGGGAAATTTAGTAGGAATAGGAAGAAAAATTAGCATGAGAGAGTACAAGATATAATGATATACCAATAGTGTGTGAGAGATAAATAATAAGTCCAAAAGAGGGTGAAAGGATAATTTTATATGTTACTAGCAATCTAGTTATTGAAAAATTTAAGACAAAGAGTTAGATTTTTGGAGTGCTTGAAGGACACCTTAAAAAATAGAGGGGAAAAACATGTTTAAAAAATAAGGGTTCTTGGTTGAGTGGTGTGGCACATCATTGAGGGATTTTAGGCTTAATAAATAAAATGAGTCTTAATTACGTCTAAGGGATATGTACATTACAATGAGTGTAAAATGTGGAGTATGGAAATTTTCACTCTATACTAGTGTATTATTTCAAACTTGCGTTGTCCATAAAATTATGAATTAGGTGAATGAAAGCTTGTTTTTTTTAACTTAAAATTTCATTTTAAACTAGATACTTTAAGTTAGTTTTATGGTTGAAAATTGTTCATTTGACTCTAAAACATCACCATCATTATAAGTAACCTACAAATCTTAAGCCTATGTTTCAAAATTCTCTAGAACTAGAGGAATATAGTCTAATGAATATATAGGCCACCTTTGGATGCAAAGGGAGTTATAGAGTAGAGGAATTTCATTAGTTATACATACATATATTGATTACTAGTTCTTATGTAAATACAAAGGATAACATAAATTGCTGGTGGGACCAAGGTTCCATCCATGTGAGGGGGCATACAAATATTTCTCTTGGTATGTTTCATGAGAGCTAGTCCTAGACTATTAGGGTCACACACTTTGAGATAAACGAGATGAATATTGAGCACTCCTTGTAGAAAGAAATTTCACATAATAACAATAGAATTGAAGAGTGTAAATACCAAAAAGGATATACCATTTTATAAGGGATAACTAGTTGGAGAGTGGATGTAGGAGCATGCCATGTATAAGCGAGGATAAATATTGTTTCTTATGGAGTGGTGTAAGATATAATTTTAGGGATATTAATTTTTGATTCACACTTGCCTCCATGTGTGATGAATTTTTATAAACAATGTAACTTTACCCAAACTAATAACACATATAATCTATTTTCTTTTACCCAATAAGGGTATACACTAATATAATTTTACTTCCTTTAATTTAATTCAAATAATTGTTTAGATAGTTTCACACACACAAACAAATACATGTACACACACATACATATATATATACACACACATACATGTACATGCACATATACATATCTACATACATAGACACAAATATATGTATACATATGAGAGAGAGGGTGAGGGTGGGTGAGATGGGTGGAAGGGGGGATAAAATGGTAGGTGGATAGGGAGGAAGGGAGGGATCAAATATAGATAGGTTCACTCAAAACATTATTTCTCAAATTAATGACCTCTATAATTTATTTTTTCATGTATTAAAAAATGGTACAAACTTATGTAACTTTATTTTCTATTATTTAATACAAATAGATGGTTAGATAGGTTAACACACATAAAGACCGATTTATAGAAAAATAGACAAACATACACAAACACACATACACAAAGATAAATTATAGGCAAGAAAAATAGGTATACATAGATAGACAAACATACAAACACATAGACTCACACACACACATGTGTGTTAGAATATTGAATTTTATAAGCAATTCACTTTTTCTCAATCTAATCACATAGAAATACCCCATACAAAAATATGTTTCCCACTAAAAAATCCAAATGGATGTGGCCATTCTCTTTCATATATACATGTGTGTGTTAGAATATTAACTTGTATAATCAATTCCCACACATGCACACACACAAATGAGATAAATAGGCTCCCAATTAGAACATCCAAATGGATGTGGCCATTCCCTTCATTGATGAATTTAACAAGAAATATATCTCCTTGTAAATGATGATTATCAGTGTGATATGTAAGGGACATTTTCCCACTTCAAATAGTAATTCCTAAAAAATGGAAGATATGCATTTTTTTGAGTTTTTATTCATCAATATTTTCAGATTACATATCTATAAAACAGATTAAATATACATGTTGATAATAGGGTTATATTATGGTTTTAATGCATATTTGCATTTTCCATATAGAAGATTATAAAGATGTTAGTGGTCTAATTTTTCCTAATTCTTCATAATTGGTTGTAATAGGACACTATTGTTCAAGGTTGGTGTAAGAAAATGTAACATAAACTAGGTAAGATACACAATGAAGAACTATGCAAAGTTACTCCAACTAATATGATTACTACTACTAATATAACGACCAAAATCTTATAAAACATCCAAATTTCATATAATTTCGGACACATAACATGATGTACTATGGTAACATAAAAATCACAATCTCTATATAGTAGATTCATTTTAAAATGGAGATAATAAATTAATCAAACCATTCAAAAGGAATTCATCTAAATCTAAATTCAATAATATTAAATCTATGAGGACGAATAAGGATTCCCTAAAATGTATTAAATTCAAAATTCTTATTTAAGTAAAGGAAATCATAATAATAAAAATATTAAACATAGAGAAATATTGATAATAAAATTATATTTGATTTAATATATAATATTAAGATACTATAATAATCTCTAGTTGTCATCTCAACTAAATAAACATACAAATAACTTTCCTCCATAAGGGATAAGAGAGAAATATTAACAAGGGTTCAAATTTCTTTCTAGAAAATATTTTCTTGTAATATTTAGGTTTTTCCTAGGGTCTATTAATCTTAAAAGGAACCAAAGGTTCCACAAGAAAGTTGTGCTTGAGAGGGGCTTGTGCCTTTAAATTAAATAACTAAATAAAATGATCAAAATATATCCTAACTTATAATGTCAAGTTATAAATTATTGTACATGGATAGACCCATTATTATTTCCTTCCTTCCACTCCTTTGATATATAATCAATGACTTCAAAGCCTCCTTTGATTGAAAATATAAAGGAGATAAGAGTTACCTTTCAATAAGGAAGTGATGAATACAATCAAGAAATAGCTCACAATCACCCCAAAAGGTAACAATTTCCCAACAACAAGGTTGTTTTCCTCACCAATATTTTTTGAAAATGATAGATACAAATAATAATACTTTTACAATATTCAAAACCTTGTAAATCAGAATAAAAGATAATTCCAAAATGAATACTCAAGTTCCATATTTGTGGAGTTAATATTAAATTACTAGATGTATGCAATGATTAAAGTGAAGGGAAATTAAAATTAATATGTGGCTCATGGTAACCTTAATATGGGGAAGAAAACATATAAAATATTTAGTTAGTGAGTGTGGGAATGCTATGTATTTAGTGACCTTAATGTGAATATCATTGTGATGTAATGTGAGTTGCATTCCAATCATTGTGCACCACCATCCAAAAATCATATGCTATGTAGAATTTATTTTGAAGTTAGATCAGATCAATTGCAAGTTGTGTTATCAATCTTCTAGATTCATAAATCACATCTTTGTAATTTGGTAGAACTGGTGCCTTACCTATTGATTTGGTGCTCATATCTTTGTGTTGTGGATTAGTATTTCCAGTAAGCAGGTGCCTACAAATATAATTGGAGATTGGTGTCTCTGGTAGGCTAGATTTAGAAATTAGCTCCAAGTAGCTCTTCTCACTATGGTTTTTCCCATTTTGGGTTTCCACGTATATCTAGTGTTCTCTGTGTTAATGTGTGCTTCTACGTTTCTTAATTAATTCTTGTTGCTTTGATGTTTTGAAGTTCATGATTGGAGAAGTTATTAATGGTAATTAATGTTGAATTAGAGTTTTTTCATATAATAATTCACCCCCTCTTAGTATATTGTGTGCCCTTCAATTGTTATCAAAGCTAAGTTCTTTTGAAAACATTAAAAACTTGAGGTAGATTCAAGATGAAATACTCAATGGATCAAGAAGGTTTGTCTTCAAATAAGGCACCAATTTTTGACGGATCCAATTATACCTTTTCGAGAATAAGGATGGAAGAATATTTGACGGCTCTAGGATTTGAGGTTTGGCAATTAGTTTTGGATGGATATGAGATCCCTGAAAGACCCCCAAGAGATCAAGCTGGAATGAAGGCTTGTGAGAATAATTCCAAAGAAAAAACTACTATTTTATGTGGTTTATCTAACTCTAAGTTTGTAAAGATCATGCATTGTAGGACAAGAAAAGTAAGTATGGGTTAAGTTAAATAACATCTATGAAGGTTATGACAAGGTCAAACAAGCAAAGATTCAAACTCATCAAGGTCAATTTGGAAGTCTAAGAAATTAAGGAAGAAGAAAACATTGCCGTGTTTCTACTCCGGGTTGATGAGGTTGTAAACTCTATCAGAGGCCTTGGTGAATAAATTCAAGAAGGTATGATTATGAAAAAGGTACTCTAATCCATTCCCCATAATTTTGATGCAAAAATTTCTTCTATTGAAGAAGCTAAAGATTTGAATACTCTAACTATGGATGAGTTACATGGAATGTTGACTACCTATGAAATGCGAATTGAGAATGAAATTTTTTTAAGGAAAGAGGCAACATTAAAAGTTTCTAAGAAGAAAGATGATCCTAATTCAGATGATGGATCAAATTTAGAGGAAGAAATTTTTTTTAGTGAAATGAAGAAAAATAGTTGATCACCTTAGGATTTGACTCTAAGGTCTAGGCACTTTTCCTCATCTCTTTATAATTTTGTGGTAGCGGGGGTTTGATGGATTTGGACAAGATATAGGATTGAATTGCAACCTAAAAAGGTGATTCAACCTACCTTTGACCAAAATTGGGATGGATTTTGGGATGAAATGCAATGATTTGACTAGAATAATGATGCAAATAACTATTATGATGCAAAAATAACAGATCTAAAATTTCATAGAGAAATTTAGAATTTGGAAATAGACTGAGCAGAGTACTATGCACTTGTAATATAATTTGAGGCTAAAAATGGAGGAATAAGTTTCCCAGGGTGCCAATGTCCTTGTTGACTAATTTTAGATATTTTCTCACAATCCTTTGGAGCTAAATTAGAGTTTTCTTTACCCAAATGTCTCACTGTAAGATCATTATCAAGTGTTGAGATTAGTAAGTTTTCATATGTTGTCAAGGTGTAGGGTTTGAATGCAATAATGAATAATTGACCTTCAAAATTCTCCCAATATTCTTTATATCTAAAACCTACACATTCAAAGGGAGGAATGGTTTTTCCATATAGGGGCTTTCCTCAATCAAACCCCGTGTTGGTGTTTCCACCTCCACAATGTCAATGCCAATGAAATAGAGCTTATTATTTTGAAGGATATAGGGTAAATGATAAATTAATGAGGAATCAACAATAGAATATGAATCACCACTCAAAAATTACCTCCTTGAAGGACTTAAGTCATGCACATCTCCTCAAGGCTTGATTGTTGTTTGCTCAAGATTTTCTTTAAGACCTACAAGGGTTAGATCTCATAAACATGAAAAAAATCACATACACTTTGACATGATGCTTTGATGTTGAATTGGTGAAATAAATATACTCTTGACTGCTCTTGAATTTCTTGATACTTCTCTTTACCTCCAAAATTAGCGCTTAATGCTAGATATCTCTTGTTAGATTTTAAATGGTGAAAAAACTAGGTATTTATAGGAATTTAATCTAATTTCCCACAAATTAGATCCTGATAGCTGATATTTGACATTTGAAATTCAATTAAAAAAATACCACCTTCAACATACTAAAATTTGGAGGAAAAATAGGGGGACCAAGTTTCCTAGGGCAACTTAGTCCTGGCCCTATTTTGTAAAGTGTAAAGTTCTAGGAGCAAAAAATTAAATGTATGCATTTGTTTTCTTCATGGGTTTTCTTGGTAAATGTCCAAATGGGCCATAAAATACATAATTTAGGACATTAGATGTACAATTAGTTAAGGTGAAGCAAGACATAATGTAAAATTGTCATGGGTGATAATCTATGACACTACATTTAGCCCCCACTTTAGTGAGAGTATGAACTTATGCTTAGACTCACACTAAAGTAGAAAATATGTCAAGAGGAGTTCAATTGTCTAAATTTTGAAGAGATAAGATGATAATGAATCTAGGGGGATGCACAAGCCCCCAAGATTCAAGATCCCATAACAAACCAACATAAGAGAAAAGGAAAACACATTTGAAGTGAAATGCAACATGAAAATCACAAAGTATACACAATGTAGACATGTAACATAATTTAATGCAACCTTACATGAAAAAAAAAAACACAAACACAATGTCAACATGATGTAAACACACAACATACAATAATAAAAAAATAAAAAGACAAGGTCAATACTAAAAGGATTCAAGTTGGTAAGACAAAGAGACCTCAATCTTAAATTTGTCTCAAATACCAAATGTCATCCATCAAATGTGATATCTAAAAAAATGATACTCTCACAAGGATGTAAAATCACTTGTGAGATACATAGTCTCACTTTAGGAAGCACACAAATTTTAATGTCCAAGAGGATGAATGACCAACTCACCTAAGAAGGTGCATAAACCTTTGAGGGGATGAACAAGACTTACCTAAGAGGGTGCATAAACATCCAAGGGGATGAATTGATAACCATGCCTCAGGAGGCATTAACAATAAGACCACCACCAAGGGGGTGTGCCAATAAGTTACATCTTACAATACATGTATGGAATGGCTAGCGGTAGTATATACCCCCCTTAACATATAAAAAATACTTGCTATGTTGGTTTTTAGGGAGAAAATAATGCACACATTCAAAACTAGTTATCCTTGCCCCCAAGTGGAGAAAAAGATAATCACACAAGAGATTATCGTGTTTCTACCATGGAAAAAATATATGGTTGCACTTAAGATTGTAACACCATGAATGACAATGAGCAAACGTATAAAGCTACAAATGCCATGTAGTGAGGAGCAATACCATAGGATGAAGATCATTATCGTTTAAATTGATTAGGTACATCAAAAAATGGAATAGAACCACAATCATTAAGTTGTATTTTATTACTCAAGCCTTGAAATTCATTAATAGAATGACCATGCACTCAATGATATGCATAAAATGTGTTTTTGTTATAAAATTTCTTTCGTGTTTTTAGAGGAAAAGATATCAAGCATGATTTGATAAGCCTCTATAAAATATGCTCTTGATCAGTAGTATGAGGGATTCCTCTCTTTTGTGAAGAAAATATTGCTTGCTTACTACAAGATGTCATAAATACAATAGATGATAAAGAATTAGATGAAGATGGGGATGAAGGTTGGAAACCTAGACCCTGTTTGGAAAAGTAAGATATAGAATACACTTGATACTTAGCCTTTTTTTCCATGTTTGCTTTATATCCATTTTTAAAAATAATTTTGTGTCCAAGCCCATAACATTATTCTAACTCAGATGAAGAAACAGTGTCTACATACTCCTGAGAAGAATCAATTTTTTATAGAGCACACAAATCCTTTTTAAGTTTTTTAAAGTCAGGTATCTTACGCTCATGAGGGACAAAAGTTAAAGAGCCCCCATTAGCATCATTGGGTGATTTTTTGAACCTATTTATGTAGAAGATACAACACAAGACTCTTTAGATTTAGATTGTGAGATTTTATACTCTCCCATTTAAAGGAGGGTGTAAAATCTAATGAACCCAAATCATCATCTAAGAGTTTTGTTATAGATGACATATAATCAAAATTATCATCAATTTTTATAGGATCTTTGGACTTTGATGGTGAGATTTTAGAATCCCCTTTGAAAAAAGATTTAAAATATAATGAATACCAATTATCATCAAAATATTTCATCATGGATACCACAAATTCTTCTTTGTGTTCAACCTATATGGGTTCTACTTTTGAAGCTGGAATCAAAAGATTAAGAGAGTTGGAAGTATTATGTTCGGCTTTGGATTGTAAATTATGAATTTTTTCATCTACTTTAATTGTGTATATCTTGTTATTATATTCATACTTCATCTCATAGTGAAGATTATATGGGACTCACTTCATGACATGAATCCACGATCTATCTAGGAGAATATTATATGAAAGAGGTCTTGGAATGACATAAATAGCTGTAGGTAAAGTCACGGGTCCTACCTTGATAGGTAACTTGATCACTCCTAATGGTTGATTATTAATATTATCAAAGCCAAAAATTGAAACGTCATTTGGTTCTATAAGATTATTGTCCATACCAATTTTATCTAGAAGATCAATGCTACGAACATTAAGATTCGATCTATTATCTATGAGATTACGCTTAGTTCTAGTTTTTTTAATGACCACCAGTATAATTGAAGATTAATTTTTGTTTTGGATCTCAAGTGAGGGTAATTCATGTTGAGGGAATATAATATTCAAATTTATCACTTGCATACAATCAAAAAAGACAAATATATCATTTAGTTTAATAGAATTTGGGACATCAATATTTTGCAAAGCCTCTTGGAGCATCTTGTGGTATGTAGGTGATGTTTGAATCAAATATAAAAAGGGAGATTTTGTTGAAGTATTACAAAGTTTCTCAACAATATCATATTATTTACCACTATGCTCAAGAATATTAGGTGTAGGTGGAAGGTATGGTTGAGTTAATGAGATGGATATTGGCATTTATTTTGTTTGATTATTATTTTTAGTGTTATATATGTGATCAACTGTGTGATAACTTGGTTGCTGCGACACATGATTACTAGTGAGTTGTTTTGAAAAGTTTAGGATATGGCCATGAGGTGTAGGAGGTCCTATAATGAGAGGTGACTTAGGAGGCCCAATGCCAAATTTTTTGAACTTAAATCTAAAATTTCAAGATATAATTTTGTTTTGGAAATGCCCTGATTCAGGAAGTGTTCTTGTAGAACAATGCTCTACTTAAGAGCACCTAAAAGTATGACTTATGGAAGGGAGAAGCATATGTGGGTGGTATATTTCCCAGGACCTATTTACACCATAAGGTGTGTTACATAAATATATATATATTGCAATGAAAACATCACTTGAATATAACTCTTTGATCTACCTCTACAAAGATCTAGGTCATCACCATTTTGAAGTGGGGCCTAATATGGAAATAAGTTTCAAAACCAAATACCATGCTCTATCATTTATCTTAACATATCATTTTCATCAAGAAAATAATTCCAAGCATCTAATTGCATCACAATAGGAATTGGTGGCAACTATAGAATCATAAGCTGCTCCATTGGATTTGATTGCTTAGTAGGTAAGGCCTCTTCCACGCATCCTAAACATGATTATTAAAAAAAATTCACAAAAAAATCTGCCAATGTATTAGTCTATGAAAAAAGGAGGATAGGTGGATGGTTCTTTTGTAGGAAATACTTGAAAAGTACAAACAAATTGATATTTTTGTATTTTTGCTACTACAAACCTATGCAAGATATAAATATTAACATATGAAAAATAAAGTCAACTTTTTTGTAATATAAAGTTGACATTTTGTAACTACAACATAACTAGGTATTTTATATCAAAATAGTGATATTTAGATATGATGGAATTGAAAGTAGAATTTCAGTCCAAACCACGAACATATTTAGTGATATTGTAGTCTTTTATATTAAATATATAAATATATATAGTTGGCTTAATGCATTTTATCAAAAAATAATAATTAGAGGAATTTTAGGAGGTCCAATAAATAAAGGAGTTTTAGGAGGTCCAATAATTAAAGGGGATCTAATGGCCAATTGTGTATTGATAACCTCAATGGAGTTAACTACTTGTTGATGATTTTTCTATTGATGAGAAATATTATGCCACCTTAGCATCTTCATATATGTAATCCATCTTACAATATTTTGAAAGAAATTTATCAATGATTTCATCCTCTTGTTCTATAATATCTTCCCAAGTAGGAGAGGTATTGGGAGAGAAATAAAGAATATTCTCATAACACTCAATGATTGGATCTTCTAACACCAAGATACCTTCTTCACAAGTAGGTGATGTATTAGGAGAAGAACACACATGATTTCCACTGATCGTGTTCTCTTTCACCAAGCTAATCTCAAACATAGGAGAGATAGTTGGAGAAGGATCAACAAAATTAGCAAAAGAGGAGAAATAAACTCATTTTGACATGCTTGTAATTAAAATTCCTTAAAATTATTAACAAGATTTGACAATAGAACATGAATTATGAAAATACAATATTTTTGTAATGAGAATATTGTGTTATGTTCTATGAATCAAGCTAGCAATGCTTTTAGCAAAAAATATAGTTATAGGACTGATATTCAAAACTTGAAACTAGAGACAAGATTTTACACATTAAATTTGGGCTCAATTTGGCTAGACAAGGGTGCCCAAGGCGACTATGTCTAGCATAGATTTTTACAAAATTCAAAATCTGGTTTTTTTTGATAAATTTTAATGTTTATGTTTTGGTGTGTGTATAGGTATGATAGTAAATATTTTTCCAGAATTTTCCCAGTTTATAATTATGTAAGTGACAATGCAAGTGTGAAACAATTTGCAAAATGTTCAAGTAATAAAAGATAACTGTAAATGCAATTTTCAGATCTAAAATACAATAATTGATTGGTTCTAATATGCCAAAATCTGAAAATGATATTGTTGATACTTTTTTGAAACAAAACAGAGCAAATTTTAACTTTTTGAGCTATATCCAAAGTACCTAAATGTATTCAATGAACACTTTCAAATTTAAATGACCTAATGCAGATTTTTAAATGTAATTGGAATGTAGATATGACCTAAGATGACTAAAATGAACCCTATTACAACCTATAATGTAATATTATATGCCAATTTTTAAATTTTTATGCCTTTATGATGCAAAAATAAATTACTAAATGAACAATGCGACACAATGCAATGCTAGACCTAGATCTGGGATGAATTGCTTCAAATTTCAAAAGGTTTACAATGCTAACATGTCAAGTTCACCAAAATTAAATGAAGGAAAAGTGAAACCCTAGGACTTCACCCTAGGATTTCAATGATTGCTTTTCCTAACATTATTTCATTTAGATGTTTGAGGTAGCAAGGGTTTGATGGATTTGAACAAGATATAAGACTAAATTGTAACTTGAAAGGTGATTCGACTTTCCCTTGAAACAAACTTGGGATGTATTTTGGGATGAAATGCAATGGTTTGACTAGACTAATAATGAAAATAACTATTCTGATACAAAAACAATAGATCCAAAATGTCACAAACAAATTCAAACTTAAAAAATAGACTGAGAAAAGTATTGTGCACTTGTGATATAAATTTGGGGGTAAAAATGGAGGAATAAGTCACCCAAGGCACTAGAATCCTTGTTGACTAATTTTAGATATTTTTTCATAGTCCCCTAGAGCTAGATCAAAGCTTTGATTCCCTAGATGTCTCATTGTCAATTTTTTTTCAAGTGTCAAGATTAGTGAGTTTATGTATGTTGTCAAGTTATAGGGTTTGAATGAAATAATGAATAAATGACCTTAAAAATTCTCCCAATCTTCTTTAGATCTAAAAATTACACATTGAAATAGAGATGAATGGTTGTTCCATATAGGGTCTTTCCTCAATCAAACCCAGTGTTGGTGTTTCCACCTTCACAATGGTAATTCCAATGAAAGAGAGCTTATCCTTTTGAATGACAAAGGATAAATGATAAATGAATTTTGAATCAACAATAAAATGCAAATCACCATTCACAAATGACTTCCTTGAAGGACCGAAGTCATGCACATCTCCTCAAGGATTGATTGTTGTTTGCTTGATTTTCTTGAAGACCTACAAGGGTTAAATCTCATAAACATGAACAAATTCACATACACTTTGATATGATGCTTTCATGTTGAATTAATGTAATAAATATTATATTGAATACTTTTTTCTTGCTTGATAATGCTCCGGATCTCCAAATTTCCTCTTAATACTAGATATCTCTTGTCAGATTTCAAATGATGAAATGACTAGGTATTTATAGGTATTTAATCTAATTTCCCGAAAATTAGATCTCGACTGCTGGCATTTAACATATGAAATTTAAATAATAAAATTCCACCTTCGACATATTAAAGTTTGGAGGAAAAATAGGGAGACCAAGTTACCTAGGGTGACTTAGTACTGGCCCTATTTTGTAAAGTGTAAAGTATCAGGAGAAAAACATTAAATATACACATTGGTTTTATTCATGGATTTTCTTGTTAAATGTCCAAATGGGCCATGGAATGCATAATTAAGGATCTTAGTGTTGGAAGTATGAAAAATATTAGTTCTATATTGTCATTGATGTCACCATGTTGGTCTGGTACCTTGAACCGGTGTGTAGATCAAGTTTATCTTATCCGATATTTGATCTGATGTTTTGGTCCACATATTCTCTCTGGTAATCATTATAGATTGAAGTTTTGAAAAAAGTCTTATGATCATTGGAAGCGGGTATATATGTATTCCCAAATGTTCATAGATTTGGATGATGTGCTAGTATAAACTTTTGAGATAGCTTCTTGCTATTAGGTTAATCATGGCCAACTTAATAATCAGTTAATAAATTAACATGAATTGTGGTTATATGTGCGACCAAGCTTTGGTCCCAATGGACATAATACTGCATGACACAGTTGAATTAATTTCAGAGAAGCTTTATATGAAGCAGAAAAGTTATCTTTCTGAAAATATAAATTGCATCCAATTAGGCCGACCTAATTGATGTGTATGGATATATCAGGTATATATGCAAGATGCTTTGAAGATGAAATAGGCGAGCGAAGGAGGTGTGTGCAAGTGTGAATGTGTTGATAAGTGAAGTGTGCAAATAGAAGGGTGAAGTTTATTCTATTGTCATGCGAGCGAATACTCTGAACATCAAAGGAACTAAATCTACACTTATGGTGTAGCTTCATCAGTTCGGTTCTGGCGGTTAGCCATTTTTGTTCCTACAATCTATGTAGGCAGTGAGCCTCCTTGTTTGGATAGTAATTCCTTGTAAGGAGTGAGATTTTTTATCTGGCATTGAGCCTCTTTTGTAACTAATATTGAAATAACTATATATTGTGAGCTAATCCTCATCGTGGTTTTTCCCTCATTGGGTTTTCCATGTAAAAATCTAGTGTCCTTATGTTGTGGAATTTCATGTTCTGTTCTTTCTCTTATATGTGTTATGCAGTAAAGTAATTAAAGGTGTTTGTTCAATAAGTTTTATAAGATATTGATTCACCCCCCTCTTAGCATCTTTAATATTTAACAATTGGTATTAGAGCGAAGAAGGTGTGTGCAAGCGTGGATGTGTTGATAAGCGAAGTGTGCGAATAGAAGGGTGAAGTTTTGTCAGCTTTTTGCAATTAATATGAGTTAGGGAAAAATGATGGTGTATAAAGGAAATTTTAAAAATAATTTTGATCATGAAAAGAATTCAAAGGACTTGTGGAGAGACTCAAAAATATCTTGGAACAATTCTGAAGTATTTTGTAGAAATCTTTGTGGACATTCGAAAGTAAGCAACAGTTGTAGAAGAAGGTAATAAAATAAATCTTTGTTGAATTTTAAGAAGTTAAGAGCTATAATGGAACCTTCTAATAGAGGATCGAGTGGAAACATCCCTTTGAATTTAAAGGGAGTCGAGCTATATGAATTCGATCATCATAGAATAAAGAAGATGGAATTTGGGTTAGAATCGAGAAAATTACGAAACTTACAGACCCTAGGCTTGGATTTGTGGGGATAATTCCCTTGGACTGCTGACAGATAATTTATCTTGTTCCTTTTGAGAAAATTCAAGGATGGCAGCATTGTATTGGATAAATCCTATCCCATTATGAAGGAAGAGATCAAAGCTACCATCGGGTTATGTAGTATTGGAGACCATCCCAGAAAGAAGACTATAAAATAAAAGTAGAGGAGCTAACAAGAGTTGAAAAAGATCCTCGAGCACTATTGATTGATACTATTGTCGATTCCTCGATTAGGTATGTTGTGTATGGCATTTCTTATAAAATCTATTTCTGAAATTGAGAAAGCTCTACTTCAGCTATTGTTGTGTTTTTGACGTATAAAATTGTAAAAGAGAACAAGTAGTTTGATCTGTGTGGATTAATTCTTGGAAATATTGTCGAAAACATACGAATGTCATTGGTAGAAGGATAACCTTTCCATTTTGGGTCCTTACATGTCTGGTACTCTATTTTCTAGACTCATTACCGGGAAAGGAAGGTGTTAAGTGGGAATCTAGGATCCTCGTTGCAAGACAAATATATAGATACTTGGAAGTCCTGGAAAATAAAGTAAGTGTAAAAAAAAATTCTCATCTTTTTCGAAAGAAATGAGCTCTGATGAAGTTATGTCTAGTCAATTTGAGGAAGGTTATTCCTTCAGAACAAAAGAATTGGAAGTTGTCACTAGTGATTCCCCTCTGGAATCAAAGAAAATAAAAGCTATCACTGAAAACATCATTGTTATTCCAAAAGAGAAGGAAGAAGGATAAGAATCCCTACCTAGATCCGAATCTTCTGATCTAGATGACATCCGGTCTATGCTAGTTAAAGGGAAAATGAAGAAAAATGGTGAATTATGGAGTTCAACCTCTCCTATTGACATACTCAAAATTGATGATGCTCTAGTTGAGTATCTGCTTCATAAAGGTATTGATGTATCTATCATTTCTGATTTCTTGTCAGAAAATTTAGTTGAATTAGTTGAAGAAAGAATTTTGCTTGAAGGTCTAGAAGGATGCAAGTTGGAAGCCTTAGTTGAAAAGAGATGTTAGAAATCCAAGAAGAGGCTATCTGAACTTATCATGGAGATGAATAAGTGTATAAAATAAATGTCAGACATATACAAGTATTGCCTCTGATGGCTTGTTGCAGTTGATAATTTCAAAAGAAAGATTGAAGTAGTTGAATCTGAAGTGAACAATCTTAGAAATAAGTTTGATATTTTTGAAGACAAAGAGGGAAAGCAAAGGATGAGAGTTGGTGAACTACAAGCTGAACTGATCATTGTGCAGAGACAAAGGGATGATCTAGGGAAGAACTTTTGGCTTCTTAAGTAAATTTTTGAGGTCTGGTAGGACCATCTTTCTGAAATACTCTCTAATGTTGAAGATTGTGAAATACAATGCTCATCCGCAGATTGGTCATCTTCTTTCACACTGTTGACTCTATTGGAAAGCATATGTACAACAATGGATTTTGCAGTACTAGAATGGAAGAAATTATATCTTGTTATCAAAGAAAGGTACAAGAAGGGATTTTAGGTGAAAAGTGTCATTTTGATTTGAAATAAATTTTGAATATTGGATGTCACCATGATTACATTTTTTTTTGGCACCCTTTTCCATTGATGTCAAAGTGGGAGAGATTTGGAGAAAGTTGGGAAAGTTTTGGAGAGATTGAAGGAAAGTTTTGAATTGGAATTTTTGCACATGTTGCCATCAATGCCAAAGGGAGAGATTATTGGAAGTATGCAAAATATTAGTCCTATATTGTCATTGATGTCACCATGTTGGTCTGGTACCTTGAACCGATGTGTAGATCAAGCTTATCTCATTCGATATTTGATCCAGTGTTTTGATCCCCATATTCTCTCCAGTAATCATTGTGGATTAAGGTTTTGGGAAAAGGCTTATTATCATTGGAAGCATGTATATATGTATTCCTAGATGTTCATATGTTTGGATGATGCGATGGCATTGGCTGTTGAGATTTATTTTTTCTATTAGGTTAATCATGGCTGACCTAATAGTTAGTTAATAGCTTAACATGAATTACAGTTATATGTGTGACCTAGCTTAGGTCCCAACTGACATAATATTGCATGACACAATTGAATTAATTTCGGAGAAGATTTATATGAAGCCAAAAAATTATCTTTCTAAAATGTGAATTGCATCCAATTAGGCCAACTTAATTGATGCGTACAAATATATCAGGTATATATGCAAGATGGTTTGAAGATGAAATAGGTGAGCGAAGAAGGTGTGTGCAAGAACAAATGTGTTGATAAGAAAAGTGTGTGAATAGAATGGTGAAGTTTAGTCTACTGTCATGCGAGCAAATACTCTGAGAATCAAAGAAATTGAATCTGCACTTGTGGTGTAACTTCATCAGTTCAATTCTGGCGGTTAGGCATTTTTGTTCCTATAATCTCTGTAGGAAGTGAGCCTCCTTGTCTAAACTGTAAGTCCTTGTAAGCAATAATATTTTGTATCTAGAAATGAGCCTCTTTTGTAATTAGTATTGAAATAACTATATATTGTGAGCTAATCCTCACTGTGGATTTTCCTGCATTGGATTTTCCACGTAAAAATCTGGTGCCCTTGTGTTGTGGAATTTCATGTTCAGTTCTTTCTCTTATCTGTGTTATGTAGTAAAGTAAGTAAAGGTGTTTGTTGAATAAGTTTTAGAAGATACTGATTCACCCCCCCACTCTTAATATCTTGAATATTTAATAGTTAGATTTATAGTTAGGTCTAATTACTTAAGGGGGAGCAAAACATAGTGTGAAATTGTCATGGTGACAATTTATGATGCTACAATTAGAGTTATAGAGAGGTTTTAGAAGGTATAAAGGTAAGTTTCCTTTCAAATGATTTAATTGTGGTGAAGTAGGAAATTTCATGGATAAGTGTCCATACAAGGATTCTAGCAATGATGAGAAGAATTCATTTTCAAAATGGAAAAAGGCTCAAAAAAATTATAACATTTTATTTATCAATGAGGAAGGCTACTCATTTGATGATGATGATGATGACTAAACTAGCTCTAAAAATGAAGCATAAAAGGCTTTATTAATGGCCATGGAAACTTATAAAGAAGATAAAGAAATGAATTCCAATAATGATGATGATGCTGAAGTAGATCTTGTAGAGGAACTAATCTATGCTAGAAAATAAATAAAAAGGCTAATGGAATAAATTATTGAATAAGTGAAAGCTAAAGAAAAATGATCTCATAATCTTGAGAAGGTGGAGAATATGGTAATTGACCTGAAGATTCAAGTGGAAGAAGAAAAGAGGATTGAAGAAGTCATGACAACAAGGTTGCTGATAAGAGATAAGGATTGTGAAAAAATTGAAGCAGAGATTGTGTCATTGAGGAAAGATATTGAAAAAGTAAATCATGAACTAAAGTTGAAGTTTGGGAAGAGCATCGAGATCTTGGATTAGATAATATAAAGTTAGAGGTCACCACATATCAAAACCAACATTGGTTTTACTGACATATAGAAGAGTAAGGTGACTAAGAAACCCATGAAGTCAGTTGCTAAGAGTCTGAAAGAGAATGTTTATGGAAGTTCAAAATCTGAACATGTTGTGGCAATCAATGAATGTAAGTTTTTGAATGATAGTTTCACTCAATTATATAGAAAGGATAAAAGATTTTAAAGATAAACTTCAAGAGGAAAATGATACAGTACCAGGTTAAATCATTCTATTTTTGGTTACTATTTTAAATGCAATTATTTTAGTCATAAGGCTGTGGTTATAGAAAGTTTCCAAAAAGAAATGCATTTGCACCATTATTTGACTTCAATATCATTTATTGCAAGTACACCAATTTTGGACATATTGCTAGAAATCATAGAAGAATTTTTGTGAGTCCTCTTATGTCAGAAAAAAAAGAAAAAGAAATAAGTCAGTAAGTTAGGGTGGAAAAACAAATAAAATTTGGAAGAAGAAACTAGAGGAGCACAGATCAGGGAAGTCCATGGTGGCTCATATTACTTAACATGCCCAGAAAGAGAAAAAATATGGATCATTGACAATGGATGTTCAAGTCATGTGACCAAAGACAAGAGAAAAATCATGCACTTCAAGAAGTTTATGGAGCTATAATCCTTGGTAACAATTCAGTTTCTAAGATGATCAATAAGGGAATTTTGAGTTTTGATGGTGAAAAGACAAAAACTCATGATGTCCTATATGTAGAAGGATTGAATTATAATCTTTTGAGTGTAAGTCAAATGTGTGATAAATGCTACAAGCTTTCATTTAATCCTAAAGGTTGTGAAATTAGGAATTCCGGTACTGGTGAGTTGGCTGTGTAGATATCTAAATTTGATCACTTCCATATGATCAAAATCGTCTACTCTATTCATCTATGTCATTAATAGTGATTAAATAATTTATTTAATCATTATTTCATTTTTTGCCTAAGGTTCCTAGAGTATGTAATTGAATAATTAAATACTTTACCTTACATCTTTTCTTCTCTAAATTAAATAAATAGGAAAATTTATTTAATTTAGTCATTTGACCTATTTGGATTAAAACCAATTTTTAATCCCTCTTTTTCTCTCTCCTTGTCACATTCTCCATAATCCTCTTTTAATCCAAATTAAAATTAATTTATCTGTGATTAGGATGTGCACCACTTAATCAAGATTAGTGTCACATCCTCCATAATCTCCCACTTGCCTCTAATCTCTCATTAATTATCATAATCCCGTGTTTGCACAACCTTAATCAAAGTCATTAGCCACATTTGGCATACCGTTTTTGGTCAACCTTTCCACTTTCCTTTCTTGGCTTTGACTCTCTTTCCCATGTGAATTTTTAATTCACATTTATTCACCCAAGGCTCCTCTCTTCTCCATGTGAATTTTTAATTCACATTTTTATCCTTCCAAGGTTTACCCTATCCCCATGCAACTTCTAGAAGGCTTGACTTGTCACTTTACATATGCGAAGGAATTCTAGAACCTTTGACTTGTCACATCACTCACATGTGACAAATCCCTGAATTTTTGGAAACCCTCTCTTATCCAATAGACTCTCTTAAGCATGTGAACTTTTAAGTCACATTTATTTCTCCAACCACTTCCCCTTTTCCCATGGATATTTTTGAGGAATTCTAAAATTCCTCAAATGTCTCTTTCATTCTCATTTGGAGACCAGAAGTTCCTTTTTGAGTAAATCTTCTCATCCCCCAAGGTACCTACAAGGTACTTGTCCTTCATCCACATCGTGTACCTCTCTTCCACCTCATTTCCTCATCATCCCACCCTAGGCCATCTCGCATTCCACATGTCAAGATGTGAGGGATTGTGAGTCCTCAACTCACCATAGCCCTTCATCTTGGCTTTGTTGGATCAATCTCAACCGTTGAATTCTTTAGAGAATGAAAATTGTTCTATAAATACCTCCTCATTTATCTCATTTTGGAAGGAATTATTTTGCTACCAAACTCCTGCCAAATTGTCATTTGCAACATTTTAGCTTCTCCATAGCATTTTTCATCAATCAATTTTGCATCTTGCATCCATTTAACTCCATATCCATCCAAGGAGCACACAAGACATCCAAAGATCAAGGGCCAACCAAAGAAGAAGCAACATGAAGGTATAATCAATCTCAATTTATTTCATCTTTATTTCATTTTATCAATTCCTTAGGCTAATCATTGAGGTTTCCTCTTTGTGTTACTTTCCTCTTGTTGCATAAATAATTATTTAGCATCTTATATAAGACATAACATTTTAGGAGATCACATTTCTGGCATGCCAGGTGGGACCCACAAATGGGTCTCTTTGCTTTATGCTTGTTGTTGTTTAAGTTATTTGCAGGTTCAGGTCACAGAGGGAAAAATTTACCCCATCGAGGGGCGGATTTGCCCTCTCAGGCGCTGCAGAGGGGTGGACTTGCCCTCCAGTCTGCTGCAGAGGGGCGAATTTTCCCACTAAGTTCAATGTTTTCTGACTTTTTCTGCAGAGGGGCTGATTTTCCCACGCAATTCAACGTTTTCTAACTTTTTTTGTAGAGGGGCATATTTTCCCACCTAATTCAGTGTTTTTTGACTTTTTCTGTAGAGGGGTAGATTTGCCCACCCGGTTCAACGTTTTCTGAATTTTTCTGCAGAAGGGTGGATTTGCCCACCTGGTTCAAAATTTTCAAACTGTTTTCTACAAAGGGGCGGATTTGACTTGCTGTTCCGACATTTTTCACTATAGAAGGGTGGATTTTCCCTAAACAACATGTTCGAAAAGGTAAAAAAGTTGCATTTTAGCTTCGTTTTTGCCTCTATTTTTTTGTTGTTTAGAGTTCTAACCCTCTAACCCTGTTTGTTGGTGGGTGAAGCCAGATTTCTTGCTGATACTTTGCAATATTTTGCTGAAATTCACAAAGGACAAGAAGAGAAAACAACTAACATTTGTTTGCAGGACCATCTATTTACTCAAATTTTAAAGTTTTTTTCCTTGTTTTATCTATGCACTTAGTATAATTAGGGGGAAGTAATAATTTTTGTTTGGTGCGTCTATTTTTCTTTGTGTTACCCTAAGGGGGCATTAGTTTGTTTTCACCTTCCCCTTGCACTTTGTGTGGACTGAGGGGTAGTTGGAAATGATTAGTGTTTTCTTTTTAGAGGGACCTACTTGGGGATTTCATCACTCCAAGGGACGATCCCAACCACGCATACCGATGGGGTATAAAAAGGGGGGAGAGCCAAAGATGTACCCAAATCCAGTTGCGTCGTAATTGGAAGTGTCAAAGCTAGGGTGATACCTAGATAGAAGTGAAGACTTGGTCCAAGCCTTTCAGTATCTTGTTGGGCTTCCCAACTCACGCTTGTGACAGGATGTTGTTCACGGTTGTGCCTCACATACTGAGAATATATCGATGACTCCCTAGAAACTTTGTGCATCCTAGATTAAGACCTTTGTTGGCCATACCCCTTAACACTAATCCTAGGATTGTGCTTGCTTAAAGTGTCTTTCTATGAAAAACCAATAAATCTTGATAAGTCAGCCTCATTGAGTCATTTCAAGTCCTTGCCATAATATCTCATTTAAACCAAGTCACTATTTTTTTGTAGAGGGGCGAACTTGCCCCCCTGTTCCGACATTTTCCACTGCAGAGGGGTGAACTTGCCCCCCTGTTCCAAAATTTTCCACTGTAGAGGGGCAAACTTTCCCCCCTATCTTGCCATCTTCCATTGTAGAGGGGCAAACTTGCCCCCCTATTCTGACACTTTCCACTACAGAGGCGTGGATTTTCCCCCTTATTTTAGTATTTTTCACTGAAGAAGGGTGGATAAGCCTTCCTAATCCATTTTTTGACTGCAAAAGGGCAGATACGCCCTCTTGAATGGATAGTTTCATCCATTTGACCATTCGAAACCTCTGTTTAACCACCTCGAGTCTCCGTTTGACCGTTTGATCATCCTCAACACTCATTCAACCAATCCAAGAGTCCATTTAACCATTCAAAGCCTCCATTTAACGTTTCTAAACGACCACTTACCACATTCACATTGATAATTTCACAATTTGGGAAACCTATCCTACCTTCTTACCGTGTGACCTAAACATTTGCATTTTCCAAATAAAAAAAAGCACTTCAACAACACCCAAGACATCATTCATCATCATTTCTCAACAAAAAATCCCTTAAAACATTGTTTAAGGAGTTATCTCCTGAATTGACCAAGATGTTAATTTTGATTGTCATGCTACATAAACATCATTGTCTTCAACCTAATCAATTTGCTTCTATCTTGAGGTAGATTTGTGTTGTAAGTCAATATCATTGGCCCAAATCAATCCCCTTTTATCTCAAGATGGATTGAATGTCATGATCATTGATTTAGCTAGTTCAATCCGATCAACCTATGTTATAAGTCACTTAGAGGGATTTCTGAATTGGGCTTTTGGATCCCTTCCATCAACCAATCCAATCCAATCTATCCAAATCCGCTATCATCCAATAAAAATCCCCTCATCCAATCAAAATCATCTAATCAAATCCAATCCTTATCCAAATCATCAAATGGATGCATCATCAATTGATCCATCAACCAATCCTTATCCCAATCATCAATTGATCCATCATCCAATCCAAATCCAATCTTATCTAATTGATCCAAACAATCCAATCCAATCACTCCAAATCTGATCAAAATCCCATCATCCAATCAAAATCATCTAATCAAATCCAATCCTTATACAATCACCAAATTAATTGATCCATCATCCAATCTGAATCAATCAATCCAAATCATCACCTAGATCATCCTTTGGAAGTTTCATCTTAAAATCACTTAGTTTTTTTGCGCGTTCATGCCCGTTTAGACCCGTTCACAAACAAACAAGAAAATGGAAAACCAACAAACCCAAGGTTCCCAACCGAATGTCCCTCAAGATCCCAATAAAATTTCAAACAAACCACATGATCCTGATAACAAATTCTCAACCCAATCAAACACCTACATCCAAAATATCACACCACCCAATGACGAAAACATGGTCAATCAACTCAAAGTCACCTTTTGATGAATATCTCATAATCCTACCGATGTCCAAATGGCAGATCATCTCCTAAATGAATGTGGGGATAAGATCCTTGCCACCCTACTCATGAAGGGAGTCAAACCACCATCAAAATTTCATACCTCACCATATGTCCTTCCAACATTTGTTGATCCACAAGCTTCAAAAAATGTTTCAAGAAATCCCTATACCCTAGATAGTGCACAAATGGACAACTGGTAGCACCTCGAATTCAGAAATGCTGTCATCCATCAAGTCCAAGGGTATCCTCGTATTTCTTCCACAGCGTCTACTATTCCACCACCCGATCCTAATGATCCCCATACCTATGGCATGCCATCATACATCCCATCTACTCCATTGCTTCTTCCTCCATATTCTAATATTGGGGGCACACCTACACTTACCAATGTGCTACCTCTTGCATTTTGACAACCCCAAAATAATCCACACCAACCCACCAAACTACCAACACCACCACAAAATACTACTAGCGCTCTAGCTTCATCTCAACCCTTGCATCCACAACATCCACAACACACTACCGTTCTTGCACAACCATCACATCATGTAGTGTAGCCTACCTCACAACCACAATCATCACTACATAACCCTTTCATGGTCACCCCCCAACGACAACATATCTCATCTCACCCATAACGTCAACAACAACCACAACAATGACCCCTACACAAACACACCATAACCCGCTTACTAAGTACCTCTATCATCCCTCTAGAATATACACTGCTCCATCCCATCTCAATATGAATCCTCGTCAGAATGCTCGAAACCAAACACATACCCAACCGCCACCTTACACCAATCCTTCACAACCTCAATATCACCCTCACCAAAAAACATTGAATCCATCCTGATATGCCACGCAACAACCCACCATTGCACAACAATACCAATCCTATCCGTCTTACTTTCAACAACAACCAACTTATCAGTAGGGGGCACCTTACACTTACTATTACTAACAACCATCATCGCATCAAAAAAGAGGCCCTACCTCCACATATTACCAAAATTCTACACAACAACAAGACCCATCCCTCACTTCCTACTATCAACAACAAGTGGCTCCCACTCATCACAATCAATCATCTAACTCTCAATCCACTTATAATAAAAAAACACACTCCTATTCGATTCAAACCGTCTATGATCCAACAATGGTCGGGCCATCCTCATCATATCCACAATACTATCCATACAATCAAACCACTTTGAATCCCATGACTCCCATCAATAAGGACTTAGAAGAAGTAAAAGCAAAATTAAAGGACCTACAAGCTGGAGTGGGTAAACAAACATTCAAGTTTGAGGACATATGTCCTTATCCTTTTGATCCCTCCATCTTCTTGATTTCTTTTCCCAAAATTTTTGAGAAACCAAAATTTGATAAATACAAAGGAACTAGGGACCCTAGAGCCCACCTTCAAGAATTCTATGCCCATTTCGAAGAGGTCATATATAATGACAATTATCTTATCCAACTTTTTCCTAAAAGTCTACAAGGAGTTGTCCTTAACTAGTTTATGGGCCTTGAGAAAGGATCTATCAAAACCTTTGCACAATTATCTGAATAGTTTATCTCCCACTTCTCTTTTAATCTAGAGAAGGATATCGACACACTTGGTCTCCTGAAAGAAAAAAAGTGTGAGGGAGAGATCTTTGCAAGCTACTTGCAAAGATGGCATGCCTTAGCCAGCAGGATGAAATTCCCACCATCAAAAAAAGACATGATCACACTATTTATCAAAAATTCCCACCTAGATATGGCTCATAACTTCCAACTCCATTGTATCACCACCTTTGTGACACTTGTGGAGAAGCGCCCCATCTTGGAACAAGCTCTTGTTGCGAAAGGGAAAGTCAAACATTTTAATTCTAATAAAGAGAAAGCCTTCGGGGATAAACCTCATTATTGGAATATAAATAAAAATGTTGTCAATGATGGTGTCCCTGACACCAAAAATGTTCAAGTGGCCACCACCATGCAAAGATATCCTCCTCAACAACAACCATCAATCCAGAATTCCATATCCGTCCCCCAAGGGGCACCACAACAACAATCCAATGAAAATAACCAAGGGGGAAACAAACGACAGTTCACTCAGTTGGGATAACCCCTTAGCGTGGTGTTTAACAAGCTTCTTCAAGCTAATTATCCCATCACGTATCCTGTCACCAAACCTCTGGCTGCGTCTAAACCCAAACTTGCTTGGTTTAAAGACAACAAATATTATGAATTTCACAAGATTAAGGGACATATCTTAGATAAATGTGAAGGCCTAAAAACCTACATTCAAGGCCTCATCGATCAAGGTGAATTCCATATAGATGCTAACACATCATATTCGTCCAATGGTCAACTCCAAATATATCAAAATGCTTCTCCTAACCACAATCAGGGTCCTAGTACTTCCAACTCTAATCCTGGATCTAGCAACAACAACAAGCAAGGTAACAACACAAATAATATCAACTATAAAAATGTTCCATACAATTACCAAGGTGTGGTATCATATGTAGAACAAGTAGAGTCGTGTGTATCCATGATACATGTGAAATGAAAATATCCATAATGTGTTGTTACCACCTGGCGAACCCACATCACAGTTCCACAAGCTCCTTCATCTACCTAACGGTCATCCGTCAATTCACAATATAACATCCTAGACCACCTAGGCAAGACTACAACCCAAATATCCATCTTAGATTTGCTTAAGTCATCTCTTGTGCATCAAGACATCTTGACTAAGGCTTTGCAAAGCACACAAGTGCCCGATGATATTGACCCCACCCAATTCCAAGCATTAATAGGAAATCTCTCATCAACCTATCAGTTAGCCTTTCGCCAAAAAGACATGCTGCATCTTGATTCAAGCCATAACCACCCCCTCCATCTCGAGGTTGGCGTAAATTTTTAAAAAGTAAAAAGGGTACTGGTAAATAATGGTTCGGCCCTAAATATTTGCACATTAAAATTCATACAACAAGCTGGATACACCCAGACTGATTTAAGAAGTCAGGTTATCACCATCAAGGCATATGATAATGCAGAGTGGGATTCTGAAGGAATTATTTGGCTCCCTATTCAAGTGGGCCCTATTGTATAGTACACTATGTGTCATGTTCTAGACCTTGAACTTCCATACAACATCCTTCTTGGCCATCCATGGATTCATTCTATGCAAGTCATCCCATCCACCTATCATCAATGTTTCAAGTTCATATTTCAAGGAATGGAGGTTACCATACAAGCTGATCCCCAACATTTTGAATATTGTCATGCCTTGTAAGCTTCCTTCGTGCATTCACATTACTTCCTAGGATTCAAAATGGGGGCATCCCCAACATTTGATTTTGACTCATCCACCAATACACTAAACACCTCATATCCACCATCATCCACACCTACTTCCACCATCACCAAGGCCCAGATCATAGACAAGGGATGTGGCGAATACAAAATTCATACCACACTAAATGTGGCAACCATGCCACCCTCACCCCACACATATGGACAACCAACTCTGCCAATACCAAAAGTGGAAGAAAAGACACTTACACTCACCTCAAAGAACATGGGTTTGAGAACATTCAATGATCTGGGATCCCTTCAAGATCAAATGGAAGAAGATATCATTCAATGGTTTTATTGAGAGGAACCTGAGCCACCATGTCCCCTTATAGAATAATTTCAAGAAGTTTATCCACGTGCCTCCAATTTTTTTGAAAAGTGTCATTACAAAGGTAGAGGTCTTGGTGCAGAAGAACAAGGAAAACGCTAGCCCATTGAAGAAACTACCATCCGACCAAGAAATTTGGGCTTGGGTTATGATACTAAATAGAAGGGCCCTGCGACATCCTCTAGCACTTATAACAATGTTAGTGTTGACGACGTTTCCCTCGAAGAAATACCAGAGGAAGAGTCCATCATACATGTGTACGATGTTTTGAATCATGTTGAAATCCCTACCATGTTTGAATGTTTGTCTGTTTGCACCATAAACTTATCCCTCAAACATTCTAGACTTATAGATCATGACCTACAAGGTAGCGCACTTGTTAACACATTTCCCTCAAAGGATACCTACGTACATCTCATGGGATTGGGGGAAGATGAATTCCCTAACCGCAAAATCAAAAAGAAGAAAAAACAAAATAGGTCATCAAGTGAGAACCTCACTGAGGCACTTTTTGACTTGGAAAAAGTAAAAAAAAAGGGTATATCTGATAGTGAAAACCTCAATACAACACTAGAAGATGGGGATGTTCATCTTCCCCTTGTAGGAACACAAATATCTGAGCAGCCTTCTATTCTCATTGAAGAGATGCAAGAGGTAAATTTGAGGATAGTAGAAACTCCAAGGATCACCTATGTAGCCAAATCTTTATCAAAAGAAGAATATCTCACCATTGTCCAAATTCTCCAAGATTGGGTTATCAATTTTGCATGGGCTTATTCTGATATGCCTGACTTAGATCCTAATCTTGTTATACACCATTTGGATGTCCATCCAAATGCCAAACCTATCAAGAAGAAGCTCTGAAAGATGCACCCACATGTAGCACTATTAGTTAAAAAAGAATTGGAAAAATTACTAGATGCTGGCTTTATCAGACCCATTGATTATTTTGATTGGATTTCCAATATAGTACCTATTGCTAAACCTAACAGAAAGCATCAGAATTTGCATAGATTTCCAGGATCTTAACAAATCTTGTCCAAAAGATGACTTCCCCTTACCTAACATTGACATGTTGTTCGACATTAATGCAGGACATGAGATGTTATCCCTTATGGATGGCTTCTCTAGCTACAATCAGATCTAAATTTTGCTTGAAGATCAACACAAAACCGCCTTTACAACACCTTGGGGTGCCTTTTGTTAAAATTTCATGCCCTTTGGCCTCAAAAATGCAGGGGAAACATATCAACAAGCAAATATTGTTATATTCCATGACCTCATCCACATTATCATGGAAGATTATGTCAATGACTTGCTAGGAAAATTTGAAACTAGAGAAGAGAACCTTGTCATTCTGAAAAAGATCTTCGAGCGCTTGGAGCAGTACAAGCTAAGGCTGAATCTGAAAAAGTGTGTGTTTGGTATCACATCAGGGAAATTTTTGGGCTTCATAGTTTCCCGAAGAGGCATCGAGGTTGACCCTGCTAAAGTAAAATCTATCATGGATATGCCTCCACCTAGAAACCTGAAACAGTGAAGGAGCCTTCAAGGAAAGCTACAATCCATCTGTCAGTTTATAGCCCAACTTGTAGATAAATGTCAGTCATTCACTCACCGTCTAAAGAAAGACACTACCTTCAAATGGAATCAATAGTGTCAGTTAGATTTTGATATTATCAAAGAATACTTGGCCCACCCACCAATCTTGATGCCACCTATCCCTGGAAAACCCCCTTACTCTACATCTCTGCCACTTCAGTTGCATTGGGGGCATTGTTGGCACAACATGATAAATCCCCAAAAGAGCGAGCAATGTACTACACTAGCTGAACACTGGTCGGTTATGAACTTAATTATTCACCAATGGAGAAATCATGTCTTGTTGTGGTCTTCAATATGTAAAAATTGTGTCATTGTATGCTTAGCCATTCGATAAAGTTAATATCAAAAGTGGACCCTCTCAAGTACCTGTTATCTAAGACAACCCTAACTGGCCGAATGGCTAAATGGATCATGCTTCTTAGTGAATTCGATATAGAATATGTGGAAACAAAGAAATCAAAGGAAAGGTAATAGCAGATCAGTTGGCAGATGCCTATCCCATAGAAACTAAATTTCTAGATGAAGGTGTATTTGCAGTATCAGAAGCTACCACATGGACACTGTACTTTGATGGATCACACACTAATAATGGATTAGGGGTAGGAGTCTTTCTTATCACCCCCCAAGGTGATTACATACCAAAATCATTCAGACTAGATTTTCCTTGCACCAATAACATCACTGAATATGAAGCCCTTCTCATAGGCCTTAGAATTGTAGTCCAATGGCACATCACTCATATGCAAGTTTTTGGTGATCCCGGTTGGTTATAAAACTTTTCAATGATGAGTTTCTAACAAGAGATGAAAATTTGTTGCCTTACAAACATATGGTGGATGAATTCAAGAAATATTTCAGCTCCATCCAATTTGAGTAGATCCCGAGACTCCAAAATAAGGCAGCAGATGCTATTGCTACCATTGGTTCTCTCCTTGACATGCCAAAATAACTCACAGATTGTCAGTTCCTAGTCAAGCAACTCCTAATCCCAACATACGATATCCATGAGAGTGACATGGTGTGTGATATTGTAGGTCCTGAATCCCCCTGGTAGCATGAAATTTACACCTATATTCATGACAACACCCTCCTGCCTAATCTCACAAGAAACCAACGTAAATCATTTATCCAACACACTGCCCGCTACACCATCATCGGTGATACACTTTATTGATGTGGGTATGATGGAGCTCTCCTCCATTGTTTAGACGAAACCGAAGCCCACACGACATTAACAAAAGTGCATAATGGTATTTGTGGGTCCCATTCTATTAGTATGACCTTAGCCAAACAGATTCTCAGAGCAAGATATTACTAGCCTACAATGGAACATGATGCTTGTGAATATGTCAAAAAGTGTCTTCTATGTCAACAACATGCAGATTTGATTCACACTACGGCACAAGAGCTACAACCTATCACGACACCTTGGCTGTTTTCATAATGGGGTTTTGACTTGATTGGAAAGATCTACCCTCCGTCCGCTGATGGTCACACTTTTATCATCACAACTACTGAATAATTCACCAAGTGGGTGGAAGCCATACCACTCACTCAAATCACTGGTGTTTATATGTCTAAGTTCATCCTCTACCATATCCTCTACAGGTATGATATCCCCTCCACCATCATCACCGACAACGGAAAGCCATTCAAGAATAAGTGTATGAAGATCCTTTATGATAGGTATCATATCCAAAATCATTGGTCCACTCCCTATTACCCCCAAGGTAATGGACAAGCATAAGCAACAAAAAAAGCATTGATCAAAATCATTAAGAAGTCGGTCAATAACACTGGCTGAGATTGGCACCTCCATATCCATCCTGCTCTTTGGGCCTATCGTATGTCCATCCACACCCCCACCAGTGCTACTCCATACTCTCTTGTCTATGGAATTGAATCCATATTTCCAATTGAAGTTGAAATCCTTTCACTCCGAATATTACTCAAGAATCTCATTACTAACAAAGACACCCGAGTGGCATGTCTAGCACAATTAGAATTGTTGGATGAAAAATGGGTCAAGGCTTATAACCATCTGCAAGCCTATCAAAGTTGACTCAAAAGGAGATACAATAAGAAAGTCCTCCCTCGCCAATTCAATTTTGGTGATTTGGTCCTTAAGGAGAATCAACAGAATCAACAAGATCGAGAGAAAAAGGGTAAGTTTGAAGCTAATTGGTTGGGGCCTTATGTCATCACCACAAAGTATGGTTTTTGTGCCTACAGGCTATCTACCCCTAAAGGGGAGACCTTAGAAGAACCCATCAACATCATGCACCTGAAGAAGTTCTATACTTAGGTCAGCTAGGGTATCCTTCCTCGTAAATCTCAAAAAATACAAAAAAATTAAAAAATCCAAAAAATCCAAAAATAGTAAAGAGAAATAATTCATCCTATGGTAAAACCACCCTTGCGTGGCACCTTGGATACGTACGATTGGTGAAAAACTAGCAACAAACACCTCTCGTATAGGGCTTAATCATTATCTACCTCATGTCCTGGTTACTTTATGGCTTATCCATCGATTCCTCAATCCCCATATCCTCCCATCCGCTTGCATCACCTTGTCGTTTGGTATATTTCTAGTTGAGCATTGGACGACCGTCATCTGCTATCCGACATATTGAGCTTGTTATCCTAATCTAAGCTTGTTTCCTATCATTGTTGTGGTTGTCTCCATCTAGGTTCACTCCTCATGTTCATCTCCATCTAGGTCTCATCATGTCTTCTCTTGAACTATGAGGGCTATGCGCTTTCACATAGGCAAGGCTAATATTTGATCGGCCCTCGAGTCATTTTATCCTTCATCATCTATCCTCATGGTCCATTTTTTGATCTTGTCCATGCTCATTCTTTTGTCTTGTCCAAACTACGTTGCCCCTGTGCTTTCATGTAGGCAAGGTTGATCTTTTGATCTGCCCTCGAGGCTTATGTTTGTCTTGGTCATCCATTAGTTTCCATTAGTCCACTTTCTTCTCTTTTACCAGAGTCTTTTCCTCAACTACGAGGGCTCTGTGCTTTCATGTAGGAAAGACTGATCTTTGATCAACCCTCGAACCCCTAGGTCTTTAGGTTGTGTCTTGTCCTCTTGTTGTCTTGTTTTCAAGTATGTCCCTATCCTTGCTGATTCTTCACAAACAAGATTTTCTCGTATCAAGAAATCTACCCAATGGAAATTATCCTGCGTCATCTAGGCCACTTTAGCTTAGTATCAATCATCGGTCTTAATAGGATGCATCCTTCCTAATAGACCACATCAACCCCATCCATGCTTGGGATCTTATGGAAAATGATGCTTGCAATTAATTGTGATCTTTTGGTACTTTTGAATTTTGTTTATTATTTGAGCTCCCTCTTTTAACTAGTGAAGATCGCCATGATCCATCATATTATGGTGTGTTTTTCCTAGTCAAAATGGGGGAATATCTTGACTATTTCATTATTTTTTTTTGTTGGGATTCTCCACCTAGTACCCACCGGGATTCCTCTTGGATCGTGCATTACATGGGGGCACCCCTTTGTGCTTGTGGTTATTCCAATACCTGGCCTGACCAAAGTCATCACAACTTTGGTGTATTGGGATAGCCTTCTTGTTTGTTGTGCTTGTTTTATGCATTAGACATTAATCCGTCTTGGTTTACATACCCTGACATCTGATGTATTATGCTATAGAAAAAACCAGTGCTCTAAAGAATGGAAAATTGCATTCATGTTGCATTTCATCTCATTTCATATTCCCCCTTCATCCAATCTTGCTCCTATATCTATGACTCCTAATTTTGGTTGTGCAAACTCTCACTCCTCCTTACTGACTTTCCTTCTCAGGACCCTTATAGTCCTTGATAGGTACCGTGCCACACACACCCTCCACCTATCACCTACCCATTGATACTTATGCATACATTAAATTTAGTGTGTTAGCTCATCATTTATCCATATTGCATCAATTCATTTAGGTTCATTCATCCATTTGCATCAATTAATTTAGGTTCATTTATCCATTTGCATCAATTAATTAGGTTCTATCATCCATTTGCATCAATTAATTTAGGTTAATTTATCCATTTGCATCAATTCATTTAGGTTCATTTATCCATATTGCATCAATTCATTTAGGTTCATTTACCCATATTGCATCAATTCATTAGGTTCATTTATCCCTATTTCATCCATTCATTAGGTTTATTCATCCATACATTTCCATATATTTTCATACCCACCTATGCATCATTATTAGGCCCATATTAAGTACATCATATATACAATTTCATTACCATTCATAAATAATTAACATCATCCATAATCACATCATCCAAACACACATAAATAAATCATTAACATCATACATTTTCACAACATCCATATCAACACAACTCATCATATACATGTGCATAACATACATCATCTGTCATAAAAACATAAATATATAACCATATGCATAACACAAATCATTTGTTACAAAAATGTTTGGAATAATATCAATATCATCATCCAAATAATACAATAATAATCTCATTTCCAAAATACAGTCACATCATAATCACATGCATCCCATCCTCAAATAAGCAGCATCATCTAAGAATATGTCCTACACCTCCATCTGGTACCTATCAAAGCACCTGTATCCTATCACCTATCCTCTGCCCACACTTGACCTTTGAGGAGACTCAAGCACTGGTCCCCTGTATGTCGGAGTCCCCTGAGACTCATGAGTTGGAGTCCCAAAACGCAAAGGATTCAGTTGAAAATCATAGTACCCTCTGGTCCGTGTCCCTAATGACTGGGATGGTATCGACATCTATAGTACCTGCCTAACATACGACACTATATACTATGTTGGATCTAGCACTGCCTGCTCATATGCACATCCAATAGCCCACCTCATGCATATACTCATCCCTTTTTTCAACCTTGAACCTAGAGACATTCCACTCATACATGTATCTATCACGCTCTCTACTAATGGCTTGCCACTTCTACTCCCATGCCTCCTATGCCACTATCAGCAGTGGTACCTGCTTTGTGGTCCTCTCCCTCTCTGCCCTTTACAACCTATAGATCTACCTGCAAAAAATATATGACTAACTTTATCCCATCACCCTACACTCTTTGTGACTTCCTCTGAGATATATCCCTCTCAACACTCTCTGCCTGCACCACTACTATGTCTCTCTAAAACTATAGGATCTGGACTTGTCTCAAAACACTATCCCTCTCCCCCTGTAGAAGCTGCACTTTTCCCTAGGCACTCTCTCTCTCTCTACACTATCTCCAACCTAGAATGTGCTGCCTCATCCCTTGCTCTCATCTCCTCTAAGGATACCTCTGCAGTAGATAGCCTCTCCAAAAGGTCTGCTCGCTCTCCCTGTAGTCCTACCATTTATCCTCTCAGTGTCTCCATCTCCCTCTCGACTCACTAGAAATAGTCCACTGAGACATGATCCCCTCCCCCTATTCGCTCTGGCTGACCCCACATCTGTCATTGCTGCCTCTAATCTATCTTGATCCCAAGTCACCCGAACCATCTCACCCTGTACTCTCTCCATCTCTACTCACATCTCCTCCCTCCACCTCTCAGCTGAGCCACCACAACATCAAACTCTACTTGCTCTGCCTCCTACACCCTCTGTACCTCTACCTCTTCCCTCCTCAAATCCTCCTCTAAGACCCATAGCCTTGCCTGAGCCCCTCTCACTAACATCACTGGATCGTCCACTAGATCCACCAATACTACTGCTAATGGATCCACCACCTGCACATCCATGTCCATCGCCTCCACCTCTACCTCCTTCCGAACATGCTCCACTTGGCTCATCACTTGGATCCTCCACGGATGTCCTCTCCTCCCCACCCTCATCAATCTCCTTCGTAGTCCTCTAGATTGCCCCTCCCCCTTTGACTCCTCCCCACCCTTGCTCCTCCTTTTGGCGTGGATTCCTGCCCCACCCAAATGTCGGGCTGGACTCTCCTTTGTCATCTGCTCTCTGAACGTCCTCGAACATCTGTATCCTCTTGTTCTCCCTCCTACAGGTCTATGGCCCTCGCCTCCTCTATACCCTCTTGTGGATCTATGGCCCTCGCCTCCTCTTCTCCCTCTTGCGGTTCTATGGCCCTCACCTCCTCCTACTCGAATCTCACTTGCACTCACCACCGCCATACTCTACCACCAATTCCTATCTAAGTGGCCCTCCCCTCCACCACCCTCATAATCTCCACCTCTGGTTCACTCCCTTGTCTTGCCATATCTACCTCTAGTCCTCCCCCATAACCTAGCCCTCCTAGCTCCATCTCCCCCCCATCACTTAGCCCTCCTAGCTCCATCTCCTCCCCCCCATCACCTAGCCCTCAAGCCTCCATCTCCTCCCCCACATCTCTCCTAGCCCTCCTCTTCTCTGGCTGATCTCCTGCATCACCCTCATTCGTCCCACCACTATGATGTCCCACATCCTACTCTCCCCCTCCTCCTTCTCATCCTTTGGTCCCCACTCCACGGCTCCCACAATCGGCTCCTCTAGTGTGACCCTCTCCCATTGGTAGTTGCAAAAACACCAAGTGTACTGATCTATAACTCTTGCATCTTGTGGACCCACCCCCTCCCTAGATAAGGAAACCCACCTGCCATCACCCACGCCTCCCTCTCTGCCCTCACTGATAGCCTGTCTCCCCATGGCACCTCTCTGGTGAGCCAACGAAACATAGTTGGCACTGCTGGAATATCTTGCATAAGTCCAAACTACCTCTCCACCCTGTCTGGACGATGTGCCTCCACTATGTGTGACCGACTCCCAATCAAGACACATCTACATATGAAGAAACCTTGATGTCTCTCCTCCTCGACCCTCCATCCCCTAAACTGTCGATACATGTATGACCACCATACTATGTCCTCCTCCCATAACTCATCAAATGCTCTCCTCCACTGATCCATCTCTCCCTGCGTCTCATACCATAGGACGCAACTCCTAGTTGCTTTGTACTCCCAAGCCACTAACTCTCTATCATCCAACTCTCCTCTCCTCATCACCAGGGGTCTCTTCACCATGATATGCTCCCAACCCCACACCTATAATAATGTCCTATGCGTCACGCTCTGCATCCCCCAATAACAAATCACATGCATGTCTCATCATAACTGGGCCAAAATGCATGACCCCCAAGAAAACTATCCCTCCCACCACTTGACAATATGTCAAATCACCTCCATATACTGTAAGTTGCTGAATCGCCTGCTCCAATCCGACAGTAGTATCCCACTAATTAGACAACACATTATAGTGGTAATGTTGGAAACCCCAAGGCTAAGCATCTGTCTACATCTATCTGACCCCTCTGTATCGGAAAATCATCTCACCCAAATAGTATTAGGACATTCTCATCTAACTGCGCTCCTCTCAACACCACCTTGCTCACTAACCGACCTGCTATCGGCAACCTCAAAATCTACCACACATCCTCCAGTGTCACCATCATCTCCCCCTTCAAAATATTGAAGGTCAATGTCGTTAAGCTCCATCTCTCTATCAGGGTTGTTAGCATCGCCCAATGCACTCTCATCTCCAGAAACTGCAATCATAAATGGCCACCTTGTCAATCTCTTTTTTGGCCCCGAGACTTTCTCTTTCTTAACTTTTTCTTCTTCTCTCTCTTTCCTCACTCTTGCCATCTAACTCCCCCCCCCTCTTGGGCTAGGGCGGATCCACCCCTGGCCATGGGGTGGACCTGCCCTACGTTGGGGAAAACTCACCCTGATTTGGGGCAGCTCTGCCCGTTGACGGGCAACGTCATTGCCACTGGCCGTGGGGCGGCACCAGACGGGGTCACCGCGGGGTTTCCACCGGCCGTGGTGGTGTTTGTCTGCCCGAACCTGGGGTGGACTCGCCCCACACCGGGGTGGACCGGCTTGACCTCGGGACTGACCCACCCCTGGCTAGGGCAGACCTGCCCTGACTAGCGCAAACCTGCCCGAGGGCAGGGTGGACCCGCTCATGAGTTGGCGTATTTGCCCTTCTGTGGGTGGATTGAATTTTCCCCCTCACCCGTTTTTCCAACCCAATTTTTTTTATTTTTCTCGACTACCCATTTTTCATCCCTAACCCACCCACAAAACCCATTTCTTACATTTTCAATAAAATATTTAAAATGCGTTAAAATTAGGAAAATAATGCTTAGAGTGTTTTGTCGCTAACTTGGTAGGGCCCACCCTGCTGACTGTAGGATCGTCAGACCTCGTCCACCCGGTGGATGATCTCGGTGTTATTATCCCGTGACATCTTCGCTCCTCGTCTACTTTCTCTTCTCTCCTCTTCTCTCAACTACTATAGTGCAAGTGTGGTGAGGTAAATTTTAAAATTACTTTATATTCCTTTTCCCACCTTTTTTAAGGGGTATTTTTTACCCCTTATTTACCTTTTTTTTCCTCCGACTAATTTCTTCCCTTCCCAGAGCCACCATTTGCACCCTGTTTATCCGATTGAATTTGTTCAAAAAACAAACTTGCCTAATTTTTTCCGCTCTTTCCAACCATACCATCCATTTCTTCCTATCGAGAAGTCGCCTGGGACCCCTATTTCTCCCCCATCATTCTCTCGAGGGGGCATACTCTTCACAGTTATCCATTTTCCCTGCCATAGTCATTCCCTTGCAAGATTGGGGCATCTTCATCCATTCCCTTGCTAATTAGATAGCTCAGGTCCTCCTCTCCATGCTGGGGCATCATTTTTTGGTTACTTCCTTTATAGATTCATTTGCATTTTCTTTTCTTCAAAGCACGGTTATTCTAATGGTATTTCAAAGAGGGGCAAAATGTAGACATCTTAATTTGATCACTTCCATATGATCAAAATCATCCACTCTATTCATCTATGTAATTAATAGTGATTAAATACTTTATTTAATCATTATTTCATTTTCTGCCTAAGGTTCCTAAAGTATGTAATTGAATAATTAAATACTTTACCTTAGATAGTTTCTTTTATAAATTAAATAAATAGGACAATTTATTTAATTGTCATTTGACCTATTTGGATTAAAACCAATTTTTAATCCCTCTTTTTCTCTCTCCTTGTCACATTCTCCATAATCCTCTTTTAATCTGGATTAAAATTAATTTATCTATGATTAAGATGTGCACCACTTAATCAAGATTAGTGTCACATCCTCCATAATCTCCCTCTTGCCTTTAATCTCTCATTAATTATCATAATCCTGTGTTTACACAGCCTTAATCAAAGTTATTAGCCACATTTGGCATACCTTTTTTGTTCAACCTTTCCACTTGCCTTTCTTGGCTTTGACTCTCTTCCCCATGTGAATTTTTAAATCATATTTTTATCCTTCCAAGGTATACCCTATCCCCATGCAAGTTCTAGAAGGCTTGACTTGTCACTTTACATGTGTCAAGGACTTTTAGAACCTTTGACTTGTCACATCACTCATATGTGACAAATTCCCAACTTTTTTGAAACCCTCTCTTATCCAATAGACTCTCCTAAGAATGTGAATTTTTAATTCATTTATTTTTTCCAACCACTTCCCCTTTTCCCATGGAGAGTTTTGAGGAATTCTAAAATTCCTCAAATGTTTCTTTCATTCTCATTTGGGGACAAGAAGTTCCTTTTTGAGGAAATCTTTTCATCCCCCAAGGTACCTACAAGGTACTTATCCTTCATCCACATCATGTACCTCTCTTCCACCTCATTTCCACATCATCCCACCCTAGGCCATCTCACATTCCACATGTCAAGGTGTGAGGGATTGTGAGTCCTCAACTCACCATAGCCCTTCATCTTGGCTTTGTCGGATCAATCTCAACCATTGAATTCTCTAGAGAATTCATTATTTTTTATAAATACCTCCTCATTTCTCTCACTTTGGAAGGAAGTATTTTTCTACCAAACTCTTTCCAAATTGTCATTTGTAGCATTTTAGCTTCTCCATAACATTTTTCATCAATCCATTTTGCATATTGCATCCATTTAACTTCATAGCCATCCAAGGAGCACACAATACATCCAAAGATCAAGGGCCAACCAAGGAAGAAGCAACATGAAGGTATAATCAATCTCAATTTATTTCATCTTGATTTCATTTTATCAATTCCTTAGGCTAGTCATTGAGGTGTCCTCTTTGTGTTACTTTCCTCTTGTTGCATTAATAATTATTTAGCATCTTATATTAGGACATAAAATTTTAGGAGATCACAAGTTTTATAAGAAAATATAATTGATAGTGATG
Source organism: Sequoiadendron giganteum (assembly GCA_007115665.2). Classification (NCBI taxonomy): domain Eukaryota; kingdom Viridiplantae; phylum Streptophyta; class Pinopsida; order Cupressales; family Cupressaceae; genus Sequoiadendron; species Sequoiadendron giganteum. The sequence continues at coordinate 544,629,727 of CM021101.1, forward strand.
TGTATCACCTAAGTGAGATCAATGGTAAAAAATGTTTTTCCATTAAAAAGAGAAGAGAGTTGGCTATGGATTAGAAGATTCACACACAAATATTTTGATGACCTTGTGAGGATTATTTCAAAAGGAATGGTAAGGGATATGCCAAAGATAATGAAAAAATTTACAAATCTTTACAATAGTTATAGAAATTAAATAAAAGTAAAAATAAATATAATGCATACCACAACACAATGATTTATGTGTGGAAAACCCTTTCGAGACAAAAACCCCACACTCCAAAAGCCGACCAATATATTATTTGGAAATCACAAAGATTGCAATATAATTGCAGAGCAATATTCTCATAGGAGCATCACCAACCAAATATCTAGACGCAACATGCCCGCTATCAGAATCTCAAAATAAATCACAATACACAGTTTTAATACAACACCCTCATAAAATAGGGTTGCCTTCTAGGCAATTCAAGCCAACAAAATATCGGTTTTCCGATTTGAGACCTAATGAGGAACTATCCAGATTTACAATAATAAAATATACATAAAAAATTAGCTTTTAGGGGAACTTCCCTTGAACTCCCGCTGAGGTGCACGAACCTTAGACCCCCCACTAGGGGATGATCCCCCCAGACCCCTCACACTTACATATCAAATAGTACCTTATGTAATTATAAGGTTGAGACACATTTTCCCAACAATTTCTTGCTAAGGAATATTCTACAAAAAATCTATTGGACTTGATTCATATAGATCTATACAGACCAATGAGGACAAAGATCATTCAGGGAGACATCTATTTTATGATGCTTATTGATGATTATTTGAGAATGATGGATTGCTTTCCTAAAAGAAAAATTAGAAGCCTTTGAGAAGTTTAAATCATTTAAGGCAATGGTTGAAAATGAAACTGAAAGAAAAATCAAGTGTCTAAGATCAGACAGAGATGGGGAGTTCACTTCTGATAGGTATGATGCATTCTATAAGATGCATAAAATCCAAAGATAATTTTTTTCTCCTATAACTCTGCAACAAAATAGAGTAGCTAAGAGGAAGAACCAGACTATACAAGAGATGTCCAAAACAATGTTAAGTCAAAAAATGTTGTCAAATGTTTATTGGAGAGAAGCGATTCATAAGATAGATGTTTACATCTTGAATAGAGCTCAAATTAAACCAAAGAGTACCAAAACACCATATGAACTATGGAAAGGAAGACCAACTTTACTCAACCATCTTTGAATATTTGGAAGAAAATGCTACATCAAGTGTGATGAGAAACATTTGGGTAATTTTGATTCTAAATCTGATGAAGGAATTTTTCTTGGTTATTCTATGACAAGCAAGGCATATAGATGTTATAAGAAAAGGTTGAAGAGGATTGTGGAAATTATCAATGTAACCATTGATGAAAAAATACAACCTACTGATATTATAGATGAAGATAATGAATATCTAATCTGCAACAGTGATGAAGACTTAGAAATTATCTTAGAGACTATAGCTACTAAGAATCCAACAAGTTATGTTTAGAAGAATAATTTTAAAGATAAAATAATAGGAGATGAGGACAATGGAGTTTAGACCCAGGAAATATTAAGACAAAAAGTGAACAAGTACACTTTTCATTATTATCAAAAAATGAACCAAGCTCTTATACAAAGGAAAGAAAATAAAATGACTGGTTAGATTCCATGGAGGAAGAATTAACTCAAATTAAGAAAAATGAAACTTGGGAGTTGTTTCTAAGACCTAAAGACAAAACTATCATTGGTACAAAATGGCTCTTTAAAAATAAGTTGAATAAAGATGGAAAATTAATCTAGAACAAGGCTAGACTTGTGTGCAAAGGCTATGCTCAAGTTGAGGGAATTGACTTTGAGGAGACATTTGCTTTGGCAGCAAGGTTATAAGCAGTCCAAATATTCTTGGCATTATCAACATTCAATAATTTCAAGGTTTATTAGATGGATGTCAAATCTACATTTTTGAATGAGTAATTAGAAGAGGAAGTCTATATTGAACAACCAAAAGGGTTCCAATGTTTAGATAAATTGGATTTTATGTGCAGACTAAAGAAGGCTCTTTATGGACTCAAACATGCTCCTAGAGCATGGTATTATATATTGGATAGATATCTACAACAAAAAGGTTTCAAGAGAGGTAGTGCAAATAGTAAATTATACATAAAAATAAAAGGTAACCAATTATTGATTATTTTTGTTTATGTTGATGACATTACCTTTGGAGGTAGCAGTGATGTTATGTGCAAAGGGTTTCGAGATGCAATACAAAATGAGTTTTAAATGCCAATGCTTAGTGAATTGTATTTCTTTCTTGTATTATGTACAAATACCTTAATTAGACAAAGGTATACTCATTTATTATAACAAGTACGTAAAATAGATAATAAATTTTAAGATGGAATAATACAAATCAGTGAGTACACCTAATGGTTACCGAATGTAAATTGTGTAAGGATGATGAATCTTCATCATCAAATCAAACTTTGTATAGGTTAATGATTAGTAGTTTGTTGTATGTAGTCACATCCATACCAGATATAATGCAAGTAGTAGGGATGGTAGCTAGATTTTAGGTAGTTCCTAAGGAAATTCATGTGAAGGTAGTAAAAAGGATATTTAGATATCTAAAAGCTACAATGGATTTGGGTTTTTGGTATCCTAAGAGTGAAAAATTTACATTAATTACGTACATTGATTTAGACAAGGCCAAAAGAATAGATGGCCAAAATAATACAAGTGGTAGAGCTTTCTTTCTTGGTGATAGTCTTGTATCCTGGTTAAGTAAGAAGCAAGATTTATTATCCTTATTTATAGCAAAAGCAAAGTACATTGCAGTAGCTTCATGCTGAACTCGGGTATTGTGGATGAAGAACCTGAAGGAGATGAAAATAGAGCTTGATGAACACATTTCCATTCTTTGTATAATACTATTGTTATAAAATATTTTCAATAATCCAGTGGTGCATTCAAAGACAAAACATATTGTAATTAAGTATCATTTTTTGAGAGAGAAGGTTGAAAAAAAGAAGTGAAGTTGGAGTATATTGAAACTAAGGAGAAAATTATAGAAATTTTCATAAAACCTCTTCCCAAGGAGACTTTTGAGTATCTACAAAATAATTTGGGAGTTTTTCCTCCCTCCTCTCGATTTAAGAGGAAGTATAGGTTGAGGGGGAGTATCGACTCCTTGTCGCAAGTATGCTTGGTGGTCTCGTGGAATAGTTGTCAAGCAAGAAAGGACACAGGGAGAGAGAGAGAAGCTCAAAATGAAAGGAGAGATGAATCTAGAGGGATTCCAAGTTTTATTGGTATTATTTTTCATTGATATAAAAGGGGGAGAGAGAAATCCAAAATGTTATATCTTTCAAAAGCTCGAGAACTCCAATTGTATAACACAAGGGGAGTCCTAGATAAATTGTGTTGATGTGCTAATAATATTTTGTTGTTTTCCATCAATGAAAAAGGGGGATATTTGTTGAACATAATGTTTTATTGGTTTCAAATTTTCTTATGATGTCAAAGGAGTGATGCTAGAAGATTTTTGAGAATTAAATGCAATTACTTCTATCATGTTTGAGCTTTTAAACTCTGTAAGTATTACTATCATGTTGTGTTAGAGGCTTTGAGATTAGGAAGTACTATGATCAATTATAGAATGTTAATGTTATCTTTTATATGAAGAAGATTACTTGTAGTATGCTTGAAATATCATTTTGTATCTACTATAGTTGTCGATAGTAGTCTGGAAGTGTTTGCGTAAGTATTTTGTGGATTGCTACTCATATAATGTATTATTTAGTTAAAGTGTTTTTTCTCTAAATTCTATCATAGTTGAATGCTATGGCATATGGTTTAGACCTAAAGAAATGGCACTCATGTTGTATCAAATTCTAAAGCTTCAGAGGTTGAGCTTCATTAGACTAAAAGTTACAAGTAACAAAGTGTGGTATGTTTTGGCTAGCTAATTGAGGGTAATGTTTGAGTGTTTGCACCAGAGAAGGAAAGCATGCACCAACTAAAGGAAGTGTGTGAAGATGAAATGGGACCAATTTAAGATCTCTGGAGAAATCACATAACATCATCTATTTTGGTGATAAAAAAATTGGTTTAAGACCAACCCGCTACATGTTTCATATCAATTTGAATTTAGGTCTACCCTTAGTTGGTATGACTATTTACAAATGGTGTTAAGAGGTTCTTGGCGACATAAAATATTAATTATATATTGGAATGCATATATTTATGACTAATATTTATTCAATGGGAGTGTGAGTGTGAGAATGATATGTAGTTAGTGACCTTAATGTGAATATCAGTGCGATGTAATGTGAGTTGCATTCAAATAATTGTGTGCCACTATCAAAATATCATAAGCTATGTAGAAGAGTGTTTGAAGGTAGATCAAATAAATTACAAGCTATGTTACCAATCTTGTAGATTCAAAAATCATATGTATAATTCAGTAGAACTAGTGTCTTTCTTATTGAGTTGGTGCTCAAATATTTGTGTTGGGGATTAGTGTCTCTAGTAGGTTGGTTCTTACAAGTAAAATTATGGATTGGTGTATTTGATAGGTCAGTTCCTACTTCATGGTTGTAAGTTATTCATTATTTTATGAGGCTAGATTTGGATAGTAGCTCCAATAAGCTGTTCTCACCATTGTTTTTCTCATTCTTGGTTTCCACACATATCTAGTGTTGTGTGTGCTTTTGTTTTGATTAATTAATACTTTTTTCTTTCATGTTTTGAAATTCATGATTGGAGAAGTTATTAATGACAATCAATGTTGAATTAAAGAATTTTTTATATAGTGATTTACCCCCCCTTAGTATATTGTGTGCCCTTCACATAGTGTTGGATAATTTGGGACCTTTATAGTTGTTATAAAGATGAATTCCATTTGACTCACACTTTCTATTATTGTAGTGTGCATCATAGTCAGATTTACTAGATGGATATGAAGACTACAATTTTTAATGGAGACCTTGAGGATGAGATATATATGAAGCATCCATAGGGTATTTTTAGGATTTTCCTTGGATTTAAACTTAGGAGATCTATCTATGGCCCTATATAGGTCCCTTGAGCTTGGTATGAAAAAATGGATTCCTTCCTTCTCACACTTGGGTTCTCTTGTTAACATAAGATCTAAATGCCTATTGTATTAGGAAATTATAGAATCAATTATAAACAATAAACCCATAATACTAATGAAATGAGATTGGAAAACAAGTTATAAACTTAAACAACACTTAATCAATTTAGAAAATATAATTAAATCTAAAACTAGAACAACCTTACCATTCTATTTCAAAGTAAATTGCGTTGTTTGATATGTTAGAATCCTTCAACACAAGATCCTTCATAATAGTTACAAACACTTGATGTAAGATGATGAATTGTAAGCTATGATAAATTATTAAGAATCAAAAGAGTATCACTTTGCTATGAAAATTCTAGGTAATGATTATGAGGGATGAAGGGTTATTTTATAGATTTTTGGAAATTGAATCAATAACCTAGATTAAGAGGTGCTACTTTGAGATCAAAGGCTAAGAATTATTGGGAGGAATAGATTTCCAGACTACAACTGGCTACAGGGTTCTAGTTAACTAGTTGCATGAGATATTGATTGAAATGTTAAGAGAAGTGATTGATCAGAAGAGTGGACAATCAATATTAGTTGACTGAAAGAGAGTTTCATTTAAAATTTGATGGAATAATGCATGACATAATTAATTAATTAATTAATAATTGGATGAACATGCAAGATAATATTAAGATAGAAGATGAGTTTTCTTTTTGCATGATAAGATAATTAATTAAAGTAATTAATTAATTGATGAATGTGCAAAGATAAGATTGAATTAATAAATAAAAAATTATATATTAATAGATGATGTTTCAAATAAGTTAAGTCACGATATTTCAAAGGAAATTAGGATAATTAAATAATAAAAGATAATTATGTAATATTAGAAGGGGGTTTGATATTTAATTAAATAATCAATTGATAGCTATTTAATTAAAACATAAGAATAAGTTAAGTTAGTTTTTTGCATGATAAGATAATTAATTATTAGTGCATGTGCAAATGAGGAAAAATAAAATTAAAAAAAAAGAATTTTATTTATTTAGAAGATGGTCAAATTTAGCTAAATTAAATAATTAAAATAATCACTTAATTTAGAGATGTGTGCATGGCTAATTAAATAATTAAAGACAATTATTTAACTATGGAAGAAAAAGCTAATGAATAATTAAATAATTAAAATAATTATAGAAGAAGAGTGAAAGATAAATAATTAAAATAATAATAATAATTTAGTTAATTAAAATAGTGACATAATTATGTGGAAGAGAACTGAGTGTAAGTTAACTAGTTACATGAGAAGTGAAGTGAAAGAAAGTGTTAAAAGATAAATTTAGATTTACATGAAAGGATACTAATTAAATATTTAAATTTATTATTCGAGGAATGTGCAAATGGAAAATAGATAATTAAATAAAATATTTTATTTATTCATGATGAATGGATAATGTTGAGCGGGGTAGTTAAATAATTAAAGTAACTACATAATTTAGGAAGAGTGGGTGAATGCCACTTAAAGATATAATTAAATAAATAAGATTTATTTATTTAATGAAGAAGAATAAAGAATTAAAAATATAATTAAATAAATATGATTTATTTATTTAATCAACAAGAATAAAGAATTAAAAATATAATTAAATAAATATGATTTATTTATTTAATCAAGAAGATTAAATGAAGTGAATCAATTAAATAAATAGGATTTATTTATTTAATCAAGAAGAATAAAAAATTAAAGATATACTTAAATAATAAGATTTATTTATTTAATCAAGAAGATTAATAAATCAAAGATATAATTAAATAAATAAGATTTTTATTTATTTAATCAAGAAGAATAAAGAATTAAAGATATATTTTTTGATAGATTAGAGAGGATTTCTATTGATTAAGTAAAAAAAATTATAATGCATTCTCTTGAACATTGGGGCAAAAGATTTTCACTGGAAATTAAGACGCTCATGACCACCAAAAAAAAGAACCAAACACCCATAACCACCCACATAAAGAATCGAAGACCCCCAAAATTTGAATACACAGGGTCATTTACAACTATACTTATATGTTTAATTAGCAAACACCAGACAAACAAGCCAGCATTTTATTTTTACTAGACATTGTTTTGGGTGAAGACCTTGAATTTGTATTTCTAAGTGGCACTATGAACCACAACAAGATGATACTTTTTCCTAAAAAACTCCACCCTCGCCACTACCAATATTCAATGCTCGATCAACTCCAATCCCTACAAGTCAAGAATAAATGGATAGTACTTGAAAGTATCCCTGGGACCTCGAGAAGACTCAAGTTGTGTGGGCACGGGATTCCAACCCCCAAAGTGGTTGCTGCCAAAGTTTCCTCCAACCCGACTAGGAGATCGTTTTTGAAGAGCTTATGCATCAACACCTTAGCCTCATTCTTAGGAACATTCACATCCAAAAGACCCACTAGGACTCTGGAAGAAATGTTTGTGTCAAGTTGATAACCTTCGACCACTTCCATAAAGTCCCTTCCTATTATGCATTTCACCACTGCAAAGGTGAGGTAATTAGGGTGGTGAATGATGTGTCTCAACCTTAACGATGCCATAGGGCCCAAAATTCCATCTGGCACTTTCTACTGAGCAACTAAACTAGAGTATCCATGTCACCAGTGTCCAATTCTCTCATAGAAACATAAATTATGAACATCTCCATACTAAAAATAGTTGGAGTTACTAAATTTAACCACCAAATAGACTATGTAAACCCCGAAGCTTCGTCAAAAAGACAACTCACATATCTCACTGATAATACCTAATGAAGATTTGCACATCATAGAATGCCTTAAATCATGACTGAAACCTTGTTACACCACTGACTTCAAGCATCAATCTGCCCAATTGAAAAGACAGCATTTCAAGTGCACTAACAACCATAATGAAATCAAGCAGACAATCCACCTGAGTTTAGGGCAGTCGATCAATATGTCCAACTGAGCCACTGCAGCTTATCACTCTCCAAAAAAGAGCCAGGTGTTAATCCTTGTGATAGAGGAGAGGAGGCAAATCAATTTCCATGACAACAACCTCTCCACAACTATTTTTGTGGAGAGGCACCCACCTAATCGCCCACATAATTAAATTTATAATTAAATAAATGGGATTTATTTATTTAATCAAGAAGATTAATTGAAATGAACTAATTAAATAACATAAATTCATTTAATCAATAGTGGAAATATGATTTTATACATTAATTAAATAATTGAACATGATTTAATCATTAGGAAAAGATGAATATTAGTGTTAAAATGCTAGTTTGTAGGCTAGGACAATTTTAGGTATCTACATTTTTTGTCTCTTTGATACAATGCGATTTTGAGTGTCGTGTCAAAAAAAATTAAAAAAATCTTACACAGGAGTTTCCCCGATATTCCTCGGTGACGACAGGATAACATGGTTCCCCCTTAGGAAGTTTGGTGAAAATTTAGATAATGATTCAGATTTTTCAACAAGCTGATGTGATGCGTTTAAGTGCAAGGACTTATAGAAGAAATGTTGACTAGAAGCAAATGTTAGTAGGATTAGAAGATAGAAGAAATTGGATGATTGATAATATGTTTAAACATGGTGAGTTTTCTTTTGCTTCATGGAGACTAAGAGAATAAGTATAACAATCCTTATTAATGTAGCAAATAGACATGATTCACTAGGATATTAGTGACGAAGGTGACATTGTATCTATTGTGTGGAATTTTACTTCACAAACAAGGAGCATTCTTTCTCATACCAGACATACGAAAACCTTGATATGGCTGAGAAGTTCAGAGCATTTTGAACCTATTGTATAGAGAGGTATGAGGAACCTAACATGCAATGGTCAAATGAGTTACTCAAAATAAATTCCCCCAAAAATAAAGCAAGTATTTGCGATGGTAGCATTGCAAAAATATCTAACAAAAAGCGCATACAAAATCGATGATCAATGCCTCATTATTTATTCTTTAAATCCTTATGGACATCCTCAAGAGATCCTGTGAATGAGACAATAAGATAAATCAAAAGATAAGATCACAAAAGATAAACAATGTTGCAGTATCACTTGCCATAGATATTTTGATGTTTCAGGATGTTATCCATCGATGATGTCTAAATTGGAGGAATTTTTTATCCATTAAGACATATGTTAGGATGTTGATGATGATTCTCAAAAGTTAGGGTAGTTAACACTTAGGCATTCTTTCAGTCTGATAATGATAAAGTCTAAAAATTTTCGCTTGGAAGTTTTACATTTTGATGTTTGTTTTTCTTGTTGTTTTCCTTGTCAAAGGATGAGGGTGATGATTTTTTTATTATTGATGGAGAGTTTATTATGGATAGTAGATGATGGAGATAGGATTTTTGAGGCTGTCTAAATATTTTTGTACTTTTTGAGGTTATTTGGGGTTGTTTGGTATTTTCAAGATATTTAGAGACCAAAAATGGACACCTAAGGGGACTAACCTAGTACGTTGGGGGCTCATTGATAATGGCCTTGCCTACATGATGAATGAAAAGACATCATAGTTTGACTATATTTAGTGACACTCTTTTTTTCTTTTCTGACTTTTATGAATGTATTTTTGGAATTTTCAAAGGCTATTTGAGTGTTTTTGGGATTTTTTGGATTGATTTAGAGACCAAGAGGGGGACCTAAGGGGACTGAACTAGTTCCTCAAGGGCCCATCAATTGATGGGATTTCATATTTTATATATGCAGAGACAAAATAGTTCACTTTATTAGACTCAAGATGGATCATGCAAAGATGAGCACAATATTTTTGGGATTTTGATGTTTTACAACTATTTTTGGATTTTGATGTTTTACAATTGTTTTTAGATTTTGATATTTTTAAAACTATTTTAGGGATTTTGATGGTTTCAGGTGAATGATGGGGTGAACAAGGATCCAATCCATCTACCAAGTTTAGGAGGTTTCCCCTAGTTTGGAATGGATAACAGTTATTATGGATAGGTGAATAGTCCAACAAGAGTGAACACTTAACCAATTATCAAGGCATCGTTGGGTGCACATTTATTATATGATGGATGGAAAATGGGATAGAAAGTTTAGATAGATGATGATGCAATAATTATTCAAACGTAGTGCTTGTTTACCAAATTTTCACTACGATACTTGTCCTAGAAGTGCCACAAGGTGGTTTCACTTAAAGGACAATTAATTTCTTTACTATTTTTATTTTTCTTTTTGTTGTTTTAATTTTCTGCTTAGGATATTATAATGTGTTAGGTATAGAACTTCTTGAGATGACTTTTGTTGAGTGGTTCTTCTAGGGGTTCACCTTCTGAAGTAGCCAAGTAATAAGTGCTGAAGCTGTAAATTGTTGTGACGACAAAGGGACCTAGCCAATTTGGCTCAAAATTACCATTCCCATCCTGATTGAGCCGAATCTTCTAATTTTCTTTCAATAATAAGTCACCAACCTGAAAGATTATGTTGTTGATTCTTTTGTTATAACTTCATTTGAGGTTGTTCTGATATGCTTGGAGATGGTTTAGAGTGCTCAAACATATTTCCTCTAGTACTTCAAGTTCTTGGAGTCTAGATACTTGGTATTCTTCATTACTAAAAAGATCTTTCAAGGATACCCTTAGGGGTGGAATCTCAACCTCTATAGGAAATATGGCTTAAGATTTGTCTACAAGGGAAAAGGGTGTTACACCTATGGGTGTGTGGATGCTGGTTTTGTAGGCCAACAAAGCAAGGTTCAATTGAAGGTTCTAGTCATGACTGATGCCTTTAACAGTCTTCTTAAGGATCTTAATGATTTTTTTGTTAGACGCTTTCGCCTGATCGTTTCCTTGAGGTAGTACAAGGTAGACAAGCGATGTTGGATGGAGAATCTAGTAAAAATATCAAAAACATCTTGGTTTTTGAATGATGTTTCATTTTTAGTAATGATAGTTTGTGGGATACCATAACGATAAATAAAATAGTTAAGGATAAACTTTGATATTTTTTCTCCAGTTATATAGGTTAAGGATATAGTTTCTATCCACTTTTTGAAATACTCTACGGAAATTATGATAAAATTATGTTTGTTGGATGAAGTAAGGGATATCTTGCCTATAAGGCCGAGTCCCCATTGTGAGAAGGGACAAGGTGTAGTGATTGGATGTAGCTCTTGTGCAGGTGCATGAACAAGACCACTGTGTTGCTAACATTGGATGTACTTCTTTGCATAGCTTATAGCTTCATGTTTCATTGATGACCAATAGTATCTAATTCTTAGTAACTTCACTAAGTTAGTCCCACTAGAGTGAGACCCACAAACACCTTCATGTACCTCTTGAAAGATAGTTCAAGCTTCTTTCACGTTGAGACATCAGAATAATGTTCCATCAAGACTTCAATGGTATAAATTATCTTCGATGATAGTAAAGTGTGTAGTTTGGTGGATAATCTTTTTTCTTTTGATTACTTGTAAGGTGAGATGGTATGATTTTTTGTTGGATAAAGGCATAGGTGTATTGGTACCAAGGTGAATCATGACACACAAGTTAAGATTTTGAGATATCGAAAACGGGTATAAGTAATTATTCCATGAGGAATTCAAACCTAGAAATATTTTGTGGTATGTCAAGAAGTGAACCAATAGTTGTCATGGCATCAAAATTTTTTTTGTTGATTCTTGAAACCTGTTCAAAGAATATTATTAAAAAGTACTACTTAAAGCTACCCACTATTCTCTTATAAGGCATCAACTTATTGTACTTTGTTTGGTATTTATCGTTCACTTGTCTAATGGCCATTTGTGAATCTCCATAAACTTGTAGCTCTTTAATTTTCCATTCAATGACCATTTTTAGCCTGGTTATTAGTGCTTCATATTCGGTTATATTTTTTGTGCAAGGAAAGGAAATTTTGTATGCTTTGAGTATTCTATCTCCTTGAGGTATGAGAAAAAGGATATTGTCCCCTAATTCATGTTGAGTATGAGATCCACCAAAGTATAGTGTTTAATGATTTACCTAGCTTGTCACAAGGATTCCCTCATCGAGAAAAATATATATTAATGGTTGATGATATTCTATAGGTGTTTTAACTAATTTATCTTCTATCACTTGTCCTTTGATTTATTTTGTGTCGACATATTCTATGTCAAATTCACTAAGTATCATGAACCGCTTTGCCATTCTTCCTATAAAATCTGATTTTTTCAATAGATATTTTAAAGGATCAACTTTGGATATCAGCTTGATTTGTTGGTTAAACATGTAATGTCTAATTGATAAGTATGAGGTATTTTCCATAGCGTGTAAAATTATGATATTTCTATCAGGATTCAACTATGTAGTTTTACAAGTCAAACTCATTGACCCATGTTTGATGAGTAGTGGTTCACAAGAACCCATTTCTCATGATAATGAATGGTCCACTTATCACTCATTGCATCGAAATTATGCTCATAGAGGTAAAGCATCAAGCCTTCTCAGGAGGTCACACATCCTAGTACTACTCCAACTCAAACAATCTTGACCACATAATTTACTCTAAGGTTAAGCCTATTTAGCTTGCAACCCCATTTGCAAAACCTTCAACAATTGTTGTGCCTTATGAACCATTCATCATAGAGACCCTTTAGCTCATCAATTTAGAAGTAGGATTTATTTTCTATAACATGTCAAATTATGATATTGCTATCAGGATTCAACCGTGTAGTTTTACAAGTCAAACTCATTGACCCATATTTCATTAGTAGTGGTTCATAAGTGTCATGATAGTTAATGGTCCACTTAGCACTCATTTCATCTAGATGATGCTCACAAAGGTGAAGCATTGGGCCTTCCCAAGAGGTCACCCATCTGAGTACTACTCTAGCTCAGATGCACTTAACCACTGAGTTTTCTCCAAGGTTAAGCCCACTTAGCTTGCAACCCCACTTGAAAAACCTTCAGCAAGTGTTGTAACTTATGAATCATTCATTATAGATCCCCTTTAGGTCACCAATTGATAAGTAGGAGGTATTTTCAACAGTGTGTCAAATTATGATATTACTATTAAGATTCAACCATGTATTTTTACAAGTCAAACTCATTGAACCATGTTTCATGAGTAGTGGTTCACAAGAACCCATCTCTCATGATAATGAATGGTCCACTTAACACTCATTGCATCTAGGTGATGCTCATTGAGGCGAAGCATTGGGCCTTCTCGAGAGGTCACCCATCTCATCACTACTCCAGCTCAAGCACACTTAACCATGGCATTTCCTCCAAGGTTAATCCCACTTAGCTTGCAACCCCATTTGCAAAACCTTCAGTAAGTGTTGTGCCTTATGAACCATTCATTATAGATCCCCTTTATCTCATTAATTAATAAGTAGGAGGTATTTTCCACAATGTGTCAAATTATGATATTTCTATTAGGGTTCAACTATGTAGTTTTACAAATCAAACTCATTGACCCATATTTCATGAGTTTGAACCATAAAACTACATAGTTGAATCTTGATAGCAATATCATAATGTAATTTCTAATTTTATGAGATGCAAAGATAACTACTAAACAAGCTCTTTCAATAGGTGTATAGTTAAGTTCATAATGAATCAGGGTATGATTGGTGTAGTACATCAATTTTTCTCTATTATTCTCATCAAGTTGTGCTATCAAAGCTCCTAAAGTTATTGATGTTGTTAATACATACAAGATCATAACTGTATCTTGTATAGGAGGCATCCAAATCGAAGGAGTTCCCAAGTATTCTTTGACTTTCTGAAAGGCTTGTCCACATTTTCCATTCCATTTGAAGGTTACATCCTTATGGAGAAAGTGTGTAAAAGGAAGGCATTTATCCACTAACTAGGTAATGAATCTTTTGATTGATTGTAGTCTTCCCTATAAGCTACACAACTATTTCAATAGATTTAGGGGAGGCATTTTCATGATATATTTGATCTTTGTTGGATCTACCTTGATGCCTATTTGAGATACAATGTAACCTAATAGATTTCTTGATGCTACGCCAAACACAGACTTCTTTGGATTTAGGTGCAATTTGTACTCTTCTAACCTGTCAAGTGTTTTTAGTTAGATTACCTAGATGTCCTTATCTTGTGATAAATTTTTCCAACAAATTATCTACATAGTCCTCCATGGTTATGTGAAACATATCATGAAATATAGTAGTCATTTCCCTTTTGTAGGAAACTTATGTGTTCTTTAGGCCAAATACCATGATATTCTAGAAAAAGTTCCCCAGGGACAAGTGAATGTTGTTTTATATTATTTTTCAGATTCTATCTTGATTTGGTTGTATTCAGAGAAGCTATCCATAAGAGAAAACCTTTCATGACCGATGGTAAAATCCATTATCATGAAAGTTTTTGGGAAGGGGAAATCATCCTTCGGGCAGGCTTTATTTAGGTCTTTGAAATCAGTGCAGATCCTTATGCCCCTAGTGGGTTTCGACACTGGTACCAAGTTAGAAACCCACTTAGGATAATCCATATGTGTAAGGAAGCCAACATCAAGAAATTTCAGAAGTTCCACTTTGACTAGTAGCGCTATCTAAGGGTGCATCTTGTAAAGATTTTGTTTTACTAGCTTAGCTCTAAGGAAAAATTTAAGATTATGGACTACTAAATTTGGACCCAAACCAATAATATCTGCATAAGTCTAGGAAAAATTAATTTTGTGCTCCTATATGAAATCTATGAAATGTTTCCTTTGCTTTGGAACTAGAGTGGATGCATGATAGGTTATCTTTGGTGCCTCTATTTTTCCCACATTTATATGTTCAAAGTCTTCAACCAATACTACTGATCTTTCCTGATATATGGTGATAGGGAGATTGAATCCTCCATCCTCGAGTGCCTTAGGGAGATTTTCAACCTTAGATACATCCTTTATTTTGTCTTTTTTTCAATCTAATAGTGCCACATTGTGGTTTTCACTAAGGGATCTAATTTTGATGTTTTGATTTTCAATTTCAATTTTGTGACTAGAGGATACAATTTCCCTACCAAAATATGTTTCTTGTCCTAGCTCAATATCAAAGCCAATATTATGGTCTCCTAGTGGTATATAATTTTGAAGTCCCATGAACTCATCAATAGCTTCATCATTTTGGAATATGTCCACAAGAGGTAGATTATGTTGTTGATCCCAATCGATTCATGTATTTGGGATGTAGGATTAAAGGAAAATGTAGTAAGGGTATTTATGGTAGTGTATTCAAATAGATCTGTGATGTATAGATCGTCATCAATAGGATCATAATAATCTGATGTCACAACCATGATATAAGAAGAACCTTCCTCACAAGAGGCCTTTTAAATGTTAAGAGTAATAGTATCTAACAAACCATAGCCTAGCCCTTGATTTTTATTTCATTTTTTTCAGATAATAGGCTCTCTTATACCTTGTTCATTCAAACCAAGGCTATATTTCTAGTGAATCCTATTCCTTTTGCAAGTTGATAACCTTTACTATCTGGATGTATAGGGATTGAAGGTAGTTGTTTTTCCTCTTCCTCTTTGTAGAGCCATGTAGAGAAATCTTCTTCAAACACCTATTTGTCTTTCATGTCTCCCCATTCGGTGAATATAGTAGGTTTAAAATTTATAGTGACCAGTTTAGATTTTTTGATGTCCTTCGGTCCTCCATAAGTCTTTGGTGATGGGGGAAGCTTTCCAATGTAGATGGTTTGATTAAAGTGATAGTTTCTGCAAACATTGTTAAGAATGTGAATATTGAGGTCAGACTGAGGTGGTTTGGATGATGATGCAAGGGATGATGGATCAATGTTTGAAAATGAATGAAAAGATATATCATTGCTGGGAACATGGATGATTTTCTTGTATTGTTCTTCCAATATCTTACAATAGTAAAAGGTTTTTGGGTGAAAAATAATTGTAACTTCCTTGTCATTATAAGAAGCATTGATGGAATGTAGAGGGGATAACTTGCATAGCATGGATCCAAGGGCATCCCAAGAGAAATTTGTAATGTAGCTCAAGATCTAGTACTTGAGAAGTTGTTTTTGCTATCGTTGGTTGCACTTGAGTAGGAAGTCTAATATTACCTTAAAAAATTTATCTCATTATCATCATAAGCCCTTATAGTGATGCTTTTTATTTTCTTAATAACATCATCAAAATATCCCAATTGTTTTACTAATTTCATGGTATCAATGTTTAAACCCGCACCACCATCTATTAGGACTCTTTTTATTTTGTGTTTGTGGACACAAAATTCAAGATATAAAGTTTGGTTATAGAATGATTTGTTAGGAAGGTTTCTTTTAGAAAAAAATTAGGTAATGTGTGGAGGAAATGTGCCCAACCATAGCTAGAAGTTGATCTATTTTGATATAATAAGGTATGAAATACTCAAGGAGAGCCTTCTCCAAAATCTCTTTCTGTGTGGGGGATAGCTTGAGAAGCTCAAGCATAGAGATTTGGGCTGGATTTTTCTTCAGTTGATCCACAAGATTATAGTCATTGGAGGGTTTCATGGAAACTTTTGGTTGAAGTAGGGCTCCTTGGATGGTAAATTTATGTAAGAAAGGGGGACCACCCACTGCAAGGCCCTAGGTCATGAAAGGCCAAGAGCGGAAAGGTTGCCCTAACTTACCTCAGTTCAAATGAAGGTTAGGATGAGAATGATTAGGAATATATGTCCTTCGATCACTCTACAATCCCAAGAGTTGCAGGAAGACTAGACGAGTCAATTTTCTAGGGTCAACTCTTTGTCTCAGGCAACTCTTTGTCTGAGGACATACGTGCGGTTCTGGGATGACAACACAGTGTGCTGGTGTCTCATAGGTGCACTAGCATCTGTATGACTAGAGAACCAGAAAGATGAGGTTTGAATCTTGAGAAAAGATTGATAGATGAGTCTAACAGTTTTGGGAAGCAAAGAATGAGATTAAGAAGAGAGAAAAGTAAATACAAAAGTGATAAAAGAGGTATATTACCGAGAGGGTGATGAAGATGATCTCGTAGAATATCCTCCCCACTAGCTTGCTTTAAACTCTCTCCACCTGCACACAATAAAGGGAGAAATTGTTGGGGCTATATAGGGGCCTGCCTCAGTTAGAACTCCGTGTTGGTGTTTCCACCTCCATAGACAACCAAGTTTCGAATGATAGGAATAAAGATAAATAAAGAAACTACAAGCTACGTAAACACAAAACACTTCAAGCAATACGTTCTTACTCAATCGAAAACAATAGTAGAGATTAGAGGAGCTTACCACCTTTGTAGAAAGAACTCAAGGTTTGTGGAGGAGAGAATGAGAGGGAATCAAGCCTCTATTTCTGCGCTGTTTGTCTTGTGCTCGCCCTGTCGGAGTGATGGAGTAGCGGATTGCTACAATGGGGTAAATGGTGCTTCTACAAAGCTTGTGATTTCTTGAAAATGGTGGAGAAAATATGAAGGTATGGATTCAATATCTTGCCAAACTCTATCCAAACTTGAGTATGGATCAGAGAGTGAATATTATGAAGGAGAATTTGAAAAACGGCCATATTCGGGTCGGCCAGCCGAAGAGGGGCGTTACACTTTGACTTCCAATTGAAAGTGTAACGTCTCTGCAGTCTCTAGCCGTAGGAATCTATCGGGGATGTAAGCGTTTCGTGTGGATGTCTACGGACCGCATGGGTGTCCCTGATAGAAATTCCCCCACTGACACACAAACAAGGCACTAAGTGGAATGCAAGGAGCGAGCTTAAGTGGAATTAAGCCTCTGCCTTTGGCTTTATAAAGTATAAAGGGGTGAAAGGGGAATTTGAATTAGGGGTGCAAATTCACACTCATACATTTTTCCCCCACTTTAGCGAGCATGAGTATTGATGAGTGCTTCAGTAAATTAGAGTAGTAAGGAAGTAACAGAATAAGAGATATATAGCAAAACTGACAAGAAAGAAGAGCACGATCTGGTGAACTCGGAAGTGCATGAAAGGAATTCATAGTTCCGTGAAACCACAAAGCTGAAGTATGAAAATGCCTCATAGGCTCACAGTCCTATAAAGGGGCTATCCTCTAAGAACTCTCACATGAAGGAAACTAGGAAGAGCACCTTAAAAACCCATAGAATTGTAAGGAAGGTATCCCTCAAGAACTCTCACATGAGGGAGACCAAGAAAAGTGCCTTACAAACCTGCAAACCTATAAGGAAGGTATCTCCCAAGAGCTCTCACATGAGGCAGACCGATAAAGCACCTTGCAGACCCATAGACCTGCAAGGAAGGTATCCCGCAAGAAATCTCACATGAGGGAGACCGATAAAAGAAAGTTACAGAACCATAGACCTACAAGGAAGGTATCCCCCAAGAATTCTCACATGGGGGATACCAAGTAAAGGGGACTCCACAGAGCCATAGGTGGTGACATGTTTACCTGCATATAGAACACATCAGGAATAGACCATGCGTGCCATAGAATGAACAATGATGTAGACCATCACTAAGTTGTAAGGATTTCAAAGGAAGGAGGGTCCACTCAAGGGAAATGTTGTTTGAAAGGTGAAGTCTAGTTGAGATGCCCCCAAGCTAGATGTAAGGATATGAGGATGATCTAGTTGGGCTTCCCCCGAAGTAGACGTCAAGGTGTGAAGTAGATCTAGTTGGGATGCCCCAAGCTAGACGTCATAGAACTTGTTAAGGTTTTTGAAGGGATCCCTTGGGAACCTGATGTGAAAATAAGGGGTCCAGTCAAGGGACACACTATTCAAAATATTAACTTCTTCCTTCTTGAATCGATTCGTCACCAAGGGATTATTTTGAAAGATGTTCACTTCATCAAGGAATTCAAAAGGAAGGCGATGTTATCATACGAGGGGAAGACTAAGACCGTTCTTGCTTCAGAGGAGGGTTTCCAAGTCCTTTCTTTCTGAACCTATGATGAAGGAAATATGTTCCGCTAGGGTTTCAAGTTGAGAATGCAATTCTAACAAAGAAGTGTGTGAGGGATCTTTGAGAAAAGATTCATTTGGAAAAAAATGCAATTTCTAGAGACCAAGTAATGTACAGGCATTGTCACACATGAAAGGGACAACTCAAGAAAATACTAGAGAAAGATAAAGAGAAAAGTAAAGAAAATAGATCACACACAAAGGGAATAGGGGGATCTAGTTTCGTAGGGTCAGATATGCCTTTATTTTCATATATTAGGTAGCTATGATAAGAGGCAAAAATATCATCAATGTCCAACCAAATTAGGAAGAATGTATGGAAGACAAAGTAAAATAAAAATTGGGCTAACATGGAAGGAGGCCTAAATGCTCCCGATGCTTTGCATCATCCCTAATTTATCGAAAGTCAATTACAAACATGGAAGAATGATGACACATATAGAGGAAGGTTTACAACACAAAAACTATGCCTGTATCCATGCACCAATAGGGGTAATGAGGGAAATCCAGGCACATGTAGCACAATCATGGGGGAACACATGTCACGATATGCACACATGTCTAATCTAAAGATAAAGAAGAGGGTTTCCCCTAACACTGGTCAACCAAGAGGTCGTCAACTTCCCACTCTATATCATTGAAGGGGGAAGGATGATAAGCCTACAAAGGTGTAATGTTAAGGGAAGGAGCTTCTGAACCTCCCACAATAAGGGCCAAGGTAGAGGGACCTGTAAGGTTTCCGTCACTTAGCTCTTTTGGGTCTAGGGTCAATGACCTAGTGAAGATCGCTGATAGGGTCAAAACTTTGTCCACTGAGTTAAACATGCATTTAATGGGAGTGCCATGTTTCACCTTGGTGAATGAAGGATTTTGAATTCGAGATTCATCGCTAGGCTCACTGAGGGACTCGAGAGTGGTGAAAAACTCGGGGGAGGCTGGGACCAGTTCCGTTACTAGGACATAACAAATCAATTTTCTTACGTCCTCCATTACTGGAGGAGCCATGCTCTACCTTCTTCTTCATTGGAGGAGGTGAACTCCCCACAGATGAAAGAAGGAGGGTCGAGGGAGAAGAGGAAAGAACCAAAATGGACATAACCGAAGTGTTCACCATGTCCATGGGCTTTGGGAAAAGGAAAGATATCTGGAATGGAAGTCAAAAAGGGTGGATCCACCGAAGGAGCGATGAACACTTGCACCCTTCTAGGTGCATGTGTGCTCACAGCGGGAGCCAAAAGAGATTCAAAGATGAAAGGTGGGAAAGAGGAGGACACAATAAGAGATACAATCTTATCCTCCTCCTTCTTTTGTAAGGATGAGGCCTTCTTGGCTAGGAGAGCCTTTTTACGCCGCTTGCATTCATGTGCAAGGCAGTTTCTACGACTCTTCGAATTGGATGTCGGGATTTATGAAGGGACAAAAGGATACTGCTCAGCCATGGGGGTGTCCTCCATGACTATTTCCGATGGGAGGGTAGACTCCTAAATGGGAGAAGGGGGAGTAGGCTTCGAAACATTGGGAGGATTTGACTCTATCACCTTAGAGGTGGATTGTTTCTTGTTCGGGCGAACAAGAATTGGTTGAGGGGAAAACTATCTCCGTGAGCCTTTCTTTTCTACAATACGAATAATACTAAGGTCCTAGGGACTCGTTAGGGAGATCCGATATCTTGATCTTGGGATTTTGCCAAGGAGGCATCATTAGACTTAGTGGATAGAACCCAAGATTTTTCATCTAGTACTCTTCCCAAGAGAGGGGAGTGGACGAGTTAGCTTGAGAAGGAGCAAGATTCTCCTTTCCTTTTCAGAAGGAAGAGGTAGCTGGAAGCTTGACTATAGGAAGGGTCAACTTTAGGTGTCCCTCACCCCCAATTTTTTACTTCACATAGCTCTTGTAAAGTAGGTCCGTTCTCTGGGGGAGTGGACTGACAGGAGTGGGCCAGAAGTGATCCAACAAATATCCCCCATGGGATACCATAGGATGATATCCAGTGTCATGCACTATGTGCATGGCACCTTCATGGGAAAAATTAAGACACTTATGAATCATGGAGGTGATCCCATTCATGGAAGCTAGCCAAGGTATGTCTAGCTTCACTCTGAATACGTCCGACTCGGGGATGAAATTGAAGACCGTGTCTACACTCCTAGGTCCAACTAGGATGAACAACTTTATCAATCCATAGGGTTTAAGAGAAATTCCATCATGTGTGTGAATGATGGACTTGGTTTGGTCGTATTCATCCCTTTATAGGGAGTTTAAGAGTAACATCTCCTCCATGGTGACATTCACTCTACTCGTGGGGTTGACCAAGATCCCCATCATAATGTTACCATTGAGGTGAGCAGGCATATAAGCGGAGAAGGCTTGCTATTTGCTGGAACATCTTGTGAGGTAAATGTCACATCTGGTGAGCCAGTCAAAAGATGAGGAGAGGGAGTAAAAATAAACATGTTAACATATGCCTCAGGGTGAGAAGTAGAATCAACAAGATTGATAATCATATTGGTAGAATGTGATGGAAATAGGTTTGTGTATATCTGCAATACACTGTTAGCCTTCGCCACTAGTTTGTTCCTTTTTTTTTTTCCTCTATCAAGATGGATACTACCATCCTCGATGTGATCCTGTATCTCATGATGCAAGCGCATACAACATTCGGTATCGTGCCCGTTAACTCGATGGTACTGAAAAATAAGTATTTTCTTCATACCAGCTAGGGTATAGTTCTCTAATTGGTTTAGGGGGTGGCAGGGTAAGGATCTTATCCTTCACCACTTCTGCTAGATGGAAGAATAAGATTTTGATAACTTTTCAAACTTTCGGTCGCGTCTGAGGCCATTTTTATCCATAGCGGCTACTACATTCGTAACATTTTAACCTCTTCATGAGATCAATACGATAGATATTCCTTTAAAATAGGAGCCAGAGAGAGGACCCCCGAATTGAACCACCATTTGATGGTATTCTTGTAAAGCCGCACACAAGTGTGCAAAAGAAGGATACTTCATGAGGGTGAAATTCTCTTGCCAAGGCCTTTGTAAGTTTCTGTGAAGACCTTCTGTACATCAGAATCGGGTAATAGATACGAGATCTGTGAGAAGAGTGCTTGCTACCATGCTATAAAGTCTGTAATATTTTCATTGTCCCCTTGTTTGCATCTAATAAGGTCTGAGAAGGTCATCTTTGCTTCGATATTGGCTAGGAACTATCGCAAGAACTGGTTCACAAGCTGATCGAATGTGAAGATGGAATTATTGGGAAAAGAACAATACCAATCCAGTGTTGTATCTTTGAGGGATCGAGGAAACAGTTTAGCCATGAATGCATCATGATGGAATAAATCCATGCATAGGGCATTAAAGGCTGACACATGTGTGTGCGGGTCTCCTTTACCACCGTATGTCTCAAATTTTGGAATCTCCATCCCTAGTGGGAAAGGAGTGTTTAGGATTGCAAGTGACAATGGGCTGCGTCAGAAGAAGGGCTAGAAGATAGGCTAGGTTGAGACCTAGGAAAGTTTTGCCAGCTAGTTCTGCATCTTCCCCATATTCTAAAGAAGGGTATTTAGAATAAGGTCATTAGAAGACATAGGACCACCGAAACCACTGCCAAAGCCCCCACCGTGACTACTGCCAAAACTGCCACCAATATTGCTGCCATCGGCATGACCTCCGCCAGTGCCACCACCGTGACCACCACCAGAGCCGCCATCGATGCCACTACCACTAGTGTGACTTTCACTAGATCCACTGCCACCGCCAGAGCCGAAGCCACCACCATGAATTCCACCGCTACTGCCTCTGCCAATGCCATCCCCCACTTCTGAAGTTCTCACCGTTGAAGCCTCTGCCCATCATTCTACCAAATCCTCCACCACCGGAGGTGATAAAAGGGGTGAAGTGGAAGCCTAAAGGGCTCTTGTTTACTTTGAAAATCTCCAAACCTTCAAAATTAGAGGGTATATTGACTGAGGGGACCGTGTCAACCATATACACAGATATAGGAGGCATTGTTATCTCCAACTGCCTCTCCCATTCCTCAAAAAGGCCACCTCATATCATGTGACCAAGGATCGAGGGGGCACATGTTTCGACGAGACCAACATGAGTAGCTAGGAGTTCTACACTTTCCTGGTCTTTTTCCACCATGTATCTTATTTCACCGATCAATTTAGTGGCCCTAGCCAACTTCGGGTTGCCTTCTAGGTGATTTTCCAATGCACCTAACCCTTTATCGAGACTAATGACGTACTCAAAAGGGATACAAAAAAACTCATGCTTGTCTACAGATGAAGAGGTCAGTGATGCAGGAGGAGTAGGGATGCGATTGATTTAATCAAGAAACCTAGGTTCACCTCACGATACGTGCTCCTGTGTAGACAAACCAACCACAAAACCAGAGAAAAGGTCGATAGTGAAGCTAGAGGAGACCTTCGTCCTGTCCATCAGAAGGTGTCACAGACTGCTTCTAACAATATGCCCAAAGTTCATAGACTGGGTCATAAATCTCATAAAATTTCACAACACACCAGGGTACAATGACCAAGAGGTATATGAGAAAAATTTCAGGATGTCGACAAATGGATAGATGTTGATTCACATCGGGTTCACCAAAATTGTAAGAGAGGAGTATGATCCACTGCAAGGCCTTAGGTTACTAAAGGCCAAGAGCGGAAAGGGTGCCCTAACTTACATCAATTCAAATGAAGGTTAGGATGAAAAGGATGAGAATAATGAGGACTATATGTTCTTTGATCACTCTATGATCCCAGGAGTTGCAAGAAGACCAAACGAGTCACTTTTCTAGGGGCAACTTTGTGTCTCAGGAAACTCATTATCTGAGGACATAAGTGTGGTTATAGGATGACCGCACGATGCACTAATGTCTCACAATTGCATTGGCATCTGTACAACCAGAGAACCATAAAGATGAGGTTCAAATACTGAGAAAGGACTGATAGTTGAGTCTAACAATTTCGGGAAGGAAAGAACAAGATTAAGAAGAGAGAAAAGTAAATATGGAAGTGATAAAAGAGGTATTACCGAGAGGGTGAAGAAGATGATCCTGCAGAATATCCTCCCCACAAGCTTGCTTCAAACTCTCTCCAACTGTACACAATAAAGGGATAAATTTTTGGGGCTATATAGGGGCCTTCCTTAGTCAAACCCCTATCTTGGTGTTTCCACCTCCATGGACAGCCAAGTTTGGAATGATAGGAATAAAGATAAGTAAAGAAACTACAAGCTACATAAACACAAAACACTTCAAGCAGTACGTGCTTACTCAATTGAAAACAATAGAAGAGATTAGAGGAGCTTACCACCTCCTTCCAAATCACTCAAGGCTTGTGGAGGAGAGAACGAGAGGGAATCAAGCCTCTATTGTTGCGGTGTCTATCTTGTGCTCACCCTATTGAAGTGATGGAGTAGTGGATTGCTGCAATGGGGTGAAGGACGCTGCTACAAATCTTGTGAATTCTTGAAAATGGTGGAGAAAATATGAAGGTATGAATACAATATCTTTCCAAACTCTATCCAAACTTGAGAATGGATGAGAGAGTTGGCCAGCCGAAGAGGGGCATTACACTTCAACTTCAAATTTAAAGTGTTATATCTCTGCAGTCTCCAGTAGCAGAAATCTGCCAAGGATGTAAGCACGCCATACGGACGTCTACGCATTGTGTGGGTTTTCCTAACATAAACACCCCCACAAACAAAAATAGGGCACCAAGTGGAATGAAAGCAGCGGGCTTACGTGGAATTAAGCCTCTTCCTTTGGTTTTCTAAAGTGTAAAGTGGTGAAAGGGGAATTTGCGTTAGGGGTGCAAATTCACACTCATACACTTTCCCTCTTTGTGTAGTAATGTTACACTCAATATTCTTACCATCTCTTGTTAAAACATGGATATTGTTATTAGTGTCATAGGCATAAGAATTTTTTTAATAATCTTTTACTTTTTCTTTGTCATTTCCCTTAGAATGTTCAAGGATTGGATCCTTGTGAACTCCCATGTCATTGTTTCTAGAGGGTCCAAGATGATGCTCGATGTCAACCTCTCCTTTTTATTTTAAGTCTTGGATGATATTAGTTAACCTCATTCAATTGTTTGTCTTATGACCCTTGATTCGGTGGAATTCACATTGATTGTTGTCATTGTACCATGGGCATTTAAAGTTTGGACCTTTGTAATTTGTTTGATCAGGAAACTTGATGAGATTTTTGTGAATTATCTTATGAATGACTACCTCCATGGGTTCCACCAATGGTGTGTACTTCCATTTTGTTTGGTAGTTTTTCCTCAGTGGCCCTCTTTGAGGGTTCTGCATTTGATTGGTTTATTGATTATTTTGAGAGTAAGTAAGTTTATTGTTTTGCATATTATTTTGGGGATTTTTAGGAGGTGGTTGTATGTTTTAAAAAAACTTAGCATCTACCACTTCATCATTTGTAACATTTTTATCTTGGCCCAAATTCAACATTTGTCATTGAAACTTGATGCTTGGTCTTTATTGATGTAAAGTTTTATGAAACCTTTTGATATAAGTGCTCTTTCAAAGATAAAACCTTTTTCAATGATTTATTCAAAATTTTTAGGACATAGCATATTTAATTGATAGCTTATGTTGGTGTGGATATTTGAGATGCATATTTCAACTAGTTGCTTTTTAGGAACTGGCCATTTAATTTTACTAGCTTAATGCCTCTATCTTTGCAAGTATGAGGAAAAACAATCCCCTTGGTTTTGTTTTATTTTGTGCAGATCAAGAACCATTATGTCTTGTTCAATGCTATACAAAAGGTGGTAGATGAGAGAACCATTCAATAGCCGCACCTCCAAGACTTCTTGTAAAAATTATCAATAAATAAGTCATTTGTTGGCAACCTTCATGCAAGCTACAACAAAATTCCCATACGTGTTCGATTAAGTCCCCTCTTCCTTTGTACTTGTCAAATATTGAGATTTCAAAGTTCTTGGGAAAGGGGATCATTGATATGGTGTGATAAAAAGGATATGGACATATGCCTTGTAGTGCATAGCTCTTCTTGGGTTTTCCAAGTTGTATATTCGATATCCATTGGTTAAGGCTTTTTATTTGTATGTTGAGTCATTCATAGGTGTGTTTGTTTGAGAATTAGGAATACTGTAACCTTGCTATCCCATTCTGTATTGTGAGTTATATTTCAGATTTTGGGTATATGAAGGTCCTTGAGCCATGGTGTGCATGTATGATGAGCCATACTGTTGTTGAGGAACACCTTTTTGTTGAGGGACTCCTTGTTGTTGAGGAACACCTTATTGTTGAGGGGTACCTTGTTTTTAAGGGACACCTAATTTTTTAGGGAATCCTTGTTGTTTAAGGACTCCTTGTTGTTGAGGGACTTGTTGAGGAACAAAGGTTTGATGTTGAGAAATACCTTGTTGTTGAGGAACTCCTTCTTGTTAGGGAATACCTTGTTGTTGAGGAACAAAGGTTTGATATTAAGGAATACCTTGTTGAGGAATTCGTTGTTGGGGAACACCTTGTTGTTGAGG
Organism: Sequoiadendron giganteum; assembly: GCA_007115665.2. Lineage (NCBI taxonomy): Eukaryota > Viridiplantae > Streptophyta > Pinopsida > Cupressales > Cupressaceae > Sequoiadendron > Sequoiadendron giganteum. The sequence continues at coordinate 544,656,279 of CM021101.1, forward strand.
AACCCTTTATTGTTGGGGGACACCTTTTTTTTGAGGGACTCCTTGTTGTTGAGGGTTTTGAATGGATGAAGATCCATATTGATATTATGTGTTATATGAAGGATAATGGTATGGGGGTTGTTGTTGTATGTATTGTGTTTTTTCTTTAGGGGATTGTTTTGATTATGTTGTTATGGTTGGATGTTGAGTTGTGGACTTGGTGTTTGATATTGAAATTTTTGGGTTGCCATTGTATTGAGATCTACTTGACTATATTGAGAAACCATTGATTGTTCTACTTGGGATGGATGCCTATATAATGGGTTATCAACATTTTTTTCATAAGGTTGTTCATTGAAGGGTGCCTTTGATTTTGAAAAGATAGGTGGTATCTTTGGATCCACCATCTATTTTGGGATTTTTATAACAACCGTTTCATCATCCATGAGAATGGGAGATGGGTCTTTAAGAGATTCAATGTTAAACTCAATGGGTAGTTTTGCACCACCTTGTGCAAGTGCTTTGTCTAGTAGATTTTTCATTTTAGGATCTTGGATGTGTTCTAAAATTTGTTCTTTAGTGAGTTCTTCCTCAATATCCCCATCTTCTATGATCACATCAGTAAGACTAGGTGGTTGGTTTTGTTGATTAGAAAACCTAGCTTGATGTTGGAGGTTTAAATCAATGTCATGTTGCCACAGATCAAAATTTGGTTGTTGAGGAGCCTTCAATGGTGGAGGTTGAGTGCTAAATATTGGTGTTTGTGTAGTTGGTGGTTGAGGGGTCGAGTAAACCAGAGTTTCATTAGGATCATACCCCCATGGTTGAGGTTCTTGAGTTTCCATATTGGTAGTAGTAGGTACACTAGTGCTACTTGTGTTGGCTGCCATTATTTTCTTCCTATGTTGGGACCTATTTGTTGTCATAACATGCAAAATAGACCTTGATTCTATGTTTTTGATACTCAAACCTATGATGAAGGTATGAGTGGATTTTTGAAAATTTAAGGATAATACAAATCTATGGACACAAGGATAGACAAGATTCGATTGATGTTTTGTTGAGTCTCAACAGTGTTGATAAAGGATAGTTTGATTTATCTACTTTAAACTCATCTTGTGAGTATAAGTAAAGAAGGATGATCATAATATATAAATTTAGGGAGAGGATAATGTCCACTAAATTTTACAAGAACACAAGATAGATATGATTTGATAATGAATCTAGTTGGATATCTTTGTCCAAGATTTTTTATTAGGTTTGACGAAGATCTGATTGTGATATTTTATTAGCAACTAAGCATGATTTTATGACAATGTTTGAGGTCAAATATGATAATTCTAAGATAATAAATAATGCAATAATGATTTTTTTTCAAACAAATGCAATAGAATCTGAGATGGTAGTGAGCTTTTTCAAATGTAATAGTGACATAAATGATAGCAATGACTCCGTTTTCTTTTTTTTGACTAGAAAAATAGACAACAATGACCTGATTCACAATAGAAACCAAAATTTAAGGACCTGATTTTGGATAATAGATTTTTTTTTTTGGGATAGTAAGGACCTCATTCATAGTAGTGACAGTTTTTTGATAATTAGTTTCCTAATTTTTAGTTTTGATATTTTTTTGCAAGTTTTGAAAGATTAACTCTGATGTTGAAATTGATTTGCAAGCGATACGTACAACATATAGAGTATGCAATAACTGACTCAATTGGTAGGGGGATATTACACAAATATTCTTGAATAAGGTTCACTAGTCTAGCTCAAACAAGATCAATCAATTACAACCTAAAGAGTAAAGGTAAATTTCTTCGTAGTAGGCTTATCTCACTCCCGAAAGAGTGATGTAATCCATTTCTAATAGAGGGGTCGAATAGGACATACCAAGGTCATGTACCACTTTGATACTCCTAGATTTGTAAAAGAGAATGAACTCTTAAGCCTTATGCCTCAACCATAGATCAAACATAGTAAGTAACTTTTGGGAATGGTGCGAATCCCATACACTACTTTGATGAATAATTTCAGCAAACTTGGATTGGCCCCTAGATACAAAGGTATGTAATGACATCATGAACACCAGAGGTATACTTTAGATGAGAAAAATTAAAGTCTCTAGTTTCCCCTAAGCGAACCATACGTTTGCATGAGAGTAGATCCACAAGGTACAATGTCTCCAAATTTATGCTACTTACTTTTGTTTTCACATACTTTATATAGCCCATTGATAAACGTGATTTAAGGTCACCTTGAGTTCTCCATTGTAGGATGTATATCAAAGCAGGGCCCTCCAATAAAATAAAAAGGATGACTTGGATGATTTGTGCAAGCGCACCAATTACGAAAAACAAGCGGTTCTTTTTAAAGCCCAAAGAAAAATGACATGTTCCAACACACTGCAAATTTTAACTGAGAAAGCAACGGTGATTTTGTTGTTGTCCTTTTTAAAGCACCAAAACAAAATTGTGAGGCATTCACATCAATTTTAACCAAGAAAGCAGTTGTGACTTGTGTGATCATAGTCATAGTACAAATTAAACACACTAGATACAAATGAATTTAAACTATATTGAATCCCCTAAGCCATGATCCCAATGAGATATTTGAAACTTCAAAGACTAAGAACCCATTAAACTAATCATGAAAGATGCACGATAACATAAAGGAAACCTATTCTATGACTTCAAACTTTATCCTATTAGAGGAGTGGCATCTCATTGATGTGGAATTACGACCCTTTCCCAATCCCTTGGATAATATGAGTTGTTCCAATCGATTTTATTGATGAAAATAGACAAAATTGATGAAAAATGAATGAAACATGGATGTAAAACTAGTTTAATATGATGAAGATGAGTGTTAAATGCTAAAATTATTAATGGAGATGGATGAAATCTATATGCTAAATGGAAACAAAGTTGAAATATGCAAGCCATGGATGTAAAGCTATGCTAAAATGGATGCTAACTAAGCTAAATTAGAAGCCTTTAATAGATTCTTAAGCTAATATGGATGAAGATTAATCTAAAATGCTAACAAATGCTAAATATGGATGCAAGTGAGTATAAATTTCACCAACATAACTTTTCTCTGAAAAGGTGGATCCATTTCTCTCATATGGTGAGGTATTTATAGGAGAGCAAATGAAGAATCAATGGTCAAGATCGATTTAATCAACCAATGGTCAATATTAAATGAAGGGTGAAACATGGATCAAGGATCCTCATCAATGGATGAGAATCAAAGATCACATGGATCAAAGAAAGCATCAATGGATGAGAAAGATTCAAAAAAACACAATTTGTAACCTTTGAAAGTTTGTTAAGAAAGAATATTCCATTTTTTGGAGCCAAATAGTTTGGCATATTCCCTATGCAAGTGGATGGGTGAGAAAAATTATCAATTTAGTAATTAAAACTAAATTTTAATGTGCAATATGAGGAATGTGTGGATATCCTTTAAATGATTAATTTATTTAATGAAAAGGGGTAGTGACATTTAATTAAATAATTTAATTATTTAATTAAATGAGAGGAGATAAAGGAAAGAGTTTAAATTAAATAATTTGCATTATTCAATTTAAACTAGATGAAATGTTAGTGTGAGAGGGGGTAAATTAACCTAATTAAATAAATTAGATTAATAGATGAAAAATGAGGCATTTAATTAAATAACTAGGTTTATTTAATTAAACAAGCAAAAAGAAGATGGATTTCAAGACAAAACAATGTTAGTATATTAGATTCAAGTGCGTAATACCATTCAAGACATTTTTAAGTGTCTACAACGTTTTTTTGTTCTTTTTAAAGCACTAAAAGAAATTGTGAGACATGCATGTCAATTTTAACCAAGAAATAAATTGTGACTTGTTTTTTTTCTTTTAAAGCACTAAAAGAAATTGTGAGATTTGTTCTCCCAATGTCACAAGCTACAAATAAGAGATTAATAACTTGTTTTGTTTTTAATCTAAATTAAAATAAGCTTGCAAAAGAAATAACAACAACTGTCAACGACCCTATTACCTTCAATAGTGACCCTGACAAAACATAGTAGTGACCCTATTCACCTACAGTAGTGAACCCGTTCTAAGACTACTGCAGCCTTGTTCTGAGACAACTACAATTTTATTTTGAGACGACTAGGACTTGGTTATGAGACGAGTGTGAAATTATTTAGATATAGTAGCGACCCTGCTTAGGTACAATAGAGAACCCATTAAAAATTAAAAATTATGATAAAATACAACTGTGCTCCAAGAACCTGCAACTTATGAAGATCTTGATAAAAATGTTAGATTAGAGATAGGGGTTCCATTGGGCGTGCCATTTAATGTATTAGGAAATTCTAGAATTAATTATAAACAATAAAACCCACAATACTAATGAAATGTGATTGGAAAAAAAGTTATAAACCTAAACAACAGTTGAACACAAACACATATGGTGGATGATGGCGCGCACCGATCTGTTGCGTGAGGACGCTGCTTGCATGAGGGCCGCACCCTCTCTGCATGCATGATCAACCCTTGGGTGGTGCAGCATTTTCTTGGTGGGGGTGTGTTATTGGCCGTGGGGGTTTGTTTTATTTACTGGGTGTGTTCTCTTCAAGCGTGGGGGTTGTGTCTTGGGTGGGGGCATTTTCTAGGTTGGTTTTTGCTGCGGGTAGTCTCTTTGGTCGTTGGTGTTGGGTGGGGATTGGCTTTCTTTGAGCCAATCCTAACACTTTTTTATGCTCGGTGGGTGTTGATCTTAGTCCTCTTTGGCTGGAATTTGAAGATCGGCTTTGCATGGATCAAGGGGAGGCTTTGGGGGTTAAACCCTTAATGGATTTTTGTGTGGCAGTTGGTATTTCATCACCAATCGCTCTCTAAAGGTTTTTAATAATAGCTTGTTCTTAGATGGCCCAAGTAATGAGGGATTTGTTCATATTGGTGATTATCATATTCCAAAGATAAATGGGTGCCTTGAATGCTCCAAGGAAAGGTCAATGTTGATTATTCAACTAGAATCAATTGTGGAGGACATCAATTATTTCTCAAAACATGCTTTGCTCTACAATTTTTTGGGAATGAGGGTTTCACTCCAATTTTTGGAAGCATGGGCTCATCATTCTTGGTCCCCGAAGGGTGAGATGGACATAATGTTGTTAGATAACAACTAATTTATGGTGACATTTAATTTTATGGTGGATCGCATTAGAGGTTTTGAAGGTGGGCCTTATTTCCACAACCAAGTTGGCCTATTCATTAAGCCATGGCATGCGGGTTTTGATCCTTCAGAGGAGCTTCTGAATTGGATGCCGGTTTGGGTTTGGCTCCCTAGATTTCCTGTGGAATTTTGGTGCAATGACATTTTGCATCGAGTAGCTTCATTGTTGGGTAAACCGGTTGGTTCTTTTCAATAACTCAGGATAGAAAGGTAATGAATTTTGCTCGTATTTGTGTTGAAATGGATTTAAATAAACCTATCCCAAAATCTTTGGAAATACGTGTGGGTTCATGCTCTTGGGTGCAATAGCTGGACTACAAGACTTTGTCTTTTTGTTGTCATCTTTGTTGGGAATATGGGCATTTGCAGAGAAGATGCCCGAAGTTTAAATCTCCCAAAAATTCGACAGCTCAACCTCCTCACAACCCTTCAAAGGTTGACAAGGGTAAGGAGCCTATGCCAGGTGAGGCTATGGATGTTGAGGGTTTTCTTCCAGCCAAGTCTCATAATAGGAATCAGGGCCAAAAGAGGACAATTAAGGATCACTAGGATGGAGATTCTTGTAACAGATTTGAGGTGCTTGATGATCTTGGTCATCAGGAGGTAGATCCGGGTTTGCTGCTTTTGCATTAGGGTGGTCCAGAAGGGGTTCCAGAAGGCATTTTCTCAAAGTGTATCCAATCTTCCCAGGAAATTGGGATTGCTCTACCTGAACCGGACCTGAGTGTGGTGGTGCATGGGAGGGCTGATCCTTCAGTGGGGTTGTCATTGGGGGACAAGAGGCCCTCTAGCCCAGTGGAGAAAGTGGGGGCAGGTTTGGTGAAAGGGAATAAGGCTTCTCCCTCTTTGGGAATTCTTCAGAAGGATCTAAAGAAAGGGGTGGTGGAGAAGACTTCTAAAGTGGGGAGAAAGAAGGATTTAGAGAAATTAAAGTTAATGGGGGAGTCTCTGGTAGAGGCTGGGTTTGTAAAGACCCTAGATTCACATTTCTCTAACCCTCCAAAATGATTGTCCTCTCCTGGAATGTAAGGGGCCTGAACAGTGGCCCTCAAAATTTTTTTGTTCATGATTTGTTGCATTCTCACTCCTAATGTCCTTTTTCTTCAGGAAACTAAGTTAGCGGTTGAAAGTATGATGGGTGTGATGCCTAAGTTGTGGTTGCAGAGAAATTGTCAGTGTATTGGGGCTCATGGTAATGCAAGTGGGGTGGCTTGCCTGTGGAATCTGTTGAAGATCCATCCTCTTTGGTGGATGTCCTAAAAGTCCTCCATCTCGGTGGTTGTTACAAGTCTGGAGTTGGGGGAAACTATTCTTCTCTCAAACATCTACGCACCCACTGATTTTCCTAGTTAGAAGTTATTGTGGTCTCATATTAGTTATGTTCGGAACGTAGCTCCTTTGTTCCCTTGGATTGTGGCAGGGGATTTCAATGCTATTACTGATATTAATGAAAATATGGGCTGTGTTGCAAGATTGGAACCCTCAGCTTTCCTTTTTTGTGATAACATCTTTGCTTTGAACCTGGTTGACATTAAACCCTGAAATGGGAAGTTTACTTGGAACAATAGGAGATTGGGGGAGAGTTTTATTGCTGAGAGGCTTGATCATTTTTTGGCATCTTGTTTTTGGGTTGGCAGAGGGTTATATTCTAGCTCAAAGATTTTGTACTAGAGGGGCTCAGATCACTGGCCTATCAAGTTTTCTGCCTCTTCTTCTCGGGTGACTCGGTCCCCTTCTTTTAAGTTCTAGCTTATGTGGTTAAGAGATCCTTCTTTTTAGGTGCTTATGGTTGATTGGTGGAGAAGGGGAAGACCTTCTTTTGGCACTACCATGTGCTCCTTTTCTAAGCAGCTGCAATTTTTGAAATACCAACTTAAAAGGTGGAATAGGCAGTATTTTGGCAACATTTTTCATGCTAAGGTTGATGCTCAAGTGATCTTAAATATCATCACTCGAGAAATAAGGGAGTGTGGTGTTTCCGAGGATTTAATTAGGGAGGAAGCCTAGGCCTGTAGAGCTTTGGAGGAGTGTGAGCTGTGCGAGGAAATTTTTTGGAAGCAAAAGGCTAGGGTTGAGTGGTTACATGAGGGTGACAAAAACGCTTCCTTTTTCTTCAACTTGGTTAAGGCTAGGAGACATGGTAACTTTATGCCTGTTCTGGTAAATGATAGGGGTGAGCATCTATCTTCCCTACAGGATATTTCAAGAGAAGCTTCAGAGTTCTATGCTTCTCTATTCCGTGAGGATTCTCAGGATGTTACGAAGGAAGAAAACCAAGTGCTGGCTTGTATTCCCTCTATGGTCACTAGAGAGATGAATGAGCATATCTTGCGAGATATCTCACTGGAGGAATTAGAGGGTATTGTTTTTCAGATGAAGAAAGGAAAAGCCCCTGGTCCTGATGGGTTTCTTGTTGAATTTTATCAAGAATTTTGGGACATTACTAAGTTGGACTTGTTGGAGGTGGTGCGGGAGTCTCAGAAAAACAAGTAGATGCTTTGGGATTTAAAATCTACCTTCCTGGCCCTCATTCCTAAATGTGAGGGGGAAGATCATTTGAGTCAATTTCATCCTATTTCCCTTTGTAATGTTGTGTATAAAATTATTTCCAAGCCAATAGTTGAAAGGCTGAAGCGGTGGCTCAGTGGGCTCATCTCTGAGGAACAAAGTGGTTTTCTGGAGGACCGCCAAATTTTGGATGGGGTGGTCATTGCTATATAAACCATTCACTCGATGGATTCATCAAAAGAAAAGGCTATATTCATCAAGCTTGACATGGTGAAGGCTTATGATAGAGTGAGGTGGTCCTTTTTGTGGAAAATTATTTTTGCTTTGGGATTTGCAGAGGAATGGATCCAGTGGGTGATGAGTTGTGTTATGACCACTTCATTCTATTACTTATTTATATTGCTGGCGAAAGGTTTGGGTAGACTTGTGAAATGTTATGTGGAGCGGGGTTTGTTTCAGGGTTGGAATTGGGGAAATGACTCGCCTCCTCAGTCTCACCTGAAATTTGTGGATGATATGTCTCTGATGGGTTTGGCTAGGATCAAGGAAGCTTCAAATCTATGCAAGGCCTTGGATATCTATCTTGTTGCTACTGGTCAGAGTATTAATGAAGACAAATCCTCCATTTTCTTCTTTAATACTCCGCGACCTATTCAACAAAGGATTTCTCGTGTCTTGAGGTTCCAGATTGGTTCTCTCCTACTAACCTATCTGGGTATTCCTATTTTTGTCGGCAGACTCCCTTGTGATTCTTGGAAAAATATCTTGGACAATTTTCGTGGGAAGGTTAGTCATTGGAATCATCGATGGTTGTTTTTTTTTGGGCGGGCTCTGTTGCTTAAGTCTGTGGTGCAAGATCTTCCTATTTATAGGTGCATGTTATAGGTTTCTCCTATTGGGTTTGTGAAGGATATGGACTCTATGGCTAGACAATTCTTATGGGCAGGTAGCTTGTCCTCATCTAAATGGAGCCTGACTAAGTGGGATGTTGTTTGTAGCCCAAGGCAGGTGGGGGGTCTTGGTTTGCGGAAGGCAGCTTGGTCCAGATTGGCATTGGCTGCAAAGCTTTATTGGAGGTGGTGTGTGGAACAAGACAATAGCTAGAATAGGATCTTAACCCACAAGTATCTTCTAGTAATTTGCAAGGAGGAGCTTCCCATATTTCCTCTAGATGGGAAAGTCTCAATGATTTGGGGAACGCTTAAGAAAGGTGCCGCGCTAATCAAGGAGGACCTATTTTGGATTTGTAATAGGGGGGCTGAGGCTATGTTTTTCTCTAATTCTTGGGATGGTCACACACATATTCTTCGTCAATACCCTAATTTGGTGACTCTATCTCAATGATTTTTGGAGGTCGGCTGGTCTAGAGAGTGATTTTAAGAATTTTGATCCTACTGGATAGGTGGTGGTTAGGTGGAAGGACCCTAGTGATTGGCCTGTCCTCGGGATGGAGGAGGATAGTATTGTGCTTCAAAAGATCTTGGCTAGCAGACATTGTAATTCCCTAAGGGATAAGGATATTCTAGCTTGGAGCTCGAACCCTAAGGGTGTTTTTACTGTGGCTAGTGGTTATTAGGCGTTGTTGTCTAGTAAGTATGGGGGGATGGAGGTCCTTTGGTGGAAAAATGCGTGGAATAAGTTCTCATCTAGTAAGTACGGGGGGATGGAGGTCCCTTGGTGGAAAAATGTGTGGAATAAGTTCTCATGGCCCAAGTGTAATTGTTTTGTTTGGACTCTTTCTTAGAATAGATGTTTGACTTGGGAGAATCTATGTAAGCGAGGATTCTAGGGCTTCTCTATGTGTATGTTGTGTGGGTGTTGTGAGGAGGATTCTCCCCATTTATTTTTTCGGTGTTCTTATTCTATGCGGATTTGGCACTGGTGGTGGGGTGTTTGGAAACAACCTTTTGTTCATGCATCTTCTCTTGAGGAGTTTTGGAGTAATCTCCGTAGGTTCCCCTCCCAAGCCTCTTTTCTCCAAATTTTGTGGAGCATTGGTCCTACTTTCATCCTTTGGAAAATTAGGTTGGAAAGGAATTGTAGGATTTTTTGTGGTGAAAGGATGTTGCCTCAATAGGTTTGGCATAGAATTATTGGTATGATCCAGGAGTCTGTGGAAGCTAAATGTGAAGTGGCTCTTCCGTTGGAAAGAAGTGATGATGAGATTGCATTTAGATTGGGGGTGCAGGGGTTGAATCCTATCTCTTCCTGTGTTAGAAGAGGTAGGAGAGCGAAGAAGAAGGTTCAAAGGGTTGGAAGATGGATGCCTCCTCCAACGAAATTTTCAAAAATTAATACTGATGGTTCCTCTAGAGGCAACCCTGGGCTTGCTGGTTTTGGGGGAATTGGTAGAGACTGGTCGGGTTCGGTCATTTTTCTTTTCTCCATCCATAAGGGGTGGAATTCTAACAACCTCATGGAAGGGCTGGCAATTATTTGGGCTATTGAGTGTACTTGTACCATGGGATGGCGTAAGGTTTTCTGTGAATTGGATTCCCAAATTATTGTTAATTTGTTGCTTGAGAAAAGGGTGGTTGGTTTTGATTGGCAGATTGCGATGGTGGTTAGATAGATTTTGTAGATGTTCTCTGCTTTGGAAGTGGCATCTTTTGTCCACATTCTATGGGAGTGGAATAGGGTGGCTGATTGTTTGGCCAAGTGGGCATCTGAACATGAGGAGGATTGGAGGATTTAGGAGTGGAGACAATTATCTCCTCAGTATGTTCTTGAACTAGAGAGGGTCATTATCGATGATATGAAAGGATAAGTCATTGATGGTTGGTTGGGTAGTGGTTGTGTTCATGCTTGAGGTTCTGGATTTTCTCTTGTGGGAGCTCACGAGCTTCCCCTTTCTTTTGTACTGTTAATCTTTTGATTTCAATAAATTTTTTACCCCTTTTTATTAAAAAAAACCAAACCTAAACAACAATTAATCAATTCAGAAAACACAATTAAATCTAAAACCAAAACAACCTTACCATCCAATTTTGAAGTAATTTTCCTTGTTTTATATGTTGGATTGTTTTAACACAAGATCCTCCATGATAGTTGCAAAAGATAGATGTAGGATGATGACCTAGATGCTATGATAAATTCTCAAGATAAATGCTCAAGAAGCAAAAGAGTATCACTTCGCTATAAAAATTCTAGGTAATAATTATGAGGGATGAAGGGTTATTTTGTAGATTTTCAAAAATTGAATGAATGACCTAGATTAAGAGGTGTTGATTTGAGATCAAAGGATGAGAATTAATGAGAGGAATAGATTGCCTAATTAACTGATTGCAATTGGTTGTAGGATTCTAGTTAACTGATTATTGGAGTGTTAAGAGAAGTGATTGATCAAAAGAGTGGTCAAGCAATATTAGTTGATTGAATGCGAATTTCAGTTAAGATTTGAGTGAATAATGCATGAAATAAATAAATAATTAATTATTGGATGAACACACACAATAAGATTTGAGATAGAAGATGAGTTTGCTTTTTGCATGATAAGATAATTAATTGATTGAGAAACATGCAAAGATAAGATTGAATTAATAAATAAAAGTTTATTTACTAATAGATATGTTTTAGATAAGTTAAGTCAAGATATTTTGAAGGAAATTAGGATAATTAAGTAATTAAATAATTAAAGATAATATATTATTAGAAGCCTGGGGTTTGGTATTTAATTAAATAATTAATTGATAACTATTTAGTTAAAATAGAAGAAAAGTTGGTTTTTTGCATGATAAAATAATTAATTATTAGTCCATGTGCAAATGAGGAAAAATAAAATAAAATAATGAATTTTATTTATTTAGAAGATGATCAAAGTTAGCTAAATTGAAAAAATAAAATAATCACTTAATTTAGAGATGTGTGCATGACTAATTAAATAATTAAAGATAATTATTTAATTATAGAAGAAAAAGTTAATGAATAATTAAATAATTAGAATATAATTATTTAATTATAGAAGAAGAGTGAATAAAATGACAAATAATTAAATAAATAATAATAATTTATTTAATTAAAGTAGTGACATAATTATGTGGAAGATAACTAGACTAGTGTGAATTAACTAGTTGCATGAGAAGTGAAGTGAAAAAAAGTGGTAGAAGATAAATTTAGATTTGCATGAGAGGATAATAATTAATTATTTAAATCAATTATTTGAGGAATGTGCAAGTGGAAATTAGATAAATAAATAAAATATATTATTTATTCACAATGAATGGATAATGTTGAGAGAAGAGAGATAATTAAATAATTAAAGTAATTACTTAATTTAGGAAGAGTGGGTGAATGTTAATTAAATATATAATTAAATAAATAAGATTTATTTATTTAATGAAAAGAATAAAGAATTAAAGATATAGTTAAATAAATGATTTATTTATTTAATCAAGAAGATTAATTGAAATGAATGAATTAAATAAATATGAGTTATTTATTTAATCGAGAAGAATAAAGAATTAAAGATATAATTAAATAAATAAGATTTGTTTATTTAATCAAGAAGATGAATGAATTAAAATATAATTAAATAAATAGAATTTATTTATTTAATAAAAAAGAATAAAGAATTAAAGATATAATTTTTTTGCTATGCAAGAATTAAAGATATATATATATATATATATTATATTACAAGAGGTAAGTTTGTTATCACCCGCACCAAGTGAGACCACAAAAGAGGGAAAGATATATATATATTTGATACGTAAGAGGTAAGTTTGTTATGACTTGAGAAGTTAGCCTAGCCCGACCACAAAAGAGGGATCTCATCACATGGATTGCAAATTATAGCTATGTCATGGTCCAATTGCCATAAAAATCATTGCCTACTTGTTTTTTATGCCACTCTCAGAAACCATGTCTATCGTATAATGAAATCTAAAAAAATCATATTGGAAAATCTAAGGAATTAGACATATGCATTACACAAACCAAGAGCACCAACTAGGTTTTTAAACCAGATCTTGGTGAACAACCTAAGAATTATTAGCACCAATATCAACTCTTGATTTGGCGAGGGGCAAATTTTTCTTGATTTCCATCAATTTGAGGAGAACATTTTTTTTTTTTTTGTGCTACAAAACCCCCATCGCCCCCTAGGATCACTTGTTTCTCAAAACCCGTTTTGGAGTGAGGTTGATTTTGTATTCTTTTACAGACCTTTGAGCCTTTTGAGGTTGAATTTGTGTGAAAAATAATATAATTTTAATGAAGTATAAGCTAGTTTTGGGTGTCCATGAAGGTTGTTAGAGTGTGTGTGGTCCTATTGTGTTTACATTCCTTCCTATTACCTAATGGATCCTCCCAATTTCCAATTAATAGTTAAGTAAAGTAGGGTTACATATATGTTAAATGAAGGACAAATAGTCATTCCAAATAGTTAGAGGAAATTATAAATCATGTGTCTATATGAAGAGTGCCAAACTACATATGAAATAAGAGGGAAAAGTGCAAGATCCCTACAGTTTCACGTTTTTGTGAAATTAAATTTATCTATTCTCAATTTGAACAATTACAATTTCATTAGCTAGTGGCTTATTTTTCAAGAAGTTTGATTTACTTTTAGCATTTTCTTCAATCTTTCAGCCATAATGGAGTATAAGCTAGTTTTGGGTGTCCATAAAGGTTGCTAGAGTGTGTGTGGTCCTATTGGGTTGTCATTCCTTCCTATTACCTAATGGATCCTCTCAATTTCCAATTATTAGTTAAGTAAAATAGGGTTACAAATATGTTAAATGAAGTACAAATAGTCACTCAAAATAGTTAGAAGAAATTATAAATCATGTCTATATGAAGAGTGCCAAACTATATGTGTAATAAGAGGGAAAAGTGCAAAATCCCTACATTTTCATGTTTTTGTAAAATTAAATTTATTTGTTTTCAATTTGAACAATTACAATTTCATTAGCTAGTGGCCTATTTTTCAAGAAGTTTGATTTATTTTCAGTATTTTCTTCAAGCTTTCAGCCATTAAAATTATAAATTCTTTTTTTTTTAACATCATTCATCCAATCCCTCTTACTCCCTAATTCAAGTGTATTAACCATATAGAAACTCAATCTTGTTTTAAGGCTTGTGATTCATATATACAATATATACCATCTCTCCAAAATCTATGCTCCCAAATTAATATTGAATAAGCTTCATCTAATATTTTTGAAAAAAAGATATGTCATACTATTTATCCAATATATACATCAAATTATAATGATCAACTTAATTTATATAACCTTAACGCAATTATTTAATAATTCATAATTTTAATAATGCTAATGAAAGTTAACCTAATTAACATTATAAGATCACCATACTTCTATTCGTAAGATATATAGAAGATAGTACATATATGCTGAAGTTCATATTGCATCTTTTCTTCTTGCTATAAGGTTTCTAAAAGTTTCCTTTAAAGTGGATCATTCTAAGAGTCATGTTTTATTTTCATTTTTTCTATGCTGCTCATGTATAAAATAATTTCATTCAGATTGTTGAGAAGTGACAACAAATTGTACATTTTTAGTGTTACTAAATGAGAGAGAGAGGGGCATATCACATGGTCCCATTGTTTGCAGTGCTATAATCAATCCAATAAACTAACCCCAAATTGGGTTCTCTATAAAATCCTTGCAGGTCATGAACATGTTAACTGCAAGATGAAGTCGTTATATACAACCAGAAAACTAGGATGAAAAAGATTAATATCAATCATGTTTCTTTTTTCTTTATCCTGATTGGAGGCATTCATCAAGCTTTGGGCCAAAGAGAGCTCCAGAGCAATGCTGAACAAGATTTGCAAGGCTTGTTGTGGGATGGGTAGGAGGGTAGTCCCTGTGATGGCTGTAAGTGGGAGGTAGAAGACTGCCAAAGCCAAAGAATTGGTGGAATGTTGCACCATTGAGAAATAGGTCGTCTGTAGACTGAATGGTGGCAGTTGTGTCAAAGCTAGAGCCATGTCCTTTGAACCATGGTGTGACCTCCTGATGATGGCCTGCATAGAACACATTCTTTTCTGAATATACCTTGGCATGGGCTCTTGCTCCAATTGCATAGTACCCCCAGTTATTGTATAGATTGTTAACAACATGGCAGTATCCCCATCTGCAGGAGGGAAATAGAACAGAACATAAGCAAACCTTGAGATTATCTTGAAAATTTTGGAAGATTACAACAGATTTCAGAAAACAAGTGCACTTAAAAGTGAGATTATGTGAGATGGACCTTTGAAGCAATGGAAGATGAAAGCAAAATCATTTTTTCCACCAAGGATGATGAGAAACATGCATGCAAGATCTAATAGAAACTTCAAAGCAGACCATCAAACCAGGCAGTCTTTTATGAATTTATTTCCATGAAGAGGCACATTTGTAGAGGACAAAGATATCAAAGGTTCTTATCTCTAAACAGTAAACACTAACCAAAAAAAGTAAACTAAAAGAGACTCCCTTGTGGGCATACAAAAGGAGGATCTGAATTGGCCTCTGGCTTAGGCCCTGAAGTGGTGGTGCTTACCTGCAATGAGGCATGCGCTGCCTGGTATCCCTGAACCAATTTCTGAAGACCGTAACTCTAAGCTTCTGGTCAATTGTGTCCGAATCCGAGGCCCCCAACAACATATTGAAATTCTTATTAGAAAGATCACAGTTGGAGATGGTTATATCTGTGGAGCCTTCAACCACTGAGACCAATCCTAATTTAGCATCAAAGGAGGTCAAGTGATCGACCCACACCATGGTGGTTCCATAGTATATATGAACTGTATCACTCTTTTTAATGCCACTGATCTGAAAGTTGTGGAGAATGACGTTACTAATGCCAGCCAAGACCATGTTCTTGCAAGTGATGGTAACATTGACCCCCCGGCCATCAATTGTGGTGTGGCTCTTGATCCAAAGCATTTCTTTGAGGCAGATGACCAGGTCCTGGGAGAAAGTGATCCATACACCTTTTGTATTTGAAGCTGCTAAA
Organism: Sequoiadendron giganteum; assembly: GCA_007115665.2. Lineage (NCBI taxonomy): Eukaryota > Viridiplantae > Streptophyta > Pinopsida > Cupressales > Cupressaceae > Sequoiadendron > Sequoiadendron giganteum. Next base: position 544,671,944 of record CM021101.1, read on the forward strand.
TTCACAGCGTAGCGCAATGTGCCTGGAAACAGGGGTAATTTTAGTGGCTAATATTCTAAAATTGTCTACCTTCTTCAAATGTAGCCTTTTTAAAATTACCCCTACCTGGGATGGGGTTTTCTGGGTTGTCTTGGGGATTATCGACTGTGTAGAATGTTCCTTGTGCACCGCCCGTCACACCTGCTGCAAATCCAGTGGCGCAGTTGGGTAGCAATTTTCCCTTTCCACAGCTGGAGTATTGGCACTTGGTGCCGTCCACTACACATCTTTGGCTCTTGTCTGTTTGGAACATGAATAGCAAAAATAAAAAGACGTTAAAAACCTGCTATTCTATTCTATAAATGATTTCATTTCATAAAATCTATTAAGTTATTATATATGATTTGGGAGGAATTTTTCATGACAGTCAATTACTGATAGGTAAATTTGTCATGGCGGTGAATTTTCCATTGGTAAATTGTTGGTGGTGAATTTTCCTAGAACCATATGATTTACCATTTCAACACAAAAAATCATTGGAATTGTGTTGGTGAATTTTCCTAAAACCATATGATTTACCATTTCAACACAAAAAATCATTGGAATTGTGTTTCTGATTTTTTTCAGAGATTATACAGAAGTTTTTACGTTGAAGTGCGAGGAATGTTTTTTCATTATAAATTTCCTACTAGACCATGAAAGATAATCTCCAGAGGTAAAAATATTCAATCACAAACAAGATTTGCATTCTTTGGGAACCAAATTTTTTTTAGAAAAAACTGCTTTCCAGTATAGAAGGTAACAAGCAGAAGATTTAGGGAACTTTAGTTTCTTGATTTATGAAATTTGCTTGAGCACAGTAAAGTCTTGAAGAAATAAAGAAATACAAGAAAAATACAGTCAGAAATTCATGTTCTTGAGGTCCTTTATTATCTATGGCAATCGTATTCCAACACAGCATTCATATAAGTGCTAGCAGGATACACAAACTGCCTTCTTTCAAGAGTTCTCTTCTCCATACTGAAAACTGGACATGGGCAAGATTTTGATCAAGGCAAGATCGAAAACATACCTTCTCTATGGTAAATCTGCGGGCTCCTATTTAACTGAGCAGTACTGTTTATAAGTTCTTGTAGATTCCCTAGTAACACAGAGGCCTTCACAACATGTTTATGGGCTCGCTGGGCAAAGTCAAGCACAGCATCGGAAATTTCAACCTGCCATGAACACCACATATATCAGTTGAAGAATTTGTTTGCCAAAATACTGCTTAATAGATCCCAAACTTGGCAACCTCAGATTTTTCTTAATTCCAAGCAGAAAGTCACAATAATTATATTGTTCAAAAATACCAAGATTGATCATGTCATAAAGAATTAAACAATGTTTTGTATTTACTTCTGAACAGGTGGAAAGAATGGTGGTGATCTGATCAAGCTGCTTGATGGCATCCCCAAAACTACCGTTAAGCACGAGAGCCTGTACCCATGGTGTAGAACTCAAGACACCATTGATGGACTTCTTGCATGGGCTACCATCATAATTCACCTGTGAAGCAGCTTTTTCCAAGAAACCCATCATACTTACCAAGTCCCGAGCAATATAAATCTTGTAATCATCCACTTTTATTGTCTCATTATATTCAAAATTTAACCAGCTTAATACATCTACAGAATCATGGCGTCCTGATACACTGACAATTCCATGGAGGAGGCAGATGCCCATCAATAATTGCACAAAAAAAACAGATTTAAGACTCTGATTTAAGATACCCATCTTTATCAGTGAATCAAAGAATGTTGTGCTGTACATCTATATGGATATGTTCATGGCGGATTTGTGAGGAGGAGGGTGTCATCCATGCACAAGGATTTCCCACGAGAGTTAGGTGATTCAACTTTATAGAAGGTGCACAAACATATGCTCTCTTTCTTTCCTCATCTTTGTAGAAACAGGGTCATGGTGCTCGTGGGTATTGCTGCTGCTTCATTTTTTTCATGGTTTCAGGAGAACATTGGAATAAGAAAATCCACCATGAAACCTGCACAACTCTGGCATGGATAATATTTCCAGCTCTTGGATTTTGGCCTTTCTCAAATTTTCCTTGGTAAAGGTAGTTGCTTGTGAGGGATTTTTGCGCTCTTTAGGCTAAAGTCACTTTCAGTTTCACTGATTATTGACTTAAGTCTTAAAATTGTAGTTTGCATGACAATTCATTTTTGATAGCTTCAAATATTTTGGGCGACGTTATAAAGATTTTTAATTTTGATTTATTAATGTTTATATCTATATATAATGTTATTATAATTTTAATTAATCAAAATTAAAAATAAAACTTTAAATCAATATTATTATATATTGATAAATTAAAAGTAAGAGTCAATTTTAAGTCAATTTTAAATCAATATTATTTTAATAAAAATAAAAAATAAAAAATGAAAATTAAGGTTTAAACCAACATTAAAATATCATAGAGAAGAAATATATTTAATTATAAATTTGATAAATTTTAAAAAAATTAAAGTTAAAAAATATTTATTAAAGAAAAGTAAATTGTATTATAGTTAATTAAAACGGTTAACTTTCATATCGATGATTCAAAATGTGTTAGAATGATGCAAGACCATTCAAAAATATATGATCATTCAACAATTTTAACAATGTAGAAAAATATAAACATATAACTTATTGTACAAATCATAGCTTACTTTCATTACAAATCATTAGTATTTTTTTAATTGTTCAATTTAAAAAAATATATATTTCTAAAATTAATGTAATTATATATTTTACATTAAATTATTAGTAAATATATTATATATCTACTTTCTATTTAGATTGATTACAAATTGTTTAACTTAGATAGTATTGTTAATTTTTTTTATTTCTATTGTTTAAATCATTAGAAATATTTATATTGTTCAATTTTAAAGAATTTTCTCTATAAAATTAATGTAATATTATATATTTTAAATTATTAATAAATATTTTATAATTATTATATATACTTTCTATTTAGATTGATTACAAATTTTTTAACTTGATAATATTTCTATTTTTTAATTTTTATTGCTAATATATAATTTGACAAAAAAAAAACATGGAATCTCATGGAATAACATGCATAGTATCAAGAAATAAAATCTCTACTTTAAAAAGCTAAAAAAATTGGAGATAAAATCTCCACATGTCTTACAATCCTTTTTAAATTTGACAAAAAATATATGGAATCTCATGCAAGAACATGCATAATATCAAGAAACAAAATCTCTACCTTAAAAAGCTTAAAAAATGGAGATAAAATCTCCACTTCTAATAGTCCTTTTTAAATTTGGCAAAAAAAAACCATGGAATCTCATGCAAGAACATGCATGGTATTAAGAAATGAAATCTCTACTTTAAAAAGCTCAAAAAAACAAAACAAAAAAATCTAAACCATAGTTTTACTTTCATTGCAAAGCATTTTAATTCTTTGAATTGTAGAATTGTTTCAATTGTTTAATTTTTAAGAGTTTTTAAAAAATAATGTAATTGTATATTTTACTTTCTACTTATATTAATTGCTAGAATTGTGAAAGCTCAAGAGTTCAAGAGAGATAATACAATGAGGGTTGAGTGCTATATAGGAGCAACCCTAAATGATAAAGGGATTAGATCATGGCAAGTGTCAACATCTCATGCACTGAGATGCAATGATCTCACAATAGCTCTTTATTAACATAGAAAATCACTCCTAAGTTTAAATTAAGTGTATAAGAATAAATTAGACTAATAATTAATTAAAGATTAATTAATTATTAGCTAACATTAATTATAAATGGTTCAACTTGATAATATTGTTAAAATTTATTTATTTTATTGCTAATACATAAATCTTAATATAGAGAAAAAATTCATGGAATCTCATGCAAGAACATATAGAGGATCAAGATATAAATGATGATTTCACTAGGATGATGAAAGATAAAATCGGTACTTAAAAAACTAACATTTTTGAGATCAAATATCTATATGCACTTACATTCCTTTTTAAATTATAATTATTTTTAAAGAAACAAAAGATGCACATCTAACTTATAATATAAATCATATATTTTTTTCATTAATTTCTTTTTGAAACTCTCTTCTTTGTAGTTTGGTTTTAATTATTTAATTTTTAAGTTTTTTATTTTCTAAAACTAATATTTTAAGTAAATTATTTAAAATAATTTATATACTTAATCAAGGGAAAAATATTGTATATATATAAATATAATATATCCTATATATGCTTTAAATTTTATTTTTATATGTTAAATTATAATAGTACGAGAGAATATATCTAAAATAGAAGTTATCATTTGGTTAAACTAACACAAGTAAACTATCACACCCATCAAAATTATTTAGGGGTCAAAATAAAGATCAATCATACCAAAAAATTATACCTTGATAAATGATATAACACACAACAAATAATCATTCTTACTATTTAAATACAACTAATTTTCTAAAAGATAGACATAAACTATTTAGGGGTCTAAAAGATAGACTGCGCCCACTTGAAAAGATAACTCCAACTCCCTACCATATAAAAGTAGAGTCGAGATACTTTTTCGAAGGGTTTCTTTATGAAAAAAGATAGAAAAAAGTGATTACATATAAATGAGATTTATTGGCCTTTCAAAGGTCATTGAGTGCCAATTCATCGTGCAATAAATCCCTATGCTCATCAATCTATTTCTATTACTTAATGCATGATGGACCTTGAGGATAATTTTTATTTTAGCAAATAAATGTTCCTCTCAATATCCATCTCCATTTTTACCTCTATCTCCTTACCCCTCCCCCTCTCCTCCCCATCTATCTCCCCCCCTTTCTATCCCTCTCTCTCCCTCTCTACATATTGCAAACATAATATGATCCTATTTATAATCGATCCTAATTATCTTCTTCATTCATTTTTTTGTTAGTCATGTTTGGATCCTTTTAAGTGGATGCATAGATTTTTTGAAGCCATAACTTCTCCATTTGTAGCTTTGTTGGAACATATTATAGTTCCCCTTGGAAGCCACATTTACTAGGCAATGTGTATACTAAAGATGTGGAAGATCTGCTCCATCTTCATCTTCATCTCCATCTCCATATCTGTCTTCCTTTCTATGTCTCTCCCCTATCTCTATCTCCTTACCTCTCCCTACATCTCTCTATCTTCCCTCTCTATCTTTCCCACTATATCTATCTCTCTATCTCTCCCTCTTACTATCCTATCTCTCCAGTCCTCTCTCTCCACCTCTCTCCTTATCACTCCCTCTTAATATATCTCTCTACAAGTTGCTTCCATCCTCTCTAGTTCTCTCCCTCTCTCTCCTTTCATCTCTATCGATTTATATATCTCTCTCCCTCTCTATCTCTATCTCATTCACACACACACAATCCATGTTTCTCAATCCCTATCTCGATCTCTATATCTTTCTCACTCTCTCTCTCACACAAAGCTTGTTTCTTCCTCTCTATCTCTATCTTTCCTCCCCCCTCTCTCTCTCCCTCTCGCTATTTCTTGTCTCTATCTCTCTATCTCTACCTCTATCCCTTTCTAGTCCCATATATTCCTCTCTCTCTCTCTATTTCCATATATCTATATCTCCCTCTTTCTCTCTCCCTCTCACCATCTCTATTTTCTATATATAATTCTCTCTATTTGTCCATCTCTAGATCTATCTCCCTCTCTCCCTCCCTCTATATCTTCTTATATCTCTATCTCTTTTTCATTATATCTTTGTATGTCTCTATCTCTCTATTACTATATATCTCTATATCTCTCCCTCTCCCTCTTCCTATTTATCTCTATCTCCCTCTCCCAAAATTCCTTTATATATCTCTATCTCTTCCTCTCTATCTCCCTATCTCTCTCTATCTTTATTTGTCCCTCTAGGTCTATCTCTATATTTATATCTATTTTTCTCCATCTTCCTCTCTTGATATATCTTCATCTCTATCTTTATAGATTCTTCCCCCCTCTATCTCTATATATGTATCTCTCTCCATCTCTCTCCCTCACCCTCTTCCTAGACCTCTATATCTATATATATTTTCCTCTATATCTCTATCTCTCCATATTTCTTATTTTATATCTTCTTCTATCTCTATCTTGTTATTTCTCCATCTCTTTCTACCCCTATAACTCTCCCTCTCTCCACCTCTCTTTTTAAATCACTTCGTATCTCTATCTCTATCTTTCTATCTCTCCCTCTTTATATATTTATCTCTTCCATATTTCTCTATCCCTCTTTGGAATCTGTCTATTAATATTTCCCTCACCTCCATATTTTTTGGCTTCTCCTTCTCCTTCTCCTTCTCCTTCTCCATCTCCATCTCCATTTTTATCTCTATCTCCTTACCCCTCTCTCTCACTTTCCCCCCTCTATCTTTCCCTCTTTCTATCCATATCTCTCTCCCGACTCCAAACATAACATGCTCCTATTGGTAATGGAGTTTGATTATCTTCCTTATTCAGAGGTTTTTTTAGTCATGTTTAAATCCCTTTAAGTGGATGCATAGTTGATTTAAAGCTATAAATTCTCCACTAAGACCATTATTGCACAAACAACATAATTTTCTCAATTGCCTACCAATTGACCTCATGTACTACACAAATGTATGTAAAAAATAGACTTAAATTTTCCTTAATTGACCTTCCACACCTCTTCGACATACCCATTACACAAAAATGTGTGATTGCTAGTTTAATTAAATGTTATTAATTTAGTATAAATAAGTTTTAATTAATATTATTTGATAATTTAATGAGTGTCTTTTTCAATTTAAGAAAATGTGAATTTGAAAGTCAGGGTATTTAGTTTTATAGTTAAGAATGAGTGTTAATAGGAAGATTTTAGAATTAGATTTGTGTATGTTAAAAAAAAATACCTCTTTATTAGTGGGGTGTCTTAAAATCTATGTTAGATCTATGTTTTGTTTAGAGATAAGTTCATAGGTATAAGACAAATCCATGGTCACGAGCTAGTTCTTTGCGTTTAGTCTTGTGGGTAAGTGCAAAAATACGGGGGGGCAAAAGGGGTCTAAAGAGGCCACTTTTTTTTCTTCTGAAATCAAGAAATACTGACCTTGGACATGAAATTAAGGATAGTTACACTCAAATTTTTGAGATGCAACAAAAACAAGGATTGTAGTGCTCTGAGTCTACTTTCTAAACTACTATTTTTTTTTAAATGGTAGAGATTAAGAGGTTCAATAGAGGGGGCCACAAAAATTGGTGTTTCTTTGTCAGAAAAACATAACATAACATTTTTTGTGGCTCCCTCAAAAGGTTAATTTTTTTTTTTAATATTTAAAATTGCTTCACTGATAAATTAACTAATAGTATGTAGTTTATTCTCAATTTTTCTGATAATTTTATATTCAATATTTAATTTTTTACTAATTTTCAAAGTGGACACTTCCTAAAAAATAGAATTTTGGTTGTGCTACCCCTATAAATTTTGAAAACTAATTGAAAATAATATTTTTTAATGTGTAGAATGGAGTGTAGTTTTTAAAAATGTAACTTATTTGAAATTTTGATGAATAGTTAATTTATAACGAAAAAACACCAAACACTAGTTTTTGCCAAAAAATAGACACATAAATAAAATAAATTATAGATCAAAGGCTTAACATTGTCAAAATGCAAAAAAAAAAAAATCATTAGATATATAAGAGAGAGCCTAACATTACCCAAGTGTTCGATTTGTTTGACCTTGAAACACGTGCAAACCTGATGGTTAGCACAAACAAGATTATGTGAATTTTTGTAGAATATGAATAAATACGTCTTTGGACATTCAGAAGGCTCTCCAAGCCTTTGGGTTGGAAATCAAAAGAAAATCCAACACAAAGGCTTAGGGATTCCCAAAGCAAGATAAAATGTGAGCATGTTTTAATGTGCTTGTGTTATTTGAATGCATTCACAAAATGTGAGCTCGTTATAATGTGATTGCGTTTTGTGAATGCATTGACAAAACACACGCACGTTATAATGCACTCATGTTTTGGTCTACATTGAATTTGTTTTGCTTCTCTTTTTTTATTTTTGTTTGTTATAAGTTGACATTTACATATGGACGTTTACTTTCTTATACTTTAAGTTATATTTCATGTATATAGTTTTAGGATGTTTGAGAGTGGTTTCGAATCTCTAGGAGTTATAATGCAAATTCTAGTTTTTGGAAGATCTCACAAATTTTAGACAATCAAATTTTAGTAATTAGCATTCAAATTTCAGTAATTAGGAGGTCAAATTTTAGTAATCAATAAGTTGTATTATTTCTCTCTCTATCTCCCTCATTTTATCCCTTACACTCTAGACATCTCTCTCACTATCTCCATCCCTTTATCTGACTCTCTCTCCCTTGATCTCAAGACCTGCCTCTCTCTCTCTCTCTCTCTCTCTCTCTCTCTCCTTTTCTCTCTAATTCTCTCTATCTCACTTCCCTCTCACTCCCTCCCTCCTTCCCTCTCTACTTATCTCTATCTCCCTCCCTTCCTCCTTCCCTCTCTCTCTCTCTACTTCTCTCTATCTCCCCTCTCTCTCTACCTACCTCTCCCTCCAACACTCCCTACCACTCTCTATTTATCTCTATCTCACCTCCCTCTCTCTCCCTCTCTTCTTCCCTATCTACTCTCTATCTCCCAATCCATCTCTCTACCTACCTTTGCATCCATCACACCCTATCACTCTCTCTCTACACCTGTTTATCTCACCTTTCTCTCCCTCCCTCCCTACCTCTCCCTCCCTCCCTCATTCCCTCTCTACTTCTCTCTCTATCTCTCCTCTCTCTACCTCTCCTTCCCTCTCTATGTATCTTTATCTCCTCTCTCCCTCTCTCTACCTACCTCTTCTTCCATCACCCTCTATTTCTCTCTATCTCACCTCTCTCTCCCTCACTACATATCCCTCCCTCTCTCCCTCTCTCCCTCCTCTCTACTTATATATATCTCCCATCTCCCTCTCTACCTACCTCTCCATCCATCATAGCCTACCACTCCCTCTCTCTATTACTCTCTATCTCACATCCCACTCTCTCCATCCATACCTCTCCCTCTCCTTCCCTCTCTACTCTCTATCTCCCTAATCCCTCTCTACCTACCTCTCCATCCATCAATTCCTACCACTCTCTACACCTCTCTATCTTAATTCTCTCCCTCCCTCCCTCATTCCATCTCTACCTCTCCTTCCCTATCTACTTATCTTTATCTCCCATCACCCTCTCTCTATCTACCTCTCCCTCCATAACTCTCTCTCCTCTCTCTCTCTCTTGTTGGGAAATTTTGTCATCTCAAAAAGAAACATCCAAGATCAATAGTTCCTTTGGTAGTTTTTATTTTCTTAGATCACCTCAAAGACACATACTACTATGCCACAAAGTAGAATCAGACATAGTTCATTTCCCACATTGAACCTTAGAGAAAGGTTAATGCTAATTAAACCAGTTCCAACAACACCATTAACAAATTCAACAAACAGAACTGAATACCATGAAAGATGAAACAAAAAACATGAACACATAATATTTACGTGGGGAAAACCCTTTTGGGTAAAAAACCCCACACTCAAAAAGCCCAGATCGCCATTGTATTATTCAACAACAAAAACATGTTACAATACAATTCAGGCTCTAAACCTTCATAGGATATTTACATCTTGTTCCATCTAGAGAGAATCCGACAACATAACCTTGTTCTATTTCCCTCTCTCACCTCATTGCAGAATGTTTAACATTTTATCATTCATTCTCAGCCAACAGGAAATGGTTCGGTTCAACTTACAACCAATAATTACAGTAAACGGTATAAATTTCTGCTATAATGCACCACCGAAGAGACTTCATTCATAGTCCCTTCAAGATAACCAAGTCACTTTGATGTCCGCAACACTTTCCAAGTCAACCGACCAACTAATTATTGCTTTCTAGAGCTCGATACCGATCGAGTCCTACCAAGACACACACGAGCAAGAATCAATACATCGCCTTATCGAGGAGACTATATATCATCTCCCTCTAATATCAGGATGTCCCTTCGATATTCACTTTACCACTCCAAGTGGTCCCCACATCCATCGGCTTTAAAGTCACTATGTCGCTGAAAAATTGAACTTCAGAACCTCTTGTCAGAAGTTACAAAGTTCTCAGAACTCGAAACTCGCTGACAACAAAGAGAACCTCAAAGTCACTAAGTAAGGAGGTTATGAAACTTTAGAACCTCGTGACTTAAGTTAGGAAAAATTGGAACCTCACGACTTAAGTAACAAACTATTTCCTACCAAACTTTAAATGTTAGTCTAATAAAGGGAAAATCACAACTGCTCCAGGAAGTCAATCAAGCCAATCAATTTGAGTCACATTTTTCAACATTTTTTCATGTGACGAAGAACTTATTGGCTCCTTCCAAAGCTATAAGTTATTGTATCAACCATCCATGCAACCAACAAGATCCTCAACCAATGCTTCCATATTCCAACTAAGACACCTGCACCAGCATCTAAGATGTCCACCATCTCAAGCAATAATTCCTACCATCCTCCAAAGGAAAGGAATGCGCCATGGTGAATATGCACCAATCTAAAGAACATAAGCACCAAATCCATTTGATAGCAAATGTTATAACATATTTCCACACTTCACTATGCTCACAAGATATACAAAAGCATCTAAACATCAACTTCAAATCCCTCAACATGAACACAACCGTGAAGTTATTCTCTAGAAAAATAGAATTTTGGTCATCCTCCACAAAGATATACCACTCTTAATAATGTTATTTTACAATCTTGCCACTATTATGCTACATAATGTGTTTGAGCTAAATATAATAAAAATTGGGTGTTAGTGCAAAAATAGAATTACCTCAAACAGTTTTGATACATTTTCACTGCAAGCGTAAACTATCCTTGTGCAAAGTAAACATGTGCTAGATTTACCCACACATCGGGCATCTGAACAAAGATGTTTCCTGCTGCAACTTCTTGTACCTATGTAAAAAATTTCTTTGTAATATCGAATTGACCCCTTTTAGCCAGCACAATGGCTTCCCCATTTGCAACATAAACATTTCTTGCTCTCTGTGCGATCACTTTACAATATAGTTCTCTAGCCTTCTCAAGATTTTGTGCCTCCAACTTTGGATCCCTCCTCTCATTTCAAAAAGCTGCAAAATAATTCCAATTTCCAAGTGAAATGTCAACATAAGAATTCTTTGCATCTAATTCACTTTGTGCAGCTTTAATTGTTTCTTTTTCTTTAAGCCATTCATCTATTTTCAGTTCCATTTTCCAAGCATAGATAAAGCATTTGATGCATTTTTATCCACCTTAAGTGCATCCCCAATCAATTCTAGGCTTAGTTGGATCTCATTCCAAGCATAAGCCATGGCTGCAAGATGTAGATATGCATCCACATAATTAGGAAACTTGAATGATATTATCTTGTATTAAATATTTTATTTTCCAGTATCATGTAGTTGTTCAAAAAACCTAGCAAGATTAAATAGTGTTGTGACTTTATCCCATGGTAACTCAAGTGAAACACCACCTTCTTCTAGTCGATGGAAGAATTCCATATCCTTAAAGAGCATAGGAAAAAATGCAAAATTGGCACTAGGGATTTTATTTATGAATTCAACCCAAATGCAATTTCCTAATGCCTCCATAAAAGTTTGTTGAGCCAACTATGTTTCATCACACTCAAAATGAAGAACCCCAATGTTGTTTAACAATTGAATGGGTAATTCTTCTCTGCTCTTCTTTAGAAGAGACTTTGCTATCTTAAGAGAATCCAAGGCTACACTGGGGTCTAATAATATTAATAACTCACCCATCTTGATAAATGCATGGGCATCACGTGGATCTATGCGACTTGCCTTTCTTAAAATTTCCAAAGCCTTCTCTGCCTACCCTTGTTGAGCATATATATGGCCTACAAATTTTAATCTCTCGTAGTTCTCAGGGTGGACCTCTAGAACCTTTTCAAAATTTGAGAGAGAACTCTTAAGATCTCTTAGCCTCAATTGAACCTATCCACAAAATCCTGTGGCCTTTGGCTTTCCTTGACTGATGCCATGTAGTAGCATCCAGTGGTGTCATAATCACCTTTACTATGATAATATCATGGAAGATTATAATATGAATGAGATTTCATGAGAGGGTGGTCAGTTGAAACAAGAGCTATCTTAGCCAACTATTCCACAAGAAAATGTTTCCCTATGAAGAAAAAATAGTTTACTAAATGATTCAATACCATTGCACAGTACAAGTATAATTCAAAGGCTCTATGCATCTTTTACATTCCTTCGTGAACACTACCTTTTTCACTAACTATGAGAATCCTACAAGTAAAAAGTGCACAAAACTGACCATATATATTTACGCAGAGGCAGGACATCATTTTCTAATGCCTCCATAAAAGTTTGTTGAGCCAAATCTAGTTCATCACGCTCAAAATGAAGAACCCCAATGTTTTTTAACAATTCAATGGGTACTTCTTATCTTCTCTTCTTTAGAAGAGACGTTGGTGTCTGTAGACATCCAAATTTGATCACTTCCATATGATCAAAATCGTCTACTCTATTCATCTATTTCATTAATAATGATTAAATAATTTATTTAATCATTATTTAATTTTCTTCCTAAGGTTCCTAAAGTATGTAATTAAATAAATTAAATACTTTACCTTATCCCTTTTTCTTCTCTAAATTAAATAAATGTGACAAATTATTTAATCTAGTCTTTTAACCCATTTGGATTAAAATCTATTTTTAATTTCCCTTTTTCTCTCTCCTTATCACATCCTCCATAAACCTCTTTTAATCTGTGAACCCCTAAACCTGCAACAACACAAAAACGTCAAACATTGTTAGTGTTAGATCTAAATGCATGCAAACAATGAGGGATTCCCCATGAAATCCACCTATTAAAACTAGAATTAGGAAAATAAAGCACAAAACTCAAATGTAAAAGAAACTAAATCCTATTCTAGCCAATAGTATGATGATCTTATGGGGGAATTGGTGCCAATGATATATTGCAATTGGCCCTTTCCCAATTCCTTTGCAAATGTGAGTGGATTGAATTAATGGTCAAATCTCCAAAGAGATTTGAGCATAATCTTGTTATGAGCTATGAAAATTGATGGATGATTGGAAGCAATGAGCAAAATTAGTTCTCAATTGAAGAGAGTAACTTTGCATGTGAGTTGTGGATGTAGATTGAGGAGAAGAGTCTCCAATTTATAGATTCAAATCTTGGAAGAGATAGTAGAAATAAGCAATGTGGGACAAAAGATAGTCCAATGGCATTGTGCCACTTGTCCAAATGTGCTTGGATGAGGAATGTGTAAGTTTTGGCCAATGTGCCAATAAATGCATTTAGGTGGCATTTCAAATTTGAGAAATGACATGTTGAAGAGGGAAAAGAAATGAAGTTAATGTCACTTGGCTCAAGGCCAAGGACATGTAAGAGGCATTGAATGCCTTGTTTGAAGGACCAAGTCCACTTGGCCTTTTGAATTCAAATAAGGAATATTCCCTTTTGATGCTTTGTGAGGGAAAATAGAGGAATTAATAAATCAAAGTAATTGATTTATTGTGCAATTTGCATTCTCTAGAGAATTTTAGTGAGAAAGATTAACTTAATCAATGTTTTGATTAATTTAATGGAGATTAGGTGATGTGACAATTTAGACTTAGATTTATGAATTGATTTAAGTCGAAAATTGAGAAGAAATGATTTATTAAATAAAGGATTTGATTTATTTAATAAAGAAGGAATGTGTTAGATTAAATCAAATAAGGATTAATTTATTTAATTTAATAAGAGGACTTTAGAGATTTTAATCAAATAAAATGATTTATTTAATTAAATAGCAATGTAAGGTTAATTAAATCAAATCGATTAATTTAATCATAAGAGGTGACAGACTTAATCCAATAAGTATTGAATCAAAGGATAGAAAAGTGATGAAATGCTAAGAATTTGATTTAAGAGGAAATTTTATTAGTAATCGGGATCAGGTGTGCCAAAACGAACTTGTACATTTTCCATGTATACATTTTGCCCCTCTTTGAAGCAATGTACTTGTTGCATTGATTTAAAGAATAAATTGTTGTGATCAAGGTCCCGATTTTCTTTGAAATTTTTTAGATGCCCCACTGCTGCCCCAACAGAAGGATACTGCTGGATATTTCCCCCTCGAGAGATCGGACAAAAATTTTGAATTTTTGGATGATTTCACGAAAAAAGATAGCAAGGTGTCCGACATGCCAGAAATGCCCCAGAATGCCCGAAAAATGCATTAAAATGCCAGAAGGGATGAAGAATGGCCTTCGGTTTGGTGAAAACGAGATCAGGGCGAAAAACCCCCTCCGGAAAGTCAAATTAGGTCAAAAGGAACCCTAATTTTTGAGCTTAAATAGACCCTAAGGGGTCATTTTCAAAACATTTGCACTCCTACCTTTGAAGATTTTGACATTTGAGCTCTGAGTTGTAGACACCATGGCGCAACAAGAGCTTCCCCTGCACGTTTCGGAGCTAGTACGAGTATTTCAGCGACCAGTCACCGCAGGACCCGTGGTATGTACCCCTATCCAACTTTTTATTTTTCCGCTTTTCACACATTTATTAGGGTTTTCGCATGGTCGAGTCGGTGCGGTGCGATATTGCACCGCGAAGGCTCTCCAAACTAGCCCACGTGGTCCTATATAGGGCTGCATGTGCATTGAGCACCGCGTGGGTCAAGAGCTATCTAAGTCCGCCGCATGGTGCACTTTGCAATATTTTTGCTATCTAACTCCGTCGTGCGGTGCAATTTAGAGACTTCCAAACTACCCCGCTTTTGCAAACAGCTACACTTTTGCTGTTTCAAAAGTGAAAGACGACAACGGGCACCAAAATTTTTTTAGGGGAGCTAACGTGGTACTTTCTTTTTGCAGGAGATACCCGAGGTTATTCATTCGAGGGAGCACCGATGGCCGGTACTCGAGCACTTATCCGATATGCACATATTTCTTCAAGAGTAGATGGGGATGCTTGGTTTGTGGTTTGTTGCCTATGTCCCTCCTGTGCGAGCTCATCTGGGTATGATGCATGCTTTGGCCGAGCGATGGCATCCTTTCATCTTCCTACAGGTGAGGTTGCCATCACTCTGGAGGATGTCTGGTGCATCCTTTGGCTACCCATTCATGGAGAGTGCGTTATTTACAATCTAGAGGAGGGGAGGGAGGCCTGCTTCGGTGTCATGGGTGTGAGCGAGCTCATGCTCTATGATGGTTAGATAGACCTGGAGAGATACCAGGGTATAGCCCCTACTTATAGCCTTATTCTAGCCGCCATTATTTTTGGCCTTGTAGCTCTTGATCGACGAGGCCGATACTTCAGTCCAAGTTGGGGACTAGCTTGACAGCAGATGTTCACTCACCAGGTGCGTTATGCCTGGGGACCAGTGCTGTTGGCCTCCTTATACAGAGATTTACATGAGTTTGCTTATCTGGAGGGTCGGACTCTTGGGGTTGGCTTGACTCTTCTTCACGTTTGGGTTTTCGAGCGAATTCCAGTACTTTGCCCATTTGTTACACCAGTTGTTTTAGATATTGATGATCCTTTGGTGTGGCGGTATGGTGAGGCAATGATTCGCTTCACCCACATGGGTATAGACGGCATAGCTCATTGGCACTGGGTTTTGGATGAGATGACAGTATTTATCTAGAGGCCATATATGGGTATGGGCCCATGGATGGACGATGCAGAGCAGCTTTTCTTTGCCTGTCAGGACAGATTTATGGAGGGTCGAGAGCATACACTGATAGAGTGATATCTTCCAGATAGAGTGGTCAGACAGTTCGAGGAGGTGCAGGATATACCCGATGCACAGTATACAACTATCTTTTCCCATACGACAAAGGAGATAGCATGGGGAGAACCCATTTCGGTAGACGAGGCGGTGACCTCCTTTAGGAAGTTAGTGGCTCGGCCCTGGGCATACGATCAGGGGCCAGTAGATGTAGGGGTGACCCCCGCATACAGGGTATGGTTCAGGCCACCTATGAGATTGAAAATTCTAGGGACAGTGCTTCCTCATTGCAGGCCGAGAGGTAGATCAGCAGGCAAGGGTCGGGGAGGTGTACCACCTATGAGGGATCCCGCATAGAATGCAGTAGGGTAGGATGGGCAGCCCCACGTGCCAGCACAGTAGCCGTCGATAGTACAGTCGGTAGGATAGCCAGCCAGATGCCCGTGATATACTGATTTAGTAGCTACCGAGATAGGTGCAGGTTCTGATAGCTAAGCGGGATGAGGCCTGATAGTGGGTTGCCACATTAACAGCAGAGAGAGATCAGGCACGATCCGAGAGGGATCAGGAGGTGGGTCAGCGGCGACAGTTGGAGAGTGTTGCTTCCACATCCTGGGGCCGATCAGTTGATATCCGAGATTACCGGGATGCTATCAGAGGGGCCGAGTACTATCAGCATCATTATCATCAGGTAGTACCATCTGACCGCAGAGTGCAAGACTTTTCATAGCAGACAGGGAGGCGACCAACAGAGGGACACAGTGAGAGGTAGGATGGGGAGGGCAGCAGCGAGCAGGGTCCGCATCCTTTTTGATCACATGACAATTTTGATTCATTTTTGATATATGGGCTGCAGTATTTTGGCCTTATTATACTATGTACTTGATGTACACCTGATCCGATTTGTATTATAACAATATTTTTGATGATATATATGAGATGATTCGCCCTTTTATGATGTACATGTATAATATGCGGATGCAAATATGTGATGTTATGAGATATTTCTATCCTTATGCTTTATGTGATGCAGTGTATGTAATGAATGCATTTCTTTTTGTATTTTCCGTGTTTTAAATGATGTAATGCATATCAATGATGGTAATGGATGCAAATGGTAATGTTAATGGTTGCAAATGATAATGTATGATGTAATGTTGTCCTTAAGATGCTTAGAATATATTATTCCTCATAGCTTAAGATATTGATATGATGCAATGCTCTTCTGATGCTGACGATCTATTGGATGCAGGATGTATGCATGGGCGATTGTTTTGATTACTGTTATAATACCATGTTAGTGTGGAAAGAAGGTAGAAGAAATGTAGAATTAATGAGTTAGTGAGGATGATGATGATGATTATTTACATTTGCATATAGGATTTGCGATTTTCAAAGGGTCAATTGTGTTATGTTTGATAACACACATAGGTACGATGCATCAAGGTATTAAGGACTAGGATGGCGTGGTACCTAGTGTGATGGACTTTGACTTAAAAATTAGATAGGAATATTCTTGTTCATACTTAGCATACATACTTTATTCAGGATGTAGTTTAGACATTCTAAACATCTCGGACCAAAACACAGAAAAGCAAGCTTTCTTATGTGGTCAACAAGATACCTAAAATATCCTCCCTACAGACCAAACAAAACATGCATAACTAAGTTATTTTACAAGCGTATCCCATAAGCATAGCAAATAAAAGATAATGATCATTGCCCCATTCCTTTCTCTCTAAACCTATTTTGTTTAGGCATCATCGAGAGGTCCTTGGAATGAGCGCAAAGTAAGATAAGTCAAAAGAGACCAAAATAAAGTAAAAAAAAAACAAGCTAATGTTCTTCATACCGCTAGCCAAGACTAACTACTGTGAGGGTTACCTGATGCTTATGTCCATCACAGGAAAGCTTCATCCTAGGACATGTAGTGATCAGGGTTTTGATGGGACCGATTGGCTGATAAGCTATTGATACTCCGAGGTGACCAACTTGCTTGCTTACTGACTTAGACCTCCCAGACTTTTGACGATTGGGCGTTCACTTTTGAACCTGCTAGACTTGCTTCTGACTGACTCACTAAAGGGTGAAAGCGACGATACTTTATTATGAGTGATGACAATCACGGGTGAAAGCGAGATGAAATGGATGCATCATTTTGGATTTTCAGATATTTTGAGGTTGTTTTTGGAATTTTGAGATGTTTTACAAATGTTTTTGGTATTTTTGAGATTTTGACGAATAGACTAACTTAAAGACCTATCCTAGGGGTCTCGGGAGCTGATCCATAGATGAGCTTTGCCTACGTTATATATGCAGAGACCACGTAGTTCGACTGATGATGGACTGACTTGATGATAAAATGGACGGACAAACAAATTGCCCCTCTTTTTATTGCTTAAAAGATTGACCTAAGATGCAAACTAGATGGGCAAACAGATTGCCAATGCAACAGACGCCTAAAGGACTGACCCTAACTGTCTCGGGGGATGATCAAAGATCAACCTTGCCTACGTTCAAGCTCAGAGATGATGTAGTTCGACAAGGTGAAAGACTGACAAGATTCAATGATGAAATTGTTTGAAGATTTTATGATAATTAGACATGTTTTTGGATTTTATTTTTATTTTTCAAATGTTTTTGATTTTTTTGATGAATTTTTGAAAAAGATCACAAGAATGTACACGAATCTGATCCGATGTTTGTGAGGACGTGCCCCCAGCGTGGTGCGATAGACTACTTCGATAAAGGTAGGACAAACTGACCTTAGAAATGCCAAGTAGTTCCATGGTGGAAAATGGTATAGATACCAACACAAGCTATGGTATGGATGCGAGGGGATGAGTGGATGGGTGGATGGATGTTTTTGAGATGCGATGGACTAAGTCGTGCAGATCTTGGTAGATGGGGAAAGTGCTTTATTTACACTTGGTGCTTGTTTGCCAGGTTTTCGCCAAGGTACTTACCCAAAGCGCCACCGAAGTGGTTTTCACTAGAGGATGAATTTTTCTCTTTACTTTTTTTTTGTATTTTCTGATTTTTTTGTTGTCACCAAGACGCCTGTTTGCCAGGTTTTTATCAAGGTAACCATTTTTTCAAGACTTTTTCTGATTGTTTTTGTATTTTCTGGTTCTATACCTTGCAAGATTTAGGCATAAAACTTTTTGAGGTGCGAACTGTTCATGGGCTCTTGCAGGGGATCGCCTTCCGATGTTGATAACTGATATGCCCCTGATTTGTAACATGTAGTGATGATAAAGGGTCCCAACCAGTTGGGTTCAAACTTTCCCTTTGTATCCGGATTTGGCACGTTCTTTTGGTTTTCTTTCAGCACGAGGTCACCAACTTGGAAAGTGCGTTGTCTGATCTTCTTGTTGTAGCTCCTTTTTAGGTGATTCTGGTACACTTGTAGATGATTAAGGGCATCCATGCACCTTTCATCTAGTAATTCTAGCTCATTGAGTCTTGTGACCTTGTATTCCTCATCTGTGATGAGATTCTGCAGTGATATTCTTAGTGACAGGTGCTCGATCTCGATAGGGAGGATGGCTTCTGATTCATAGACCAGGGAGAATGGGGTGGCACCTGTTGGCATGCGAATGCTGGTACGGTAGGCCCATAAGGCAGGATTTAGCTGTAGATGCCAGTCATGACCAGAGTCATTGACTATTTTCTTGAGGATTTTCAGGATGGTTTTATTCGTAGCTTCTGCTTGGCCATTGCCTTGTGGATAGTATGGAGTGGAAAAGCGGTGTTGGATTTTGAATTTTTCACATAGATCATAGACATCCTGATTCTTGAAAGGTGTCCCATTATCAGAGATAATGGATTGGGGAACACCGTATCAAAAAATGAGGTAGTTCAGGATGAAATTGGATATCTGTTTCCCTGTGATGTAGGTCATGGGAATTGCTTCGACCCACTTTGTGAAATATTTGGTGGCAGTGATGATGAACTTGTGGCCATTGGATGAGGTGGGTGAGATTTTTCTGATGAGATCAAGCCCCCACTGCGAAAAGGGCCAAGGTGTAACAATGGGATGCAGTTCTTGAGCTAGTGCATGAATAAGGTCTCCATGTTGTTGGCATTGCAGGCATTTTCTGACAAAGTTATGCGCCTCTCTCTCCATTGTCAGCCAGTAGTACCCGATTCTCAGCAAATTTTTAGCCAAGGTCATACCACTTGAGTGTGACCCGCACGTGCCATTGTGTACCTCAGTTAGAGAAGTCGTAGCCTCCTTGGGTTTTAAACAACGTAGCAAGGTTCCATCAATACTTCTTCAGAAGAGGGTTTCTCCTAGGATGACGAATCGTGAAGACCTTTTGACAAACGTGCATTTTAAGTTTGGGGTGATGTCAGTGGGGAGGATTCCTAACTTTATGTAGGTGTATATATCATGATACCAAAGATCGTTGGGACCAATGAGTTCACACGTGTATTCTGACTCTGGTACCTTGCATGTGGGTACGAGAAGCTTCTCTACGAGGAATTCATGTTTTGAGACGTTGCAAGGGATGTCCAGTAAGGATCTAATTGTCGCCATTGCATCGGCTACTCTGTTGTTTGTCCTTGGTATCTGCTCAAAGGTGATGTCAATGAATGATTCTTTTAGGCTTTCTACCACCTTTTTGTATGGTGCGAGCTTATCATCCTTGATTTGGTATTCACCGTTGACTTGGTTGATGATAAGTTGCGAGTCCCCATAGACTTTTAGCACCATAATTCACCATTATGCTGAAATCTTGAGGCCTATGGTTAAGGCCTCGTATTTTTCTATATTGTTGGTATAGGGGAACACCAACTTGTATGATCTAGGTATGCAGTCTCCTTGTGGTGTGATGAAGAACACACCAGCTCCTGATCCATGTTGTGTGTGGGAGCCATCAAAGTATAATTTCCAGTGGTCTGCTGCACCAAGGTTAAAAAGGGACTCATCTAGGAATTCTAATATGAGTGGGTTATCTGTGTAGAGGGGTGCTTTTGCTAGCTGATCCGCAATGACTTGTCCTTTTATGGCTTTTCATTCCACATACTCAATATCATGTTCAAACAATATCATTACCCACTTAGCCATTCTACCTGTAAGCGTTGCTTTTGACAGTAGGTATTTTAGAGGGTCTATCTTGGCAATCAGCTTGATTTGGTGGGCTAGCATGTAGTGTCTGAATTTCTGAGCTATAAATATAAGTGCTAGGTGAGCTTTTCTATTAACATGTAATTGAGCTTGTGTCCCACCATTGTTCCGCTGATGTAGTAGATAGCTTGCTTGGTTCCCTTTTCATCATGTTGGGCTAAAAGGGCCCCCAGGGCGGCTGTTGTTGCTGAGATGTATAGGATTAACGGTTTCCCAACAATTGGTGGCATCAACACAAGTGGTGTAAGTAGATATTCTTTTATTTTATTGAATGCTTGCTCGCATTTTTCGTCCCATCTGAAAGCTACTCCCTTGTGAAGTAGGTGTGAATAGGCAATCTGCTTATCTGCCAGTTTTTCTATGAATCTCCAGATGGATTGGAGTCTACCTTGCAATCCTCTTAGTTGTTTTAACATTCTTGGCGCTTTCATTTCAATGATTTCTTTTACCTTTGCAGGGTCCACCTCTATTCCTCTCATTGAAACTATGTATCCTAGCAGCTTTCCCGATTGTAACCCCAAGACACTTCTTTGGGTTGAGTCTAACCTTATATTGTTCAAGCCTGTCAAAGATAGCACTTAGAGTTGCTACATGGTCCTATCTCTTCTTTGATTTAGCCAATATGTCATCCACATAATCTTCGACTGTTTTATGGATCATGTCATGGAAGATTAATGTCATTGCTCTTTGGTATGTAGCTCCTGCATTTTTCAACCTAAATGGCATTACGTTCCAGCAGTATGTGCCCCAAGGACATGTGAATGTTGTCTTGTGTTGGTCTTCTTTTACTATCATTATCTGATTATACCCTAAGAAGCCATCCATTAGGGATAGCATCTCATGTCCAGCCGTCATATCCACTATCATGTCAATGTTGGGTAGTGGAAATTCATCCTTGGGACATGCTTTGTTTAGGTCTCTAAAATCAGTGTAGATGCGGATGCCTCCTTTTGGTTTTGAGACCGATACGAGATTTGATACCCATTCTGGATAGTCGATCAGGCGTATGAAGCCAACATCCAGAAGTTTCTGCAGCTCAATCTTTACGAGCAAGGCTATTTGTGGGTGCATCTTCCTTAGCTTTTGTCTGACTGGTTTTGCTCCTGGGTAAACGGCCAAATGATGAACTACTACTTCAGGGTCCAGACCTAGCATGTCTGCATATGTCCATGCAAAATTTACCTTTCTCTCCTTTAGGAATGCTGCCAATAGTTCTTGTTCCTCTGTTTGAAGTGTTTGGGAGTAGAATGTGATTTACGGCTCTATTTCTATTCCCAGGTTGACAGGGTTGCACTGTTCTGCCAATACTGCTGACTTCTCTTAATGTAGAGCAGTAGGGGGGAGATTGAATCCTTCATCCTCTAGCACCTCAGAGAGGTTTTCACCCTCGGATACATCCTTTATTTTTACTATTTTATGGTTAGAGAGCGCCACAATGTGGTTTTCACTCAATAACTCCGAGCTTATTCTCGATATTTTTCTTTTGCGACTGAAGGACTCAAGCGTCTCCCCATAGTATGCTTGTGTGTTCAGTGTGATGTTGAATCCAACCTTATGATCTCCACATGAAACTGTATCCCTTAGTCCCATGAATTCTGAGAGAGCCTCATCATTTTTGAACAAGTCTAGAATCGACGGTCCTCGTTGGTCGTGATCGATGAGTTGGGGGTACACTAAGTGGATTTGGTGGGTTCGTTGGATTGGCTCAGTGGGTGAGGCACTAATCATGAGCAAAGTGGAATCCTCGAAAAGCCTAGGGAGACTTACTATGGTATCCTCATCGTCACTACTGGCATAGACATCAGTGACGTCAAAGGTGTAATTGTCGAGTGGGATCCCTAAGCAAACAGGTGGTCTAGGAATAGTTGTTTTTACCTGAGGAGAGGACCAGACTACTCTTCTAGGCGTACCTCTGCCACGTACGATTATACTCGGAGGAGTATAATTGAGGCCAATGTTTCGCATTCTTCTTTCCACAATGATGGGCTCCAACCGTCCATCACTGTTTCTTCCTAGGATTTCATTTCGATTATAGCCCATGCCGAACATCATTTGTAACCCTCTGTTTGTTTCCTCGATGGGTAGGGTGGGAGTGGGTCTTTCATCTTGGTACAGAGTATTTGTGATGTCCTCCTCGTCCACATTCTCCCAACTGAGATCCCCCCAACGGTGGAATCTAGAGGGTTCCGTTCTAGTGCGAATAGGTGTTTGAATCAGTTGTGGTTGCCCATGTGACCTAGGAGATTGTGGTAACTCTCCTACAACAAAAGCATTTCTCTTCATTCTATAATCACCATATCCATTGTCCTGTATCATGTTCTTGATCTCGGATATGTCGGGGATGGCGGGTGTCTTTGTCGCAGAAGTGGAGGCGAGATTAGCTGGGTCTATGTATGAAGTAGATGGTCCTTCATCATTCTTGGGTACTTGAGGGATCTTGTAAAACTTGGCTTCCAAGTTTTTGCAATAGGCGAAAGGTTCGGAATCCCCATGTATAGTGACCTCTTCGTTCTGATATGAGAAATTAATGCATTGGTGATATGTTGAGGCTACTTCCTTCATTCCATGTATCCATGGGCGTCCCAGGAGGATGTTGTATGGCAGGTCAAGGTCGAGGACTTGACATGTGGTTTCCATGGTTGCTGGCCCCACTTGGATGGGGATCTTGATAGTGCCCTGAGACACTCTTTCCTGGTCATCATATGCTCTTATTGTGATGCTTTTGTTCTTATTGATGGAATCCTCTATGAATCCCAATTTCTTTATAAGCTTTAGCGAACAAATATTAAGACTTGCACCACCATCTTCCAGGACTCGTTTGACTTTCTTTTTATGGATTAGTACTTGGAGGTGGAGTGCGCAGTTATGAGATGGTTGCGAAGGGAAATCTTGATCTGAAAATGTAATGAGGTTTGGGGTAATGATGTTACCCACCATAGCCTGAAATTGCTCAGTGTCAAGGGTGGCAGCAATGGTAGATGCAGTTAGTGCTTCATCAAGGATCTATCTATGGGCGGCGGAGATTTTTCAGCAATTCCATGATGGAGATTTGGGCGGGTGTTCTTTTCAACTGGTCAATAACATTGTAATCATAGGGGATGGCCTTTGTATTGGCAATGGGGGTCTTAGCAGGTGCCCCGGTGATGGTAATTTTTCGGCCTCGTGTGGTGACTCCATAGTCATTGTTGGCTCCCTTGATATTTATAACAATGACCATTTCGTCAACACATCCCAGAATCTCCTCGTATACTAGATTCGCACTAGCATACTTTTGTTTGCCTTGATTATTTCCTTGGTTATGGTTTAGCATTAGAATCGTGTAGATTTTCAGGTCTTGGTTTCCAGCCAGCTGCTCGATGTTGATGACTTTGTCCTTAATGAGGTCTTGGATGATATTCTTGAGTCTCATGCAATTGGCGGTGGTGTGTCTTTTGACTTTGTGAAAGTCACAAAGGAGATTCTCATTATACCATGGTGGTTTGGTCATGGGCTCCGTGTATTGTTCGGAGTTAGAGATCTTGATTAGATTCTCTTTGACCAGCTTATTCATTATAGACAATCGATTCGCTAAGGGCTATGAACTTCCTCTTGGGGGGAAACTTGTTGCGGGGAGGTGGTCCTCCTTGATTACCCACATTGTTGACTTGGTTGGTGGAAGGTGGTTGTGATTGTGCTACTACCGCATTATTCTGCACATTGTTGTGATTATGATTTTGCGGTTGATGATGGTTTTGGGTATTTTGCTTAGGAGCACTGATGACTACCTTAGTGTCAACCACGCCGTCGTTCATGATATTTTTGTTCCTCGACCATGTTCAAGGTTTATCATTGTAGTTGTTAGACGGGCGGTTATCCTGCGGTGGAGTGAATGTCGGTGCGCCTTCTTGCGTCGTAAGGGCTCTTTCAATGTTGAGCGCCTTTGGAATCAGTTGATTGTATGATGTGATGCACTACATTTTCAAGTAAAACGCCAAGTTTTTATCGAGATTGGCTATGATGGTGCAGACTTGTTGTTCTTCTGGCATAGTCCACTTGCTCTGATTGGCCTCGGATCACCATCTTTGCAAGAAGGATGCAAATAACTCTCCCTTTTCTTGTTTGAGTGCAGATAGTTCTTCTAAACTAACATCCGCACCCATATTGAAAGCGTAATTTTTATGGAAAGCCTCCACTATTTCCTCGAATGTTTTAATGCCCGTGGGCAGGCGAGAAAACCTTTCCATAGCTGGACCAATCAGGCTTCGGGGGAAGAGTCACCTTAGATATGTGTCATCATATGCGACTTCCATGTAGTGCACCTGAAATTCCCTAACGTGGTTTTTAGGGTTGCCCGTTCCATTGTATTTATCAAATTTGGGGATCTTGAGTCCCTTTGGGAACAGTACCATGGCGAGACTTATATCGAATGGATAAGGGCACAAGTTGCCTACTGTCCTTGTGGTTTTGCCTGCTTGCAAGTCCAACACCTGCTATGAAAGTAGTTTGATTTGTGTTGCGACATCCTTGCTCAGATCGGGGGGTGGGATGAATGAGTTCCGAGGTGTTCAAGGTGTTTGATGGGTGAGGAGAGTACTGGTGGATGTTTGTTGCAAGCTTGGTTGTGCGTTCAAGGCTTGGTGGTATTCCTGCATTTGTTTCAACAATGCTTGTTGCTGATCTTGTTGTGCTTGTTGTTCCAACAACGCTTGTTGTTGGTCCATCTGTTGTTGTTCCCATGAAGCTTGATGTTGGTCAATCTGTTGTTGGGCTAGTAAAGCTTGTTGTTGGTCTAGCTATTGTTGGGCTAGTAAAGCTTGTTGTTGGTCTAGCTGCTATTGGGCCAACAAGGCTTGTTGTTTAGCTTGTTGTTGTGCCTAAAATTCTTGCAGGGCTTGTTGGTAGGCTTGCAGATGGATCGCTTGCAATTATGATTGGCACTAAGCTTGAGCTTGTGCTTAGGGTTGCGCTTGGGGTTGCGCTTGGGGTTGCACTTGAGCTTGCGCTTGGGCTTGTGCTTGGGCTTGAGATTGAGCTTGTGCTTGAGCTTGCGCTTGAGCTTCAACTTGGGCTTGTGCTTGGAGTACTCTCTGTTGGTTGGCTTTTTGGACTGTTTGGATTAGCGTGGTGAATGAGTTTGTCATATTGGCTTTTGGTGGGATTGGTGGTGGGATGGGAATTGTGCCAACCATTGTGGTAAATGGAGGGATCGTGGTGGTGATCGGGATTTGGGTTGTGGGGGGGGGGTGGTTGAAATGATTGGTCTTTGAGATGGTATGCTTTGGGATACTTGAGGACCAACTGTGGTGGCGGCTTGTATGGTTATCATTTGTGATGATGTGGGCAGGAAGATGGAATTGGGTGTGATGTTTTGATTGCTAGGTTCCAAGAAACCATTGGCGTTGATAGGAGGAAATTCCAATCCAAGGGGTGATGTGGTGGTAAATGGAAATGGAGGGAGAGGTGGAATGTTGCTTTGGAAAAAAGGGTTTGCAACGTCAATTTGCTCAAACAAGTTGCCTTCTTCAAGTGGTAAAGAAACTTGTGTGTCCAATTGACCAGCGGGTGTTGCATGGAGTGAAGATGAGCCAACATGGTTATGAAAGGTGAGTGGGACGTATGGGTGAGATGGGTTTTTTGGAATGGATATAGCCAGTGTGGGGGTGATGATTGCTTCTTTATTAGCCACAAGGTGGTGTTTTTGCAATTCTTGGAACATGGCACTCCCCTTGTTTGCATTTGGGGAGGCTGGTGTGATGACTGATGTGGTGCAAGGTACTTCTTGATTGATGTTTGACAATGGGGATACATCTGTACTAGTGCTTGTGTTAGGGTCAGGAGGGGGAATCACCCCTCCTCTTGCTATTGTATTTATGTATTTGAACATAGCACTAAATTTTTTGTGGTTCTCTAGATTTTGAACCATTTCCATGATTTCATTTGGTGTCATCCCCATGTCTTCATTTGTGTCGTCCTCTTGCTGACTCTCCTCTTGAGGATTTTGTGATGATAAGGGAGAGTTTTTTGGGGGATTGCTTGATCCTGCTAGGCTCACTTCAGTGTTTAAATGACTCATGTCCATAGAAGCTAATATTTCTCTGATATTCTCCATGTCCTTCTTGTGTTGAGATTTTGTTTGGACCATAAAAAATAGGGATTTTTTCGATCCTAATCCTTTAGGTCCAAAAGAGAAGAACTAGGGAAGCTAAAAGATCAAAGATGGTGATAATGGTGATGGATTAAATGGATAGGATGAGTGAGTGAAACATTTTTTGAAGAACTTTTGAAGGTATGTGCTAAACTTGTAAGGGCTTTTGATTTGATTGATCGTGATAATTTGACTAGATGCGTTAAGTCAAACAAGATTGTTGTGAAGTTGTGTTATCCTAAGGGAACTTGCACAAATGGATGAATTGACAAGGTGTGTTATGCCAATGTGTTTGAGAACTAAATAGACTTTAAGAAGTTGTGTTATCTCAAAGAAAAATTTGTCCAATGGTTGAGACTATGTTGGCTAGGTGCGTTAAGCCAAGATATGATGATGCTTGATTTTAGCCCTCTAAGTTTAGCGTGATGATTGATTCTAGAGTTCTCAAAAGGTTTGATGGTGAGATGAGACTTGATTTGATGGAGGAATGAATGGGAATGACAACTTTGATCTTGAACCTTAACCTAGATACGACTCTTTCTATAAAACCTCAGTATTGAAGAACATGCTAGACTTCCTATGAGAGAAATACAAACCTTTGAGAAAGTTCGGGATTTTGTTGACGATAAAATGCATACAATGCAAGATTGTTCCTTGAGGCATTTTTGTAGAAATTGTATACAAGTCTCTCCCTTACTTCAAGGAGCATCTCAAGGCGTTGCTCACGTATTTTTGGACTCACTTTCTTGAACTTTGGCTTTGGGATTTTAATCTTGCGGGAAATCATTGGAAACAACACATGTGTAATTCAATTTGTCTCTTTATCTTGGTTAAATGAGGTTCCTTTTATCCAAGACACTTGCTTGCTTAGGTTCCAAACTATATGTCTAGTGTCCCATTTTCTTTCTCATCCCACAAGGTCCTTTGTGTGGAAATCGAGGAAAATAGGGAAAAATTTCCCTATGTTTATCCTTATTGAAAACAAATAATGATAGAACTTGTGCACTTAGAAACCTCTAGGAATATGATTCCTAGGGAAAGCAAGAGTGGCCAAGTTCGTCAATAGGTATTTGTTTCCACAAGGTGTTTGAAATTTCAAGGTTTTTGTGTATGTTCGTTTTTAAAATGTTTTCAAGATCAAGCAATGTATTTTTTCCAAGCACTTTTACACTCCTAGGATGATGAGACAATATCTTGTTGGGTTCCCACTTGGATAAATTCAGCTGCGCATATCTTATGCGAATGGCTAAATGCCTGACCACACTGGCTACCCTCCACGACACTCACTTATTCGGGTCAGCCAAGCATTAGTACCCATGAATCTCCCCTGGCATACCTTCCATTTCCACAACAAGACCGCATGTTACATGGGGCGGCTTCAAAGGACATAACCTTTTGCACTAACAAGATAGACAAGGTTTTGGACTTTTTTTAAACAAGGGGTTCTAATTTGGAAATTCCGTTCATGGGGGATTATCCAACATTGGAAAGAGTCCATTGCTGTCCATCTCGTTGGAATAATCCTCGTGATATTGGCCTTTGTTCCAATATCCACACTTATATCCCAAGTGGAAGTCGCTTGGCTTTAGCGTGTTCCCGGTTGGGTCGTTCCCTTGGGTGATTACTTTTTCCCACAAGGCAGGCCCTCTAATATAGACAATAGTGAGCTAACATATCCTGTCGTTTACTCAACCTTTGTTGAAAAACAAAGGGGAAAACCTCCACAATATGTTGTGCTCACACTCGCATGATTTGTTCAATTTTAAGTGCCCAAATCGAAATGTGGAGGCAATCTTTTTGACAAGTTAACATCACTAAAATGCTTTTGATTCTCAAGATCGCTATAAAGCGCGAGAGAAGCGCATACGCATTTTAATGATGTTAATTTGTGAAAAAGTTTGCAAAGCATAAAAGACACTTGTTCATTTTAACCTTCAAAGCAATGATGAATTCTTTTTAAAAGCACCAAATGAAGTGTGAAGTTGTCTTGTTCAATTATTACCTTTCAAACCAACTCTAGTGTATTTGCCTAAAATTCTTTTTAGCCCCTTGGCAACTTTAGAAAACAAAGTTTGGTTGTTATTTTTAGATCCCAATGAAAATTTAGTGTTCTAAGGTCAAATATTTTAACATGTTTCTTGAAAAGTGTTGAAGAACAATTAAGTGTTTAAAAACACTTTGCATAAAATAAACATGATATCATAAAAGAAAATTTGAATGTTCATTTTAAAGCCCAAAGTAAAATTAGTTTTCCTAAGGCCAAAGATTTTAAAAAAATTTCTCAAGAAGTGTTAAAGAACACTTTTAGTGTTTAGGAACACTTTGGTTTTGTGAACATGATGCCATAAATGATTCCTTCCTTTGCTCCAACCTACAAAATGACAGTAAAATAGAGAGCAATAAAGATGGGAAATCAGATTAAAAGGTTAAAAAAAATTGAATTCAAAAAGCACATGTTAATTTAAGATTTTACTGTCGTCTCGCGGTGAAGTTTGGAAAAGCGGTGGAGTTTGGAAGACAGGTGGTGCTATATAGCACCACGCGGGTGACTTTGGGAAGCGCTCTGCACAGACAAAGAGCGCAAAAGTGGCGTGACAGAGGCCCGCGGTGCAGTTTAGAAATGACCAACTTTGAAAATTTAAAAATTATGGGCGGGAAAGGCACCGCGGTGGAGTTTGGAAAAAAATCGCTGTTCAAAATAGGGCTGTGGTGGTGCAAGCGGCAGAGTTAGGGCCTGCGCGGCAGGGTTAAGAAATTTAAAAAAAGAGATAGGTGGGAATTCAGCGGTGAAGTTTGGAAAATGTGACTGCGGATTGATATGGAGCTGCGGAACTGAAAGTGATGAGATATTGTGCCGCAGAACTAAAAGCGGCAAGATATTGTGCCGCGACACTGAAAGCGGCATGATATAGCGCCGCACGGGCTAGTTTTCCTGTGTCTGCAACAAAAAAGTTAGAATCTGCAGAATTTGAAAACGTGTTTTAATTTTTTTACTTCAAGCCCTCCTTCTAGTGCCAAAATGTGAACCCCTAAACCTGCAACAGCACAAAGACGTCAAACATTGTTAGTGTTAGATCTAAATGCATGCAAACAATGAGGGATTCCCCATGAAATCCACCTATTAAAACTAGAATTAGGAAAATAAAACACAAAACTCAAATGTAAAAGAAACTAAATCCTATTCTAGCCAATAGTATGATAATCTTATGGGGGAATTGGTGCCAATTATATGTTGCAATTGACCCTTTCCCAATTCCTTTGCAAATGTGAGTGGATTGAATTAATGGTCAAATCTTCAAAGAGATTTGAGCATAATCTTGTTATGAGCTATGAAAATTGATGGATGATTGGAAGCAATGAGCAAAATTAGTTCTCAATTGAAGAGAGTAACTTTGCATGTGAGTTGTGGATGTAGATTGAAGAGAAGAGTCTCCAATTAATAGATTCAAATCTTGGAAGAGATAGTGAAAATAAGCAATGTGGGACAAAAGGTAGTCTGATGGCATTGTGCCACTTGTCCAAATGTGATTGGATGAGGAATGTGTAAGTTTTGGCCAATGTGCCAATAAATGCATTTAGGTGGCATTTCAAATTTGAGAAATGACATGTTGAAGAGGGAAAAGAAATGAAGTTAATGTCACTTGGCTCAAGGCCAAGGACATGTAAGAGGCATTGAATGCCTTGTTTGAAGGACCAAGTCCACTTGGCCTTTTGAATTCAAATAAGGAATATTCCCTTTTGATGCTTTGTGAGGGAAAATAGAGGAATTAATAAATCAAAGTAATTGATTTATTGTGCAATTTGCATTCTCTAGAAAATTTTAGTGAGAAAGATTAACTTAATCAATGTTTTGATTAATTTAATGGAGATTAGGTGATGTGACAATTTAGACTTAGATTTATGAATTGATTTAAGTAAGAAATTGAGAGGAAATGATTTATTAAATAAAGGATTTGATTTATTTAATAAAGAAGGAATGTGTTAGATTAAATCAAATAAGGTTTAATTTATTTAATTTAATAAGAGGACTTTAGAGATTTTAATCAAATAAAATGATTTATTTAATTAAATAGCAATGTAAGGTTAATTAAATTAAATCGATTAATTTAATCACAAGAGGTGACAGACTTAATCCAATAAGTATTGAATCAAAGGATAGAAAAGTGATGAAATACTGAGAATTTGATTTAAGAGGAAATGTTATTAGTAATCAAGATCAGGTGTGCCAAAATGAACTTGTACATTTTCCATGTCTACATAATCTAGATTAAATTAATTAATCTGTGATTAGGATGTGCATCACTTAATCTTGATTAAGTGTCACATTCTCCATAATCTCCCACTTGCCTCTAATCTCTCATTAATTATCCTAATCTTGTGGTTGCACAACCTATATCAGAATCATTAGCCACATTTAGCTTACCTTTACTAGTCAACCTTCCCACTTACCATTTTTAGCCTGGACTCTCTTTCCCATGTGAATTTTTAATTCATATTTATTTGCCCAAAGCTCTTCTCTTCCCCATGTGAATTTTTAATTCACTTTTGTCTTTCCAAGGTCTTCCCCATCCTCATGCAAGATTCTCGAAGGCTTGACTTGTCACTTTACATGTGCCAAGGACTTCTAGAACCTTGGACTTATCACATCACCCACATGTGACAAATCTCCAACTTTTTGGAGACCTTCTTTTACCCAATAAATTCTCCAATGAATGTAAATTTTTAATTTGCATTTATTCTTGCAACCACTTCCCCTTTTCGCATGGAGATTTTTGAGGAATTCTAAAATCCCTCAAATATCTCTTTCATCCTCATTTGGGGACAAGAAGTTCCTTTTTGAGGAAATCTTCTCATGCCCCAAGATACCTCAAAGGTACTTATCCTTCATCCAACTCATGTACTTCTCTTCCACCTCATTTCCACATCATTCCACCCTAAGACATCTCACATTCCACATGTCAAAATGTGAGGGCTTGTGAGTCCTCAAATCACTATAGCCCTTCATCTTGATCTTGTTGGATCAATCTCAACCATTAAATTCTCTAGATAATTCCAATTATCCTATAAATATCCACTCATTTCTCCCATTTTGGGGATCAAGTCTTTTACTACCAAACTCTTGTCAATTTTCCATTTGAGCTCTCATCTCATAATCATCATACCCTCATCCATCTTGCATATCATTTTGCACATTCAACATAGCTTGTCATCCAAGGAGCACACAACTCTTCAAGAATCAAAGAGCCAACCAAGGAAGGAGCAACATAAAGGTATGACCAATTTCAATTAATTATCATCTTATTCTTATGCTTATCTTGCCTTAGGCTAATCATTAAGGTGCCCTTTTATTCTATTATCCCCTCTTATTGCATCATTTTACCATCTCACATTAGCACTTGACATTTTTATTAGGATCACATTTCTGGGACGCTCGGTGGCACCCACAAAAGGGTTTCTTTCTTTTACGTTTGTTGTTGTTAAGCTTGTTTGTAGGTTCAGGTCACAAAGGGGCGGATTTTCCCTCCCGAGAGCTGCAAAGGGGCAGATACACCCTCACAATCTGACGTTTCTGACAGTTTTTACTGCAGAAATGCAGATAAGCCCCCGCAGTCCAATGTTTTGCTAACTGTTTTTCTGCAGAAGTGCGGATATGCCCCCGCAGTCCAACGTTTTGCTAACTATTTTTCTGCAGAAGTGCAAATATGCCCCCGCAGTCCAACGTTTTGCTAACTATTTTTTTGCAAAAGTGTGGATATGCCCCTGCAGTCCAACGTTTTGCTAACTATTTTTTGCAGAAGTGCGGATATGCCCCCATAGTCCAACGTTTTGCTAACTATTTTTCTGCAGAAGTGCAGATACTCCCCGCAGTCCAACATTTTTGCCTAACTATTTTTTGCAGAAGTGCAGATATGCCTTCACGATCCAACGTTTTTGCCTAACTGTTTTCTGTAGAAGTGAGGATACGCCCCTGCAGTCTAACATTTTGCTAACTATTTTTCTGTAGAAGTGTGGATACGCCCCCATAGTCCAACGTTTTTTCCTAACTATTTTCTGTAGAAGTACGGATGCGCCCTCATGATTTGACATTTTTGCCTAACTATTTTTTGCAGAAGTGTGGATACGTCCCCGTGTTTCGACGTTTTTGCTAACTGTTTTCTACAAAGGGGCAAATTTGCCGACCCGATTCAACATATTTCACTACAGAGGGGCGAATTTTCCCTAAACAACATGTTCAGGAAGGTAAAAAAGTGCATTTTAGCTTCATTTATGTCCCTTTGTTTTGTTGTTTTGTGTTCTAATGCTCTAACCCTGTTTGCTGGTAGGTGAAGTCATATTTCTTGCTAATATCTTGAGTGTTTTGTTGAAAATCAAAAAAGAAAGAAAGATAAAACAACTAACATTTGCTTGCAGGGCCTTTGCTTTATTCTGATTTTTTATGTCTTTCCTTACTACTATATCTATTTACTTAGTATAAGTAGGGGAAAGTAACAATTTCTGTTTGCTATTTTTTTTTATTTGTTTTACCCTAAGGAGGCATTAGTTTGTTTTTACCTTCCTCCTTTGCACTTTGTGCGGATCCGAAGGGGGTAGTTGGAAATGATTAGTGTTTTCTTCTTAGTGGGACTTGCTTGGGGATTTCATCCCCCCAAGGGATGATCCCAACCACGCATATCAGCGGGGTATATAAAGGGGGGAGAGCGAAAGTTGTACCCCAATCCAAGGGTGAAGTGTTGAAGCTAGGGTGATACCTAGATAGACGTGAAGACTTGGTTGTGCCTCACATACCGAGCGTATATCGAGGAATCCCTAAAAACCTTTTTCATCTTAGAGTAAGACCTTTGTTAGCCATACCCCTTAATACTAATCATAGGATTGTGTTTGTTCAAAGTGTCTTTATGTGAAAAACCAGTAAATTTTGATAAGTCAAACCTTCATTGAATCATTCCAAGTTTTTGCCATAATCCCTCATTTTCAAACCAAGTCCCTATTTTTCTGTAGAAGTGCGGATACACCCCCTATTCCGACGTTTCTGCCAGTTTTTCACTACAAAAGTGTAGATACGCCCCCCTGTTCCGACGTTTCTGCCAGTATTTTTACTGTAAAAGTGCAAATATGCCCCTTGTACTGACGTTTCTGCCAATCTTCTTGTTGCAGAAGTGTGGATACGCCCCCCTGTTCTGATATTTCTGATAGTTTTATTGCAGAAGTGTAGATACACCCTCCTGAATGGATAGTTTCATCCATTTGACCATTCTAAACCTTCGTTTGAACCCCCAAAGTCTTTGAACCCCCAAAGTCTCCATTTGACCATTTGATCATCCTAAACACTCATCTAACCAATCCAAACATCCATTTGACCATTCCAAACCTCCATTTAACCTTTCTAAAACTTCTATTTACTACATTCACATTGATCATTCCACCATTTGGGATACCCATCTTATCGTGTGACATAAACATCTTCAACAACACATCTTCCATTTGCATTCATTATCATCTCTCAACACAAAATCCCTTAAACCTTGTTTTAGGAGTTATCTCCCAAATTGACCAAGGCATTAAGTTGATCATTATCCTACATAATCAATACTTGTCTTCAACCTAATCAATCCACTTCTATCTTGAGGCATATTTATGTTGTAATTCAATGTCATTGTCCCAAATCAATCCCCTTCCATCTCAAGGCAGATTCGGTGTCATGATCATTGATTTAGCTAGCTCAAATCGATCAACCAACGTCATAAGTCACTTAGGGTGATTTCCAAATAAGGTTTTAGGATCCCCTCCATCAACCAATCCTCATCCAAATCATCCAATTGATACATCATCAATTGATCCAATCAAATCCAATCATCATCCAAATCATCAAATTGATACATCATCAATTGATCCAATCCAATCCTCATCCAAATCATCCAATTGATACATCATCAATTGATCCAATGAAATCCAATCATCATCCAAATCATCAAATTGATACATCATCAATTGATCCAATCCAAACTAATCATCATCCAAATCATCAAATTGATACATCATCAATTGATCCAACCGAATCCAATCATCAAATTGATACATCATCAATTGATCCAATCAAATCCAATCCTCATCCAAATCATCCAATTGATACATCATAATTTGATCCAAACAAACCCAATCATCAAATTGATCCAATCAAATCCAATCCTCATCTAAATCATCCAATTGATACATCATCATTTGATCCAAACAATCCAATCATGAAATTGATCCATGAAATCCAATCTTATCCAATTGATCCAAACAATCCAATCATCCAATTGATACATCATCATTTGATCTAAACAATCCAATTATCAAATTGATCAATCAAATCCAATCCTCAATCTAATCATCAAATTGATACATCATTTGATCCAAAAAAATCCAATCATCATCCAAATCATCAAATTGATCCATCAAATCCAATCCTCATCCAAATCATCCAATTGATCCAATTAAATCAATCCTCATCCAATTGATCCATCATCCAATCTAAATAAAACAATCCAAATCATCACCTAGATCATCCTTTAGAGATTGCATCTTGAAATCACCTAGTTGGTTTGCACGTTCATGCCTGTTCAAACCTGTTCACAAACAAAAAAGCAAATGGCAGACTAGAAAACTCAAGGTTCCCAACCAAATTTCCCTCAAGATCCTAATAAAATTCCACTCGATCCCCATAACAGTGTCTCATCTCAATCAAACATCGACATCCAGAATATCACACCACCTAGTGACGAAAACATGGTCAATCAACCCGAAGTCACCATTGATGAATATCTCAGTAATCCTACCAATTTCCAAATGATTGATTATCTCCTAAATGAATGTGGGGATAATATCCTTGCCACCTTACTCATTAAGGGAGTCAAACCACCGTCTGGTTTCAATACATCACAATATGCCCTTCCCCCATTTTTTGACCCATAAACCTCACAAAATGTTCCAAAAAACTCCTACGTTCTTGAGGGTGCACCCACTGAAAATTGGTACCACCCCAAACTTGGAAATGTTGTCATCCATCAATTCCAAGAATACCCTCGTCTTCCAACCACAACATCTACTATTCCACCACCCGATCCTAATGATCCCCATACCTATGGCATGCCGACATACATCCCATTTGCTCCACCACTTCCTCCCCCATATTCTAATATTGGGGGCACACCTCCACTTACCAATGTGCTACCTCCTGCATTTCAACAACCTCCAAATAATCCACACCAATCCACCACACTACCAACACCACCACAACATGTTTCTACTATCATAGCTTCATCTCAACACTTGCATCCACAACATCCGCAACACACTACCATTCTCACACAACCATCACAACAAGTAGTACAACCTACTTCACAACAACAACAACACATCTCAGCTCACCCATCTCAACAACAGAAACACATCCCATCTCACCCATCTCAATAACAACATATTTTATCTCACCCACCTCATCAACAAAAACAACAACCTCCACAACAACATGTGCATATCCCTACACAAACACACCATAACCCACTTACTAAGTACCTCTATCATCCCTCTAGCACATACAATATTCCATCCCATACGAATCCTCATCAGAATGTGCAAAACCAAAAACATACCCAACCGCCACCTTACACCAATCTTTCACAACCTCAACATCATCCCCATGAACAAACATCAAATCCATACCCATATGCCACACAACAACCCACCATTGTGCAATAATACCAATCCTATCCGCCCTACTTTCAACAACAAAAAACTCACCAATAGGGCACACCTTACACTTCCTATTACCAACAACCATCATCACATCCACAAAGAGGCCCTACCTCTACACATTACCAAAATTTTATGCAGCAATAGGACCCCTCTCTTTTATCCTACTATCAACAACAAGTGGCTCCCACTCAACACAATTGATCATCCAACTATCAATCCACTTACAATCAACCAACACATTCATATCCGACTCAACCCATTTATGATCCAACAACAATAGGGCCATCCTCATCATATCCACAATATTATCCATACAATCAATCCACTTTGACTCCCACGACTCCCGTCAATAAGGACTTGGAAGAAGTAAAAGAAGCATTAAAGGACCTACAAGTTGGAGCGGGTAAACAATCATTCAAGTTTGAAGACATATGCCCTTATCCTTTTGATCCCTCCATCTCCTTGATTCCTTTTCCCGAACATTTTGAGATACCCAAATTTGATAAACACAAAGAAACCAAGGATCCTAGAGCTCACATTCAATAATTTTATGCTCATTGCCAAGAGGTCATGCATAATGATAATTATCTTATCTGACTTTTCCCTAAAATTCTACAAGGGGTTGCCCTCAACTGGTTTATGGGTCTTGAAAAGGGATCTATCAAAACCTTCGCACAATTATCCAAATAGTTTATCTCTCACTTCTCTTTTAATCTAGAGAAAGATATTGACACACTTGATATCCTCAAAGAAAAACAACGTGACAAAGAAACCTTTGCAAGCTACTTGCAAAGATGGCGTGCCTTGGCTAGCAGAATGAAATCCCCACCAATAGAAAAAGACATGGTCACGCTATTTATCGAAAATTCTCACCCAGATATGGCTCATAATTTCCAACTCCATTGTATCACCACCTTTGCGGGACTTGTGGAGAAAGGCCCCATCTTGGAACGACCCCTTGTTGCAAAAGGACAAGTCAAACATTTCAATTCTAATAGAGAGAAATCCTTTGGGGATAAACCTCGTTATTGGAATAGAAATAAAAATGTTGTCAATGATGGTTTCACTGACACCAAACATGTTCAAGTGGCCACCACCATGCAAAGATACCGTCTTCAGCAACAACCGCCAGTCTAGAACTCCATATCCGTCCCCCTAGGGGCACTACGACAACAAGCCAACTAATATAACCAAGGGGGAAACAAACGACAGTTCACTCAGTTGGGATAACCCCTTAGCGTGGTGTTTAATAAGCTTCTTCAAGATAATTATCTCATCACATACCCTGTCACCAAACCTCTTGATACGTCTAAACCCAAGCCTGCTTGGTTTAAAGACAATGAATATTATGAATTTCACAAGATTAAGGGACATACCTTAGATAAATGTCAAGACCTAAAAACCTACATTCAAGGTCTCATCAATTGAGGTGAAATCCATGTAGATGCTAATGCAGCATCTTCATCCAATGCTCAACTCCAAATATATCAAAACGCCTTTCCTAACCACAACCAGGGTCCTAGTACTTCCAACTCTAATCCTAGACCTAGAAACAATAACAAGCAAGGTAGCAACACTAATAACATCAGCTATAAAAATGTGCCATACAATTATCAAGGCGTGGTATTATATGTAGAATAAGTGGAACCATGTGTATCCATGATCCATGCCAAAGGAAAAGATCTGCAATGTGTTGTTACTACTCGACGAACCCGCATCACAGTCCCAGCAACACCTCCATCTACCCAATGACCATCCGATAATTCCCAATATAACATCCTAGACCATCTAGGTAAGACTACATCCCAAATATCCATTTTGGATCTGCTTAAGTCATCTCCCATACATCAAGATATCTTAACTAAGGCTTTGCAAAGCATACAAGTTCCTGATAATATTGACCCTACCCAATTTCAAGCATTGGTAGGCAATCTCTCATCAACCTATCAGTTAGCCTTAAGCCAAAAAGACATGCCACATCTTGATTCAAGCCACAACCGCCCCCTCCATCTCGAGGTTGGTGTCAATTGTCAAAAAGTAAAAAGGGTACTAGTAGATAATGGTTTGGCCCTAAATCTCTACACATTAAAATTCATACAACAGGTTGGATACACCCAAAGTGATCTGAGAAATCAAGTGATCACCATCAAGGCCTATGATAATGCAGAGTGAGATTCTGAAGGAATGATTTGCCTCCCTATTCAAGTAGGCCCTATTGTGAAATACACTATGTGTCATGTTTTGGACCTTGAACTTCCATACAACATCCTTCTTGGCCATCCATGGCTTCATTCTGTGCAAGCCGTCCCATCCACCTATCACCAATGCCTAAAGTTCCCATTTCAAGGAATGGAAGTCACCATACAGGCTGATCCCCAACCTTTTGAATATTTTTGTGCCTTGGAAGCTTCCTTTCCACATTCGCATTATTGTCTAGGAGTCAAAATGGGGGCATCCCCAACATTTGATCCTGACCCATCCACCAACACACTAAACAATTCATCCCCACCATCATCCACACCTCCTTCCACCATCACCAAGGTCCAAATCATAGATAAGGGATGTGGCAAATAAGAAATGCATACCACACTCAATGTGGCAACCATGCCACCTTCACCCCACACATATGGACAACCAATTCTGCCGCTACCAAAAGTAGAAGAAAAGACACTTACACTCACTTCCAAGAACATGGGTTCAACAACATTCAATGATTTGGGATCCCTCCAGGATCAAATGGATGAAGATATTAGTCAATGGGTTTATCGGGAGGAACCTAATCCATCATGTCCCCTTATTGAATACTTTCAAGAAGTATATCCACGTGCCTCAAAGTTCATTGAAAAATGTCATTACCAAGGTGGAGGCCTTGGTGCAGAAGAACAAGGAAAACGTCTGCCCATTGAAGCGACTACCATCCGACCAAGAAATTTGGGCTTGGGTTATGATTCTAAATAGAAGGGTCCTACAACATCGTCTAGCACTTCTAACAATGTCAGTGTTGACAACGATTCCCTCGAAGACATACCAAAGGAAGAGTCCATCATACACGTGTACGATGATTTGAATCACATTGACCTCCCCGCCATGTTTGAATGCTTATTTGTTTGTACCATAACTTTATCCCTTAAACATCCCGAGCTTATCGATCATGACCTACAATGTAGCACACCTGTCAGCACATTTCCCTGAGAGGATACCTACATACATCTAATGGGATTGGGGGAAGATGAATGCCCTAATTGCAAAAACAAAAAGAAAAAAAATAAAAATGGGTCATCAAGTGAAAACCTCACCGAAGCGCTTTTTGCCTACGAAAAAGTAAAAACAAAGGATGTATCTGACAGTGAAAACCTTAATACGACACTGGAAGATAGGGACGTTCATCTTCCCCTTGTAAGAACACAACTATCTGAGCAATCTTCGATTCTCATTGAAGAAACGTAAGTGAATTTGCGGACATAAGAAACTCCAAGGATCACCTATGTGGCCAAATCTTTATCTGAAGAAGAATATATCACCATTGTCCGAATTCTCCGTGGAGGGGTTATCAAATTTGCATGGGCTTACTCCGATATGCCTGGCCTGGATCCTAATCTTGGTGTACACCATTTGGATGTCCATCCAGAGG
Organism: Sequoiadendron giganteum; assembly: GCA_007115665.2. NCBI lineage: Eukaryota > Viridiplantae > Streptophyta > Pinopsida > Cupressales > Cupressaceae > Sequoiadendron > Sequoiadendron giganteum. The sequence continues at coordinate 544,712,371 of CM021101.1, forward strand.
CCAAACCTATCAAGCAAAAGATTCGAAAGATGCACCCGTAGGTGGCATTATTAGTTAAGAAAGAATTGGAAAATTTACTTGATGTTGGTTTTATCAGATCCATTGATTATTTTGATTGGATTTCCAATATAGTACCTGTTGCTAAACCTAACGGAGACATCAGAATTTGCACAGATTTTTGGGATCTTAATAAAGCCTGTCCAAAAGATGACTTCCCCTTGCCTAACATTGACATGTTGGTCGACATCACTGCAAGACACGAGATGCTATCCCTCATGGATGGCTTCTTTGGCTACAATCAGATCTGGATTGCCCCTAAAGATCAACACAAAACCGCTTTTACAACACCTTGGGGTACTTTTTGTTACAATGTCATGCCCTTTGGTCTGAAAAATGTGGGGGCAACATATCAACGAGCAATGACGGTTATATTCCATGACCTCATCCAAATCATCATGGAAGACTATGTTGATGAGCTACTGGCAAAATTTGGAACCAGAGAAGAGCACCCTGCCATTCTGAAAAGGATCTTTGAGCACTTAGAATAGTACAAGCTTTGACTGAATCCAAAAAAGTGTGTGTTCGGTGTCACATTAGGGAAACTGTTGGGCTTCATAGTGTCTCGAAGAGGCATCGAGGTTGAACTAGCTAAGGTGAAAGCTATCATGGATATGCCTCCACCAAGAAACCTGAAACAATTAAGGAGCCTCCAAGAGAAAATACAATCCATCCGTCGGTTTATAGCCAAACTTGTAGATAAATTTCAGTCATTCACCCACCTTCTCAAGAAATCCACCAGCTTCAAGTGGAATCAATAGTGTTAGTTGGGTTTTGACATGATCAAAGGATACTTGGTCCACCCGCCGATCTTGATGCCACCTATCCCTAGAAAAACCCTCTTGTTGTACATATCTGCCACATCAGTTGCATTGGGGGAATTATTGGCATAACATGATGAATCCTCAAAGGAACGGGTGATCTATTACATTAGCCAAACATTGGTCGGTTTAACTCAATTATTCACCAATAGAAAAAGCATGTCTCGCTGTGGTCTTCAGCACACAAAAGCTATGCCACTATATGCTTAGCCATCCTATAAAATTGATATCCAAAGTCAACCCCCTCAAGTACTTGTTATCCAAATGGCTAAATGGATCATGCTCCTCAATGATTTTGATATAGAATATGTGGATAGAAATTCCATTAAAGGACAAGTAATAGTGGATCAGTTGGAAGATGTCGTGTTAGTGGATGCCTATGCCATAGAAATTGAATTTCTAGATGGAGTATTTGCGGTCTCAGAAGCCACCACTTGGACACTGTACTTTGATGGATCACACACTCATAATGGATCAGGGGAAGGGATCTTGCTTATCACCCCCCAAGGCGATTACATACTAAAATCATTTAGACTAGCTTTTCCCTACACCAACAACATCTTTGAATATGAAGCCCTTCTCACAGGCCTCAAAATTGCAGTCCAATGGCACATCACTCATCTACAAGTTTTTGGTGACTCCCAGTTGGTCATAAAACAGGTCAACGATGAGTTTCTAACAAAAGATGAAAATTTATTTCCGTACAAACGAATGGTGGATGACTTCAAAAAATATTTCACCTCCATCCAATTTGAGTAGATCCCAAGACTCTAGAATAAGGTAGCAGATGGTATGGCTACCATTGGTTCTCTCCTCGACATGCCAAAAGATTACAAAAATTGTTAGTTCTTGGTCAAGCAACTTCTAATCCCCGCCTAATCTCATGAGAAACCAACGTAAATCATTTATCCAATGCATTTCCCACTACACCATCATCGGTGATTAACTTTATTGACGTGGATACGATGGAACTCTCCTCCATTGTTTAGAAAAAACTCTAGCCCACACGACATTAATAGAAGTGCATAGCGGTATTTGTGGGGCCCATTCTAATGGTATGGCCCTAGCCTAATGGATTCTCAAATAAGGATATTACTGGCCCAAAATGGAACAAGATGCTTGTGAGTATGTCAAAATGTGTTTTTTGTGTCAACAACATGCAGATCTAATTCACGCTCCAGCACAAGAGCTCCAACCTATCACGACACCTTGGCCATTTTCACAATGGGGTTTCAACTTGATTGGAAAGATCCACCCTCCATCTTCTGATGGTCACACCTTTATCATCACAGCCACTAAATACTTCACCAAGTGGGTGGAAGCCATACCACTCACTCAAATCAGTAATTTCAGATCTCTAAGTTCATCCTCTACCATATCCTCTGCAGGTATGGTATTCTCTCTGCCATCATCACCGACAATGGAAAAACATTCAAAAATAAGTGTATGAAACTCCTTTGTGACACATATCATATCCAACATCGTTGGTCCACTCCCTATTACCCCCAAGGTAATGGACAGGCAGAAGCGACAAACAAAACATTGATCAAAATCATTAAGAAAATGGTCAATAGCACTAGCCATGATTGGCAACTCCATATCCATCCTTCTTTTTGGGCCTATCGTACATCCATCCACGCACCTATTGGTGATACTCCATATTCTCTTGTCTATGGTGCTGAATCCATCTTGCCAATCGAATTTGAATTCCCTTCACTCCGAATCTCCCTCAAGAATCTCATCATTGACGAAGCCGAGTGGCGCGCTTGGCAAAACTGGAATTGTTGGATGAAAAATGGGTCAAGGCTTATAACCATCTGCAAAGCCTATCAACACTGACTCAAAAGGAGCTACAATAAAAATTATGCCCTCGCCAATTCAATTTTGGTGATTTGGTCCTAAAAGAGAATCAGCGGAATCAACAAGATCGAGAGAAAAAGGGTAAGTTTGAAGCAAACTAGTTGGGCCCTTATGTCATCACCACGAATTATGGTTTTGGTGCCTATAGGATCTCCACCTCTGAAGGCGAGCCCTTGGAGAAACCAATCAACATCATGCACCTGAAGAAGTTCTGCACTTAGGTTAGTTGGGGTATCCTTCCTGGTAAAAGTCAAAAATACAAAAAAATCCAAAAATCCAAAAATAGTAAAGAGAAATAATCTGTCCTATGGTGAAAACCACCCCTGCATGGCACCTTGGATACGTACGATTGGTGAAAACCTAGCAACAAGCACCTCTTGTATAGGGCTTAATCATTATCTACCTCGTGTCCCAGTTACTTTATGGCTTATCCACCAATTCCTCAATCCCCATATCCTCCCATCCGCTTGCATCACCTCATCGCTTGGTATATTCTTGTTGAGCATTGGACGACCATCATTCGCTATCTAAAATATTGAGCTTATTATCCTAATTTGAGCTTTTGTCACCTCATTGTTGTGCTTTTCTTCATCTAGGCTCACTCTTCGTGTTCATCTCCATCTAGGTCTCATTGTGAACTACGTTGCCCCTACGCTTGCATGTAGGCAAGGTTGATATTTTGATTTGCCCCCAAGGCTTCTCTTTGTCTTCTTTTTTGGTCAGTCTATTTGATCATTTTCCTCCATCATATGTCATCATTGCCCTCTTTCTACTTTTATCATCATCTCCTCTTGAACTACAATGCCTTAGCGCTTGCACGTAGGCAAGGCTAATCTTTGGATCAGTCCCCGAGGCATTGTGTCCTTCATCATCTGTCCTCTTGGTGCACTTTTTGATCTTGTCCATCCTCGATATTTTGTCCTATCCAAACTAAATTTCCCCTGTGCTTGCATGTAAACAAGGTTGATCTTTCGATCTGCCCCTAAGGCTTGTGTTTGTCTTGGTTATCCATCAGTTTCCATCAGTCCACTTTCCGCTCTTTTACCATGGTCTTTTCCTAAACTACGAGGGCTCTGCACTTTCACGTAAGCAGGGATGATCTTTGATCAACCCCCGAGCCCCTAGATCTTTAGGTTTTTTCTTTTCCTCTTGACGTATTGTTGTCAAGTATGTCCCTATCATCGTTGATTCCTCAAAAACAAGATCCTCTTGTATCAAGAAATTTTCCCAATGACAATTATCCTACGTCATCTAGATCACTTTAGCTTAGTATCCATCATCAGTCTTAATAGGATGCATCCTTCCTCATAGATCACATCAACCCCATCCATCCCTGGGATCTTATGGCAAAGGACGCTTTTAATTGATTATGATCTTTTGGTACTTTTGGACTTTTTTTATCATTTGATCTCCCTATAATCACTAGTCAAGATCACCATGATCCTTCATATTGTGGTGTGTTTTGCCTAGTTAACATAGGACATCTCTTGACTATTGTTTCTATCTACTGGGATGCCCCATGTAGTACCCACCAGGATTCCTTTTGGATCCTACGTTATGTGGGGGCATCCCTTTGTGCTTGTGGTTATTCCAATAGTTGGCCCGACCACAGTCATCGCGACTTTGGGGTATTGGGATAACCTTCTTGTTTGTCATTTTTGTTTTATGCATTAGACATTAATCCATCTTGGTTTACATACCTTGACGCCCGATGTCTTATGGTATAGAAAAAATCAATGCTCTAAAGGAAGGCAAATTGCATTCATGTTGCATTTCATCTCATTGCATATTCCGCCTTCATCCTATCTTGCTCCTACATCTATGACTCATGATTTTGGTTGTGAAAACTCTCATTCCCTCTTACTAACTTTTCTTCTTAGGATCCTTATGGTCCTTGACAGGTACTGCACTCCACACACCCTACGCCTATCACCTACCTATTGATACTTATGTCTACATTCATAAGGTTCATTTACCCATTTACATCCATTCATTTATCCATTTGCATCAATTCATTAAGTTCATTTATCCATTTACATCCATTCATTTATCTATTTGCATCAATTCATTAAGCTTATTTATCCATTTACATCCATTCATTTATCCATTTGCATCAATTCATTAAGTTTATTTATCCATTTACCTCCATTCATTTATCCGTTTGCATTAATACATTAAGTTCATTTATCCATATTGCATTAATTCATGTAGGTTCATTCACTTCATTATGATCATTCATCCATAAATTTCCATATCCACCTATGCATTATTAATAGGCCCATATTACTTACATCATAAATACAATTGCATTACCATTCATAAATCATTAACATTATCCATAATCATATCATCCACACATGCATAGTTAAATCATTCACATCATAACACAACATCCATATCAACACAAAAACATCATATACATATGCATAGCATACATTAGCTATCATAGGAACATCAATGTAACACCATATGCATACCATACATCACAAAAATGTGTGGCATAATATCAATGGGGACTATCACATATCATCATCATCAAAATAATACAATGTCCATATCCAAAATATAGTGACCACATAATCACCTCCGTATCATGCTCAAAATAAGGTGCATCATCTAAAAATATGTGCTACACCACAATCCGGTAGCTATCAAAAGCACCTGTATCCTATCACCTGTCCTCTGCCTATCCTGAGCTGTCCACACCTGACCTCTGAGGAGACTTAAGTACCGGTCCCCTAAGACTCATGCCCTAGAGTTCCAAACTGAGAAGGAGTCAACTGGAAATCACTGTACCCCCTGGTCTATGTCCCTAAAGATTGGGACGATTCCGACATCTATGGTATTTGCCTAACATACTGCGTTGTACATTGTGCCGGATCTGGCATTGCCTACTCATACAAACCCCTCTAGTACGCTGCCTCGTGCATGTACTCATCTCTCTGCCCAATCTAGAACTGACTGAGCGACACTCTACTCATACCTGTACCTATCCCGCTCTCTGCTCATGGCTCACCACTCCTGCTCCCATGCCTCCTGTGCTATTGTCAGTAGTCGTATCTGATCTATGGCCCTCTATCTCTCTACCCACATAGTCTCTAGCTCTATCCCATCACCCTGCCATCGACATGCCTACCTCTGTGATATATCCCTCTTAGCATTCTCTGTCTAGCCCACTGTTGCATCTCTCTGGAACTGCAAGATTTGGACCTATCTAAGTACACTGTCTCTCTCCCCCTGTAGTGCCTGCATCTATACCTATACATTGTCCCTCTCCCCTTGTAGTGCCTACACCTATCCCTATGCACACTCTCTCTCCCGCTGCACTATCTCTAGTCCGACCTCTATGGCCTCGAGTCTCACCCTCATCTCTTCTAAAGATGCCTCTACCATGGATACCCTCTCCTACAATGTTGTCCTCTCCTCCAGAAGTACTGCCACTTGAACTCTCAGTGTCTCCATCTCCCCTCCTCCTACTGGCTCCGGCTGACCCCGCATCTAAGCCACTATCATCACTACCTCTAGCCTGTCTTGGTCCCATGTCAACCAACCCAACTCTCCCCATACCCTCTCCATCCCTATTCGTGTCTCATCCCTCTCTCTCAACCACCTGTATATTTGTCGTCAACTCGCTCATAACATGCTCAAACTCTATCAGCTCTGACTGCCTCACCCTCTACACCTCAGCCTTAGCCCTCATCACCTCATCCTCTAACACCCATACCCTCGCCTAGGCCCCTCTCAGTAACATCACTGGATCGTCAACTGCAGTCGCTAGTACTACCACTAGAGGATCCACCACCTCTACATCCAGGTCCATCACTTCCCCCTCAGTCTCCTCCTGCACCTACTCAGCTTGGATCATCAACTAAATCCTCCACGGCTGTCCTCTCCTCCCCACCCTCATCAGTCTTCGTGGCTCCCCTCTGGGCCGCCTCTCCTCCTCTAGCTCCTGCTCTGTTGGCCAGACCCTCCTCTGTCGACTGCTCTTGGGCATCCCCCCAGGACATCCTCTAACATCTATCACTCTCTCTACTCCCTCCTGAGGATCTCGGACCCTCGCATCCTCCTGTAGCTCTAGGGCTCTCACTTTCACCTGCCTCCATTGTACTCTACTGCCAATCCATGTCTGCGCCTGCCTCCCCTCCACCACCTAGAGCATCTCCACCTCTGACTTGATCCCCAATCTCACCACCTCCATCTCCTCCCCCACACCACCTGCTCCTCCTATGTCTCTCTTCTCTCCCTCATCACTCGCCCCTCCTGCCTCCATCTCCTCTACCAAATCCCTCCTCGCCCTCCTCGCCCTCCTCGGAGGTCACCTCCTCCTGACCCTACCCCTCCTCGCTGACTGATCTCTAGCACCACCCTCCTTCGCACCACCACTCTGATGTCCCTCATCCTCATGTCCACCCTACTCGAGGTCCATTGGCTCCCCCTCTGTCTCCTCCACACCACCACTCTCATGTACCTCATCCTTCTGTCCCTCATCTTCATGTCCACCTTGCTCCAAGTCCTCCTCCTATCCCCCCTCTTGCTCATCCTCTGGCCCCCACCCCACGACTCCTATAGCAAGCACCTTCGGTTTAATTCTCTCCCATCGGTGGTTGTGAAACCATCGATCATACCGATCTGTCACTTCGGCATCCTCTGGACCCTCCCCCCTCCCTAGATAGGGCACCCCACTTGCCATCACCCACGTCTCCCTCACGCATCTCACTGGAAACCTTGCCCCCCAAGGTACCTCTTTGGTAAGTCAACAAAACATAGTCGACACTCCTGGAATGTCCTGCATGAGTCCAAACTGTTACATCACTCTATCTGGACGATGCATCTCCACTATGTGCCCTGAGATCCCAATCAGGAAACATCTGCATCTAAAGAATCCTCGATGTCTCTCCTTCTCGGTCTTCCATCCTCTAAACTATCGATACATGTATGGCCACCATACAATGTGCTCCTCCCGTAACTCATCAAACACTCTCCTCCACTGATCAATCTCTCCCTGCATCTCATAACGTAAGATGCAACCCTGGGCTGCCCCAAACTCCCAAGCCACTGGATCTCTATCATCCAACTCTCCTCTCCTAACCACTATGGGTCTCATCACCGAGATATGCTCCCACCCCCACACCTGCAATAGCATCCTATGTGTCATGCTTTGCACCCTCCAATAACAAATCACATGCATGTCTCGGTATAACTGGGTCAATACACATGACCCCCAGGAAAACTGCCCCTACCGCCACTCAATGATCTATCGTATCACCTCCATATACCGCAAGCCACAGAATCACCTGCTCTGATCCGACAGTAGTATCCCACTGATCAAACAACACAAAAAAAATTGTAGTGTTGGCACCCCCAAGGCCAGGCATCTGTCTACGTCTAGCTATCCCCTCTGAATCAGAAAATCATCTCACCCGAATAGCACCAGATGGTCTTATATAACTGTGCTCCTCTTGACACCTCCTCACTCACTAACCAACCTGCTATCGGTAACCTCAAGATCCACCACACATCCTTTAATGTCACTGTCATCTCTCTTGTCGGCAAATGAAAAGTCGACGTAGTCGAGGTCCATCTCTCTATCAGGGCTGTCAGCATCTCCCAATGCGCTCTCATCTCTAGAAACTACGCTAAGTGCAGTAACCTCACCTACTCTAGTGTTGCATAGTCTGCCCCATTCATCACCTCGATCATCGCTGCTAGTGCCTCTAGCCTTCGCTCATGGGTCCGTAATCTACCAAAATCCTGAAAACATTCCATCTACCTTGTCATTTTTTCGTCAAAATTCCTCTTCCTAATCCCACGTTTTTGTTTTTCTCTCTCTCCTTTTCTCTCTATCTTCTTCTCTTTCTTTTTCTTGTCCTACCCTCCCCCTCGTTCCTTCTGACTGCTGAGCAGACTCGCCACCCAGGTGGACTGGCCTCTGCAGTGGGGCAGACCTGCCCCTGCATTGGGGAAGACCCGCCCTTGCTAGGGCGGATCCACCATCGCAGTGGGGTGGACCTGCCCCTGTCGCGGGGGCGGCAGCACCTGCCAAGGCAGTGGCGCCGCCGCTGGTCATGGTGGCGCCTGTCCGCACTGCCAGGGGGCATGGTTGGCCAGAGCAGCATCGCCGCCGCTATGGCCAGGTGGTGCTGCCTAGATGCTCCGCCACGAGGGGGACCCACCCCCAGCCGAGGCAGATCCGCCCCCGTAGCGGTGTGAACCCGCCCCCAACCAGGGCAGATCCACCCTTGCAGTGGGGCGGACCCACCCCCATCTGGGGCAGACTCACCCTTGCAGTGGGGTGGATCTGCCCTAAGCCGCCCTCTGGTGGAAATTTTCTTTTTTTGGAAAAATCCTCATTTTTTTCAACATTTGTAATTATTTTTTTCCTACCCATCTTTTTATTTTCTCCTGCCCACAAAACCCATATTTCACATTTTTAATAAAATATTTCAAATGCATTAAAATCATGAAAATAATGTAGAGAGTGTTTTGTTGCCTACCTAGTGGGGCCCACCCTACTCCCTGTAGGACCGCCGAACCTCGTTTATCTAGTGGACGATCTCGGTGTCATTATCCTGCGAAATTTTTGCTCTCCGTCTGCTTGCTCTCTTCTCCTCTTCTCTCAATTGCTATAGTGCAAATGAGGTGAGCTAATTTTTAAAATTACCTTATATTCACTCTCCCCCTCTTTTAAGAGGTCTTCTTTTTATCTCTTATTTACCTTTTTCTCCTCCGATTAATCCCTTCTCTTCTCGGGGCTGCCATTTGTATCCCGTTTGTCTGATTGACTTCGTTCAAAAGGAAAAATTGCCTAATTTTTTTCCCTTTTTCCAACCATACTATCTATTTCTTCCTATCGAAATATTTTCTGGGAACCTTATTTTTTCCCCGTCACCCTCTCGAGGGGGCATACCCTTCACATTTACCAATTTTCTCTGCCATAGCCAATCCCTTCTAGGATTGGGGCATCTTCATCCATTCCTCACTAATTGGAAATCTTAGATCCTCCTCCCCATGTTGGGGCATCATCTTCCGGTTACTTCCTCTATAGAGTCATCTGCACTTTCCTTTCTTCGAAGCACGGTTATTCTAACAGTATTTTGAAGAGGGGAAAATTGTAGATATCCAAATTTGATCACTTCCATATGATCAAAATCATCTATTCTATTCATCTATTTCATTAATAGTGATTAAATAATTTAATTAATCATTATTTCATTTTTTGCCTAAGGTTCTTAAAGTATGTAATTAAATAAATTAAATACTTTACCTTATCCCTTTTTCTTCTCTAAATTAAATAAATGTGACAAATTATTTAATCTAGTCTTTTAACCCATTTGGATTAAAATCAATTTTTAATTCCCTTTTTTCTCTCTCCTTGTCACATCCTCCATAACCCTCTTTTAATCTAGATTAAATTAATTAATTTTTTATTAGGATGTGCATCACTTAATCTTGATTAAGTGTCACATTCTCCATAATCTCCCACTTGCCTCTAATCTCTCATTAATTATCCTAATCATGTGTTTGTACAACCTTTATCAGAATCATTAGCCACACTTAACTTACCTTTTCTGGTCAACCTTCCCACTTACCATTTTTAGCCTGGACTCTCTTTCCCATGTGAATTTCTAATTCACATTTATTTGCCCAAAGCTCCTCTCTTCCCCATGTGAATTTTTAATTCACTTTTGTCTTTCCAAGGTCTTCCCCATCCCCATGCAAGATTCTAGAAGGCTTGACTTGTCACTTTGCATGTGCCAAGGACTTTTAGAACCTTGGACTTGTCACATCACCCATATGTGACAAATCTCCAGCTTTTTGGAGACCTTTTACCCAAGAAACTCTCCAATGAATGTAATTTTTTAATTTGCATTTATTCTTCCAGCCACTTCCCCTTTTCCCATGGAGATTTTTGAGGAAATCTAAAATCCCTCAAATGTCTCTTTCATCCTCATTTGGGGAGAAGAAGTTCTTTTTTGAGGAAATCTTCTCATGCCACAAGGTACCTCAAAGGTACTTGTCCTTCATCCACCTCATGTACTTCTCTTCCACATCATTTCCACATCATTCCACCTTAAGACATCTCACATTCAACATGTCAAGATGTGAGGTCTTGTGAGTCCTCAACTCACCATAGCCCTTCATCTTGATCTTGTTGGATCAATCTCAACCATTGAATTCTCTAGAGAATTCCAATTATCCTATAAATACCCCCTCATTTTTCTTATTTTGGGGATCAAGTCTTTTGCTACCAAAGTCTTGTCAATTTTCTATTTGATCTCTCATCTCATAATCATCATACCCTCATCCATCTTGCATATCATTTTTCATATTCAACATAGCTTATCATCCAAGGAGCACACAACTCTTCAAAAATCAAAGGGCTAACCAAGGAAGGAGCAGCATAAAGGTATAACCAATGTCAATTAATTATCATCTTGTTTTTATGCTTATCTTGCCTTAGGCTAATCATTGAGGTGCCCTTTTATTATGTTATCTCCTCTTATTGCATTATTTTAGCATCTCACATTAGGACTTGACATTTTTATTAGGATCAAAGTGTCTTAAGAGAATCTAAGGTTGAACTAGGGTCTGGCAATATTAATAACTCACCCATCCTGATAAATGCATGGGCATCATGTGGATCTACGTGAGTTTACTTTCTTAAAATTTCTAAAGCCTTCTCTGTCTACCCTTGTTGAGCATATATATGGCCTACTAATTTTAAGCTCTCATTAGGGTGGACCTCCAAAACCTTTTCAAAATTTGAGAGAGAACTCTTAAGATCTCTCAACTTCAATTGAACCTGTCCAAAAAATCCAGTGGCCTTTGGCTTTCCTTGATTGATGCCATGTAGTAGCATCCAGTGGTGTCATAATCACCTTTACTATGATACTATCATGCAAGATTATAATATGAATGATATTGCATGAGAGGGTGCTCAATTGAAACAAGAGTTGTCTGAGTGAACTTTTCCACAAGAAAATGTTGCCTTGTGAAGAAAAAATGGTTTGCTAAATGATTCAATGCCATTGCATAGTATGGGTATAATTCAAAAGCTCTACGCATGTTTTTCATTCCTTCATGAACACTACCTTTTTCACTAATTGTGATAATACTACAATTAAAAAATACACAAAATTGATCAGATAGATTTTTCCCCATTTCAATCAGCAAAATTGCTAAAAAAAATGTGTTTAAAACTTCTAAAAAAAGGCAAATAAAATTACACTGATTTTCAAGCCAAAAAAACTATGATACCATAGCTTTTTGCTTACTATTATGCTTTGATATATTATTCCAAGCGTCCATAGATTGTTTGAAATCACCTGTTTTAGGCTTTTAACCATAGTAGCAAGGCAATGAACTATTTGATAAAATGATTTGGTAGACATTGTTAGAAATCTAAAATAGATTGAATAATCCAAGGAACTTTTTAAGAGAAAATCAAGGCTATATAAAATATAAAAACATAAGAATGCAAACCAAGACTCTAAGAGATTATGCAATGTCAATGTGACAATATTGCATTAAGAGCTTCCAAGCTGAAAAGATACAATGCAAATATGCACGAATGGGTGAAAATACAAGAGTATTGCAAGAATGGAAGCAAATACAAGCTAGGTATTCAGTTTATATAGAACTTAGGAGAGGAAGTAGGTGGAAAATCCAAACAATAGGAATCAACCACAAAAAGTGGAGATGGACCACAAAAAGTGGAGGATGCCATCAAAGTGGATATGGAGCACCAAAAGTGGAAAGTGGTTCCACCCTTTTAGGAAGGAAACACCTCATCACTTATCTCCTAGTTATTAAATAATAAACTAACTTTATTATCCTAAGCAAGCTTAATTAAGTGTAGGAAAAACCTAGGACTAGGGGGAAATAAATTAACCCAATAGGAAAATAAAAACCTACACCAACATACATGTATGAAAAATGTGATAACATAGACAAGGAAATGAGCATTGGAGAAAATGCCTCAAAGAAATTTGGTCTCATGGTGATGGAATTCCATGAAAAATTCCATGAAAAGTGAATTGTTATGGATTTTCATGGCATTCCATCACCATGAGACCACATTTCTTTGAGGTATTTTTTCAACTAGTTCACTACCTTGTCTATGTTATTGCTTACTATTATGCTTTGATAGATTTTTTCCAAGCACCCATAGCTTGTTTGAAAGCATTTGTTTTAGGATTTTATCCATAGCAACAAGGCAGTGAACTATTTGATAAAAGGCTTTGGTAGACATGTATGAAAAATGTGGTAGCATAGACAAGGTAGTGAACTGTTTGAAAAAATGCCTCAAAGAAATGTGGTCTCATGGAATGCCATGACAAGAAAATGCAATTAGCAGTTGCTCCCAGTTATTAGTTATGCAATGTGAAGTAACTGCATAACTGCTTAGGTTGACTTTGTAAAAACCATATTTTAATTGAATTTTTTTCATCTATCAACATCTAGTTATTAGTTATGCAATGTGAAGTAATGCTTTGAGTTTGAAAGATGTGAAAGGAAATGCAATCAACAATTTGAATATAAACTACAAAAATCTATTTTTTACAATTCATTACTTAAACTCTCTATTTTATTTTCTCTCTATAACTCTATTGCTATGAAAATTCCTTTCAATTAAAAAAAAATAGTTTTTGTCTCTTATTCTACATTTTTTTACATTTTGTCATCTATCAACATCTAGTTATTAGTTATGCAATGTGAAGTAAATCTTTGAGCTTGAAAGATGTGCAACACAATGTAATCAATAATTTGAATATCAATAATTAACATTTGTGATTTAATAATACATATAGATATCATAACATTAGGTGAAATAAGCCTCCTCATTACAAACAAAGAAATGATCTCTTAGGTTTGATTGACACTAAAAACTGGAAATATGTGAATCAGGTGCTATGAAATAATTTTTTAAGTGAAATTGATCAGTTCCTATTCCTATTGGGAAATGGAGTCAAGATGTGGGTGATATATATGTGTCTTACTTCTAACTGCAACTCTAATTATTTGGCATAGTGAGAGTTTATGGCTTGCATGGATGTACGATGATGCAATTATATGGTTCTTATTGATCCAAACAAGACTTCCAGGTTACTATGATTTATTTAAAGAGATTTAATCCTTACTTGAAGGAGCCAATTAAAAGAAATCACACAATGAAAACAAGTGTGTGTTGACAAATTAAACATATACTTGATATACTTAATTTGAATAACAATGAAATATTGAACTAGAGACAACCATACAATCATATATAGTATTATCAACAAATAATTAAGACCGGAATTTGAGCACCAGATCAAATTTTATTCTTCATTGATTGCTTCAAATAGATATTACAATATAACAGAAGTAGCCCCATATGTGTTTCTATAAATTCCTATGATGATGATCAAAATTCAGTCTTGGTTTTCTCTTGGTGCTCCCGGCTCTTATCCTGATGATGAATCATGGAGTGTGATCCGAAACGTTGATATAAAAAAAATTCACACAATTGAATCCATAAATCACTTAGCAATAAGCTTTAGACCATTACAAAATATGGCATCTTTTCAAAATTCATGCCTCTTCATATAAACTAAACATTATTTTTTCTTAAAACATAATTAAGAGAAAATAGAGAAAGTGGACAATATTGATTGGAAGCTCAAAACACTTGCAATATACTTGTAGTCCATTAATCAACATAGGAGACCCGTGATCATCCTGATTTGGAAAATCCCCCCTCTCCATGATAGAGTGTTTGGAGGCTCAGTTATTTCATTGCAACATCTTCAGGTTCCTATTCTTATATAGGAGTCAAATAATTTTTCTCCTATTGGTATACTTTGTAGTCATGAGCCCATTCATATTCTTGAATCTTTGATATATTTGTTAGGTGATTCCTCCATCTTTTTTCAAGTAACCCTCTGGCATCTATAATGAATCTAGAATATCTGGTATCCAAGTCTATTATTCCATCCATGATCAAATTGAGGATGTGGAAATTCAATTCACCATCCTTTTGTACATGAGAAATGCAATGGAGAACAATTTTTCCAAATTCCTTTCTCCATTCATTGTGATTTTTCAATTGGTCATCATCCTTTAATATCCTTGGCACAAACCACTTCTTCAATGTATGAAATAATTCCATCCTTGTTTTGATCTTCTGATCTTCTCCATTTATATACTGACATTCATCTATAACTATCTTAACCATCTACTCAGTTGGCTTCAAAGCTGAAAGATCTTCCACACTTCTTTGTAATACCCTATATAAATTCTCCAAGGTATGATGAGTTGGTTACCACTTCTTTAAAAAGGATACAGTATAAGTGCACAGGATTTCATCTAGTCAATTGATTGGGATAATGAAGTATAGCAATCATACACACTTTCCAATTTTTCCTCAATTAGTTTGATCCTATGATCCAAGAGTTTTTCCAAGATATTGATGATGATTTGGTCCCTCACTCCCTCCTTGGTTTCATTATTGTATTTTTTCAACTCTTCGATCTCTTGTCTTAGTACATTCATTTGTTCGAAGGATGAACTGTCTATATCACTTGATTGGGTAATAGGAGGTTGATATAATAATATTTATTTACTCTATGAGGGCCTTGCTCCTTTCAATTTCTCCTTCAATCTTACATTTTCTATGAATAGTTTATTTACCTCATCACTTAATAACTTGTATTCCTTTTCATATTCTATCAATTTTTTTTCCATTTCATTAACAACAACTTGAGTGAACATGGCCAAGTGAATTGTCATGGTTGAAGCTTCTAAAGGAGATGTGTCCTTCAATTTTTTTTCCATAATCGTTCCTCTCATCTCTTGTACCAAATCTAACAACCTTTTTTTTTGTGTATTTCTTTGCTTGGCCCAAAATTCCAAGGTCTCAATCTTAGGGTTGTACCATGTACCACTTATCCCCTCATTAGAATCAAATTCAACAATCATCATTGGTTCTTCTTGTGTTCTTACTTGGTCAAGTAAGAATATCCGCTTTAGTTCCATACCCAAGATAACGAGTATATTAATCTTCAAAACCATATCCCTAGCTTCTTGTGGGGTAATATCAACATGATCAATTCTCAATTCATTAAAATTATGTGCTACAATTTGATCGTGCTAAGAATCTTCAACACCCATCTTTTTTGTCTCCACCCTTTCTTGAAACTCTCATTTTCATTTTAACCCAAAAATCCTTAAATTTAGGGGTCTTAATGAAATCATCATCTTCAATAAATTTGTGAGTTGTAATTTCGCTCTCATAATCCTACGTTTCCCTTTCTCCCTACATATGGATATCAATTCTAGCCTTTGGTTTATGAGCATAAGTTTCATGGGTTGGTTGATTAACTACCTCAACATCATCCTTCAAAATCCTCAGTTACTAGCCACTTCTTAAGTATCTCCCACTTCTTCACTCATTTCATAAGAGACCAATCTATATGGATCCTATGCCTTTTGTTTCTTAGGATGTGGCTATTTAGGAGCCAATTCTTGAGGAAAATGACATACTGAAATAGTGTCAAGAGATGGCTCTAAAATTACAATACCACTTGGCCTTTTGGGAGATGATTTTGTGGGCCTCTACTCCTCTACTACAGACTTAGTTGCATACAATTCATTAAACTTATCAAGTATCATATTTATCCTCTTAAGAGGATTTGCTTCTTCTACAAAATACCCCAAGAAGTCACTGTTCTTCTTCTTCATTTCTTCCTACAACTTTATCATGGTTTCCTATTTTATTTTCATCTGATATTAATCCTGGTGAGTGAATTAGTTTCTAATCACATTCTCTTCATAATCCACTTGATGATTGATTGTGGCCTTTGTGAGGAGGTTTCATCTTATAGAATTCATATGGCCCTTAGGGTAAAAAACCCTTTCACTTCCAAGCCTCAAAGAGTATATTGTCTTAAGGTAATGTTGTAATTCTTCAAGGGTGTCATATCCAACAAAAAACTCTTCACATGTTGGAAAGTTAGGTAGAAATGCACCCTTCTTTTGTTTTTGTGTGACATCCTTTTCCATCCACAACATATGCCACATAAATTCTAAAACGACTAGTCAAAGAGGAACAAATTTTGGTAATATATGTGGGGCGTGTGGGCACCCATAAATCCTTATTATTGTGACATATTACAAAAAAACCAATCACCAAATTTATGAGTATGAACTTGTTTTGGTTTCAAAGAAAAGGGCCTCAATAGTTGTAGTATAGGTGTGTGTAATCGTTGCGATGAGCAGCCAATAACTCTCATAACTTTGTACATAAATTCATCATGGAATACTACATAATTAGAGCTTTGGCATCTACTATCCCATGTATAAAACCATCATTGCATGGGCAAAAAGTTCCCTTGTTGATCAACCTTACCCAAACACATCCTTTTGGTCCATCTATCTTTTTTATAGTATAATATCAAGTGACACAGTAAACAATATTGCCTAAATTTTATAGGGGCCTTGTTCTTTCTAACTTGCAAGAAGACTTCATGCAATACCTTCTCAAGATATGAGGAAAATTCATATTCAATGCTTGTCTTAGGGTTCTGAATTCTCATAGCCATCATCATCAAACTAACTGGAATTTATTTTTGTGCATCTATCCCAAGTACTTGACATAAAGCAAAGTAGGTTTTCTTGAAATAAATATGAAAATCTTGTACATCAAATGGTTTGGTGGCAAAGGGGGAGATAGGTATCACCTTGTTGTTAACACCCCTTTTCATGTATATGGGGATTTTATTACTTATGTGTTTTCTCCTTAACCTAGCATATTATTCCTCACTCTTTTGCAAGTTAACCTTAGTGAGGGCTTGTTTGTTTAGATTAAAGAATTCAATGATTCCAATTTTTTTTAATATTACCAATGGTGACCCATCTATTATCCTCAAGGACCTGGTAGTAGGGTGGTAATTCTAGGATAGAACTCTAATGAACTCCACATCTATGATGGCATTAAGGACAATTAGATTAGCTAAATCTAATGTCCACAGATTTGATATTGGAATTCTCCCTTCCCTCTTTTCATAGAAATACCAAAACAATTCCCACCCCGAAATAGGAATAAGGGCATCCCTACTATCATGATTTGTATAATTGAAAACCTTCTTGTATCCTTTCTCAATTGAGTTAGGCAAGATATCTATGATATATTGTTGTAATGATCTCTTTTTACCCTTAGGCTCTTCCTTCTTAGTCTCAGGTTCTTTCTTTTTAGGCGGCATGATACCTAATGTTGATCTATTTTTACCCTTAGGCTCTTCCTTCTTAGTCTCTGGTTCTTTCTTTTTAGGTGGCATGATATCAAATGTTAACCTCTACTCGAGCTTTCTAAGTGTTTAAATGCAGGATTTCAAATAATTCTATGTTTGAAAAGTTGCTTCAGTAAGTTCAGTGTACTTACCTAGTATGTGATAGTTACATAACTTCACCCTATTGAAATCCTAGCTTCTCGCACAACAATCCTTGCAAATGAATTCCAAAAAAATGTTGAGTTCTAAATTCTAATGGCTTATGCATTCATTCATGTCATCATTAATATCAACCTTATTCCAAATATTCTCTGATCAACTCATATTTTGAGTTTGAATGTGCATCATTAATTTTCACAAGATCTGGGGTTGTTAAGAGTTATGCATTTAATACCAAAACTAGTAATAATTCCTTGACAATTTGTACCGCAATACTGCCACCTCTTTATTTAACTGGTGTGGGATAGCAGGGTCATGAATATTTTATATTTATCAAACTTACCATTGTACCGCTATCCTAAGATTTATTTATCACAAGATAGCAGGGTGTATACTACTATACCACAAAATTCCTTATGCTTCACTGCGGGGTAGCAGGACTCTTACTGCACTACCGCTCTTTATTATCTCCTTCCTTGCAGGGTGATGGGTTGTTCCCCGCTATATCAAATTGTTCACTTTTCCTTGTTTTGGTACTATGGTTATAATGTAATTAAGCTCTTTTATACTTCCCAACTGCACCTTTATTATAATACCCCTGCGGTATTGTGGTGAATACTTTTATGTTGTATTTTATATACCGTCAGCCTGCTAAGGGTTCAAATTTATGTTGTGGGATTTTGGTAAAGGAATTTTATGGATGTAAAATAGCTAGACATGTTTTTTGTTAAGTATATATGATAAATTTTGGCTTTGTATAGGTCTTTTAGTGTCAGTCAAACCTAAAAAATTTATATGTTTGTTTACAGTGGGGAGGCTCAGTCACAAATAAAAAGGAATATAAGAGTTGAGGCTCAATTCATGGAGATTAAGGTTAATTGTGATGATGGAACTAGGAATTTTTTAAGGTTCTAACACACCTTAGGACGAACTAGAGTGTGTTTTTCCTTCATCCTGCTTGTGCTATGTTTTTATGAGTTCTTTTCTTGTGAATTATCCTTAAGGAAAATTTGTCTGATACTTGTAATTGTAAGCATCTTCTTGGTTTTTGATTGTAAATTCTTTTTAATCTATAAATTGAATTCTATTTTAAGTTTCCATTTGCATTTATCAGTGAATTGGAAAGTCAATAGTTATTAACTTATGAACTCAATAAATTTTTATTGATTCAAGTTGTTGATTTATACATTATTATTTATTTGGACTTCAGGAAATGAGGAAAATGACTGTAAGGCACAAATTAGATGATAGTGATCATAATGTTGAAATTCCAGTGATAGATTATGAGTGTTTTCATTAAGAAAAAGTGGCCAGGAATAATGAATATTTATCATGTCTTGGTTTGATAAATAGGTAGGTTGTAAATCCACTAAGTAGTATATTATTTGTTTAATAGTGTTTAATGAAATTTAATAGGAAAGATATTTATGTATATAAGACATAATATGTTTTTTTTGTTTTATAGGCAAGAAAAAGAGTGCAAAGTAAATGCAGAGAAAAAAAAAAGGAAAGAAAAGATACATTGTCACCATCTCATAGAAGCCAACGCATTTGTGATTCAACAAATGTAGTCGGTGAAAATAATATTTGTAATTATGTGCAACCTAATATAGCACATGGTGATATGCAGCCTGATATAGCACATGGTGATGTGCATCCTGATATATAACATGGTGATGTGCAGCTTGATATAGCACATGGTGATGTGCAATTTCATGATGACCTCTTAGCACAAAGTCTAAGAGAGATTATTGAAAAACATCAAAGAAAAGGAACAACAAGTCTATAGATGATTTATTCAACATAAAAGGATGTGTTTGAAGTGAAATATGTGGAGTCTGATACTGATCTACCTACTCATGCCACACCTGATGTGGCCAAGGAGCATGAAGTTTTGGTTAATGAAAGTCATGAAGCAAGACCGATTGCATCTACTATGCCTTTGAGTGCACCTGTTGCATCTAGAAATTTTGATGGAACTAGTGGATCAACTAGAAATACTAGTAGTGGTTTAATAGAAGATGTGTCTCCTTTTGTCAAAAGACAAAGATTGAGTCAAGATTTGTATGGATCTATAGAGAGGAATGAAAAATAAAGAAAATTAGAAGGAAATAAGCCATTCTTGGTTGAGCTATCAAGAGATGGCGAGACCATTAGACCAAATGTTGTAAAGTGGGCCATCAAGTTGGGTGTAAGATGTAGGGACCATTTCGATATTTATAAATCAAGTTTTACAAAGCAAGATCCACGAACTGTGGAAAATTCTTTTGAGACTATTGGTGGACAAATCTCTAGAAATATTATAGGAAAAAGATGAGAATTTTGATGAACAATTTTAGGTGCAATTGCAAAAAAATAATCATGCATGAAAAAGAGAGGTTAGACTCCACTCTATCTCCCAAATAGTGGGGGAATTGAAATAAATTATGCATTTCGAAGAATATTTGGCAAAGAGTAACAAAGGTAAGAGAGCAAGAGATAATGTGAGGGTTGGATATACATTTGGTCGAGGCGGGTTGCACGCAAAAATGGACAAATTTACAATAAGTGTATGGAATTTTGGTTCAATTTACATTGTGTTATTTATTTTGATTTTGTATTGAACTAACTATATGTTGAAATTGACATTGTATTTTAGGTGGAAAATAGTAATAGAGAAGTAGGTACAAAAGATATTGTCAATTATATGGTAGCACTAGATCCTAGTAAATCTAAGAGTAGGATGAAGTGGAAATCTAGTTCATCAATAGAGATTTTATAGACATCTGTTAAGTCATACCCATTAGGAGCCTCTCTAGATCATGTCAACTCAAATGAAGGGTACCAATAGGTAATGAGTTGCATATTTGGTCTCACTGAGCAAGTTTTGCAGTTGGTTTCCTTTGTTAACCCTATAGTTTTTGAATGGAATGAGCATAAATCCATGGATTCAGATGAGGTGAGAGGCTCTATTGATCTCATTTCTACTTGATTGGAAATTTTGTATACAAATGCCTCTTAATATGTAGATTATTTAAATCTGAGTGTAGGGGAATCCAACCCAGTTTCTTTATTGTTGGAGTGATCCAGAAAATGTTCTTTTGGACAATTTTATAGCTTGCATTCTTTACTTGACTATTGAATGCTTTGTATAATTTTTTGCACAATGGTGAAACCAAATGCAAAGCAATTTTATCAAAGTAGTAGGAAAACAAAAACACCTTCATTATGTCAACACTAGAGCTATCGATATTGATTATAGTGATCGTGATGAATTGGACAAGAATCAGTAGCGCAGTCGTCATAGGTGTGTTGAAGTTGAGGTAATATAATAGTTTTCAGTTATTTGTTCCAATTTTTTGTCATTCTTCATGCTTAAAATGCTCTCTTGGACAAAAAATTATAGCTTTTGCATTCTTTAAGTTGTAATTTAATATATCCCAATATTTTGTCATTCTTCTTTTGGACAAAAAATTATAGCTTTTGCATTCTCTAAGTTGTAAGTTAACCTGTCCCAATTTTTTATCATTCTTCATGCTTAAAATGTTATTTTGGACAAAAATTTATAGCTTTTGCATTCTTTACTTGACATGTAAATTTTTGCATGATGATTAAACCACATGCAAAGCAATTATATGAGAGTAGAACAAAAAGAAAAAGGCCCTGCCACTAGAACTCTCTCCAAAGTTGTACAACTTCATGTCAATGATGTTGATAGTGATTATGATGATGAACTCAGACAAGAATGCACATGATATTCATATAGTAGTCCTAAACTCGAGGTGAGTGATATGAAACCACATGCAAGTAAGTAATGGTTGTTTTATTATGTAAATAAGGGTAATCATTACCTATTTGATAGAAGTTGGTTAGAATAGTAGTGAAGTGTAATTAGCTAGTATACATAGATTATGGAAATAAGGGAGAACATATAACTTACATATGGAAGCTTAGAGCTTAGTTGTAATAGAGTGCATACACAGATTTTGACAATGCATTAGTGCATTGTGTTAGGGGATGTCATGGTCCTCAGTTGGGGGACTTCATTGCCAATCCATGTCTCTTTCTAGAGTACTCGTATAGTCTAGCAAAATTGTATTCTTTCCCTCCATTTTATTGTACCTTGCAATGGGTTAGTTTTTTTTCAGAGTAAAAAGTTGCTTCTTTGTTATTCATCAAAATCAAAAAAATTACATACAAAAAATGATTTTTTCCAAGACATAAGACATTACATACAGCTGTCAAAAACAATATAATGTGTAATTTTTCTTTTTGTAGACATTTATTGATAAAATCCAAGAAGGGGATAAAGTTGAGGTGTTGGATGCGTTTGATTGTGTTGTTGTGGGAATTGGGTTGATTCACTCACTATCTATTGTACATGGAGTCAAATTGAAAGGAACGGGAAATGAAAATGTAAATATTATAAAGGTCACAAGTAACATACCCTGTGTTTATGAAGATAAAATATATGGAGTTTTCCGTCTAAAAGAGAAAGAAGGGACCTTCGCACAATGGCCACTAAAATATTTGAAAAAAATGCCATAGTTGATGTTTATCACTAATATTGTAAGTTTTTGGTACAACACTATACAAATTTGCCTGATATTAAACATGTCATTGTCATCACCCATGTTATCGAGCCATAGGTTTATGAAACATGATTTTCTCTTGAAATTGAATAGAAACTACCAATTCCCTTACTGATTACAGTATTTCTCAGGCCCTTGTTGAGTTCTTTGGGACCCTTTCTAGAGAGTGGGCATTGGAGTGCATGAAAGATCTCCTTTTCAACCTGAGGGGAAATCTCCAAATAATTTTCCAAGTAAAATTTGTGAACCTTTTATTTATTTCAAATTAATAATGTTGGCTCTAGATGGCATTGACAATTGCTCTCTTATTTTTTATGTTAAATTATTTCATGCCACACAGGCTCCCAAGGAATATTCTGAACAATTGGGTGTAGATTCATGCATCAAGTTGTTTGAATAGTTCAAGTCTTATGAAGGGCTATATTTATTCTTGGGTGCATATTTGAGCTCCAGGTGATTTGACTTTGGATTGTCACTTGTATCATTTTGTCACTAATATTCATTGATCTATTTGAGGAGGTAATTTTGTAGTAGTTTGGGAACCTTGCACTTATATGGTAAACTATATTTTCAATATCATTGGTAGTGAGGATCCTAAAATTCACTTCAAATACATTGAAGCAGCAACCAAAATAGGAAAAATCAAGGAGGTGGACCGTGTAACTAGAGAGTCAAACTTCTATGATGTTGAAAAGATAAAGAAATTTCTTATGGAAGAAATACTTCTAGATGTTCGTCCACTGATAAATGTTTTTGATCAGCTTGGATTTGTACCGGATCTTCCAGATGCTTCATTTTTCAAGTAGTTCTTTCATTTTTTGGAGCTATATAAGCAAAAAATAGAGCATTGTAACTCAGTTTTCTTAGTCACGGCACTAAGAAACACACTTTGTAACACATTTTTCAAAGAAAATTAAGACACGTATTTAAGTCTTGTATTTGTTGTAAGAACACCTTAATTTCTTAATAAAATTTTAGTATTTTTCCTTCTTAATAGTTGTTTCATTATGTGCAAATGAATGATTGATTATGTTTTTATGTGTTTTATGTTTAAACCTCAAAAACATTGTCTCATTTCTAGCACTTTTAGGCAGAAATCAGTGAACAAAATAACTACTAATTTACTAAATATACTACCAATTGATCAACATGATTAAAATTAATTACTAAATACACTACTAATGGATGGAAATCAGTGAATAAAAATGACTAAATAAGTGACTAGTTAACAACAATCAATGACTAAATATATCAGTGAATAAAAAATGATTAAATAAGTGACTAGATTATAGTAATCAATGACTAAATAAGTGACCAGTTAAATATATCAGTGAATAAAAATGACTAAATAAGTGACCAGATTACAACAATCAATGACTAAATCAATGAATAAATATATCAATGAATAAATTTGACTAAATAAGTGACCAAATTACAACAATCAATGATGAAATCAATGACTAAATAAGTGACCAGATTACAACAATCAATGACTAAATATACTACCAAATCGATCAATCAAAACAGCCAATAAATAACTAAAAATGGTTTAGTCATCAATTCGGTCATGTTATAAATGACTGGAAATAAACCATTAATGGTCACATGACCATGTTCATTCATTTATATGAAGTTTTTAGTAGTTTTTTTAGTCATATATTGTTCTTTCTACACTAGTGTTGGCCTCTGGTTATTTATATTGTGCCTTATCTAGGCCTATTGTGGCCCTAAATTCTAATTTGGAAGACCCGCTACTGGGACCCATTCTTTCCTCTTTATCCCGTGAGGATAATGATAATATTCTTGGTGTTGTCCTGTCACTCTGGAGGAAGTTAGGTTAGTTGTGTTCAATATGGGTGCCTACAAGGCTCTAGGACCTGATGGATACCCCTAGCTTTCTTCCAGGTATTTTGGGATATTGTTGGTGAGGACTTAATTCTCGTGACCAAGGATTTTTCAAGGTTGAAAAATTTCTCAAACAGTTGAATCACACCTTCCTAGCTCTCATTCCAAAAAATGATGACCCACATACAATGGAAATTTTTTGACCTATCAGTCTATGTAATACCATTTATAATATCTTCTCCAAAATTTTGGTGAACCACCTGGAACCTTGAAAAAAATGATTAGTCCAAACCAAAAAGGCTTTGTCCTGGGTCGTCATATCATGTATGTTGCTACTGACACTCACAAAAAATTTCACTCCATGGACATATGTAACAATGCTACTATGGCTTTTAAGCTTGATATTTCAAAAGCATATGACAAAGTCTTATGGATTTTTCTACCCAAAGTTTTAGCTAAGATTGGATTCAATTAGAGTGTGATTAACCTCATTTTGGAATGCACTACAACTATGAAATATTATGTTTTGGTCAATGGGGTTCCCCATGGGTTCTTTAATGCAGGGAGAGGTATAAGATAGGGTGACCCTTTGTCTCCATACCTCTTCATAACGGTTGTTGATGCTATAAGTAGGAATATTTCTAGAATGTTGTTGGAGGGCTCTATTAGGGGAGTTAAACCTACCACCACCCTAGAACCAACTGTCATACAACATTTTGTCGATGATACCATCTTTTTCAAAAAATCTTTGGTTGTGGAAGAAAGAAAATGGAAAAAATTCCTTAACAACTATGTTGCATTTTCGAGCTAGTGCATAAATTACAACAAGAGCATTATTTATTTATTTAACAACAATCCTCTTCTACAAGACGTGGTGACTGCGGTTTTGGGTTGTGTGAGTGTGGGGCTTTCTTCAGTGTACCTAGGTCTTCCTCTTACTATTAAATAATTTACTCCCACCTTTTGAAATTCCATCCTTGAGAGAATTCAAAGGAAACTAGATAGGTGGAAAGGCTCAATCCTTAGTATGATGGTAATCTGCAACTCCTTATTGCTGCCCTCCAAGGGACACCAGCTGATTTCCTATCTATATTCAAAATTCCTAGATACATAGTGGAAAAAATTAAAAAAATCCAAAGGAACTTCCTCTAGTGTGGTACAAAGGAGAAAAAGAAGTTGGAATTGATTAGTTGGGACAAGGTATGCCTTCCTAAATCTAGTGGGGGGCTAGGTATAAGGAAAATACAACCCACCAACAAAGCCTTGCTTGCAAAGGTTAGATGGGACTACTTAAGGAATAAGAAGGACTGGTGTAGGCTTATGAATGCCAAGTACCTAAGTAATTTCCCCCTAATTAGGTTTCTCTCGAATGAACACCCCAGTGGTTCATTGGTTTGGAATAATATTTGCAAGATGAAAAATCTACTACACTTTGGTCTGAGATGGAAGTTAGGGGATGGCAGTAGCATTAGTTTCTAGGAGGACCATTGGCTGATTGAAATGCCCCTTTCCTAATCTGATTTCAATAATTTGACGGGACCTGTAAGGCTGTACTTTGGGAAAATTTTCAATGACTACCTTTGTGGCCTTCATGGTTCTAGGAAGTGGAAAATGTTAAAATTGTAATAGCCCCTCTCCCAGGAATTAAGGCTTTTGGATAGGTCCCTTTTGGGCATCCTCTCACTAACTAGAATCCCCATCTCAAATATGGAGGATGCTTTCTATTGGGTTAAGGAACAAAAGAGAAACCTCTTTGTTAAGTCAGCTTATGGTTTAATGTCAGAACAAGGAAATCATAGCAGATTATGGAAAAAATTTTGGAACAGACATTTAACACCAAAAATCAACTTCTTCTAGTGAACAACCTATCACAAACAAATTCTAACTCAGGATAATTTATGGAAAAGGGGATTTCAAATCCCGAATAGATGCATGTTATGCAAGAATAATGAGAATTCGGTTAGGCACTTGTGACTCCACTACCCGTTTGCTACCGAAGTCTGGGATTTGGCTTTTGGTAAATTGGGGATTCATTGGACCATAAATGTGGACATTAAGAGTTTCATAGAAATCTAGTCTGGCCCTTTTCACCATTCTCTCCCTAGTGAGATCTAGCCTCAAATTCCTCCCATGTTTTTCTAGTATTTATGAAAAGAGAGGAACAATAAGATCTTCAAAGATATTGAAAAAATCCCTCTTTGGCATTGGGTTCAAACTTATATATGAGAATGTCTCCTTATACAATTGGAAACCCCCAGATAAAGCTCCTACAGTGTGGGAGATCAACATGGAAAGCTCATAGAACAAAAATTTGGAGATCAACTCCTTTGATAACTCTAAATCTCTATCTAGATTGAACACAGTTTAGAAACCCATGGATATTGGTTGGCACAAACTTAATTTTGATGGGGTAGCAAAAATCCGAGGATGGCTAGCATTGGAGGAATTATTAGGGACTCTAAGGGAAACTTAGTGGCAGGGTACACTATGGGTATTGAAATACAGACTTCTATGACATTGGAGGCTAGAGTGTTTCTCAAGGGCATTGAGATTGTTGTCACTCTTGGTATTAAAAAACTGCATATTGAAGGTGACTCCAAGACGGTGATTGAATCTATTAATCATGGTCTTTGTCATGGGTGGAGTATCAGAGACATACTCTTGGACATAAATTATTTTATTTATAAACTATAAAGGAATAATTTGACTCACATATTTCATGAGGGAAATCAAGTGGCAACCTTGGTTCTTCGTGGATCCTATTGAAATTTTGGAGAAGACCTAGGGCTCTCCTTGTGAATATACAAGGATTTATCCTTGATGAACATAAAAATATTACCATTAATGATGGTAGCCAAATTTTCTAATTTGAGTGGGTACATGTGGCTCTATACAACTCTTTAGGCCTCTGATGATTTGGAACAAGAAGGATGATGTGTAGACGAATAGGCGAGAAGTTGGGCGGTGTTTTGAAATGATGGTGGTGAATGGTTGGGCTCTTCAAAATATTTATGGGCAGTCTTTTCAAAAGTAGCACAATTCAAATCATGTTTTTAAAAATGTGTGTAAGGCCGAGTGTATCTTTGTATTTTTGGCTAATTATTATCTGATCAAGGCTATCATGGATTTTAGCTTAATTTTCGTGTACTTAAATATGATTTATTATGGCCTCGCGGCCATAATTTTTAGGAATGTGTGTATGGCCAAAGTTATCCCCAAAATTTTGGTTAATTTATTATCTGATCAAAGTTATCATGGCTTTTAACTTAAGGTTGATGTACTTAAGAAATATTTATTTGGCCCTACGACCATAATTTTCTTGGAAATGACCTCTAGCTTGTGTGAATATCTAAAATTATTAATTAGGCATGATTCTCCTTATTGGTTTGGCAATGGTGATAAATAGCTGGTTAAGGTTATCTGTTGCCATTTTGAAAATTTGTTAACTCTGATTTCTTGGGTAAGTTTCATCATTCAATGTGAAGATATGGGAGGCGATAGGGTTCAGACTGAGCCTAGTTCTTGTGATGAATTTCATAGAAACCCTATCATTTGGCATATTTGTGTGGAGGGATAAATTGCACCTCTTATGGAGAGCCTGGTTGGTCATGATGAGAAGCTATCAACGCAATTGTCTAGTTCTTAGAGTGACAAGAGACTCACTGTTGGTGGAAACTCCTTTGAATTTAATGAGGAGGTTATCACAAAGGAAATGAGCCTTTCCTGCATTGGTTAAAAGCTCAAGAAACGCTCAAAAGTGCAAGATTTAGAGAGCCTAAATGCTTTCTTCTCAGAGAATGAGATGCCTATTAAGAAGCACTCAGGTTTTGAAAGGGAGATGCTACCAAAGCCATGGGATCAAGTTTTCCTAGCTATCATGAAGTATGTTACTTTAGAGGGGAGATTTAAAGTCTTTTATTTCTACCATTTGTTGTTACTTAACCATCTTAGGCACAAAATGCTTAAAAATTTTCCTTTTTTTTTTCTTTTATCATTGGAAAGCTCGATTAAAGAAACCCTTGATTCTACTACTTTGAACCTTGAAAAACCACCACCTTTTCCATTACACCAAGGAATTATGCTTCATCTCTACCATTTTCATTTGGAACTCTGACCCCCAAACCTATCTTTATTGTATGTGT